>CM053786.1:440876798-441476798 GCA_028749045.1 Cupressus sempervirens | reverse complement strand
TGGGATGCTTGTATATCATGTTTAGACGATGTTATTTACTGACACATTCCTTACATTGATGTTTATCATGTGATAGGTGATGTTATCTACTTTGTAGGATTATCTTATGCTTTCCACTAGCATGTTAGATTTCCTTATGCATTTGATTGTAGCATGTTTTAGTAGTGGTGTCCCTATTACGATAGTACCGATGATCTGATCGGTGGCTTGGGATGTTATGTGTGGGGGATGGCTAGGGCCCACAATGGTCTTATGACGCTATTGATGGTTGGGAGGAACCACATACTTAGTTGTCTTTTTTATTGCAATGTTAACTGTGTTATTGCAATGTTTCTTTTAGTACACTGTGATGTTCCCATTTTGTTCTTTCCTTCGCTATTTGATTAGATGGTTATAATCTATTTCCTATTTTCTATCTTTCAACATTTATTTTGAGTGTTCTTGCCTCAAAATGTGAATCTAACACTCCCTGGTGTGGAGTTTTTATTCTCTATTTTTCCCCTTTGTGTTTTCCTTAAGTGTTTCTTGTGTTTCTTGGGCGACCATGTGTCAGCATGGTGTGATACAATAAAATATCACACACCCATTAGTATTGTATCATGCATTTCTTGATTGTGTCACATGCCTCTTGGAGTTTTGTCATTTGATACTTTCTATTATCGTACCCCCTTGAAGAACTATTTTACAATACCCTTAATGTACCACATGCCCTTGTGAGTTGTATCACCTCATCCTTGAAAATGTTACCCTGATTCTTTAGAAGTATAGCGTGATACTGGAAAGTATCGCCCAGTGTTGTATTAAAGTATCACTCAAAAATTGAAAAAACCTATGCGAGAGGGTAGCAGGCACTTTTTGGTAAGACCCAAACTTTTTGGGAAGTGTTTCAGATACCCTCTTTGCTGTTCTTCAATCCTTTGGTGTCATATTTTGGATTCATAATGTTTCTATTCAAATCCAGTTCTGCATCTTTCTGGTGTTAGTCATTTTGGTTAGTAGTGGTGTTTGGAGATTTGTTGACGTCAGGATGTTTAATTAGTCTTTTTTTGTAATCTTTGTGATCCGTGTATGTTGTTATCATGTACACTTACACTTGCTTTAATTTTTTTAATCTTGCTTGTATTTCTTCCTTGTTTCCAAGGATCTCCGGGCAGGGCATTGCACACGAACTAGTTCTTTTTTCCATTAGATGTCTCTCCAATATTGGATTCATCCTGTGATCTCCCTCTTTCATTTCCTATAGGGTTAGTACTCCTAAACATTCGACTATTTTTTTTATTACCATAAAACTTAGGTTTCTTACATTCTACTACCTTATGTCCATAACCATGATATTTATAACAATAGAAA
This sequence comes from Cupressus sempervirens, assembly GCA_028749045.1. NCBI lineage: Eukaryota > Viridiplantae > Streptophyta > Pinopsida > Cupressales > Cupressaceae > Cupressus > Cupressus sempervirens. Next base: position 441,475,448 of record CM053786.1, on the reverse strand, counting down.
TTAGTAATGGGTTTAAAAGACTTACCTGTGCAATCTCTCTTCAATGTCCACCTTCATTACAAATGAAGCATCTACCTCTGAATTCATGTCTTACTTCCTTGGGTGGTTTATCTTGCTTAGGTTTATCAACTTTCTCTATTTTCTTAGGTTCATTAGGTTTAACTGTGAACTCAATTAACTCAACTTTCTTTGATACTTTAGTATATGTGCTTAATTCTACCTTAGATCAAATTTCTTAGGTGATTCAATAACTGGATCTGGTTCTCTCCCGATTTCATCTTTCTTGGATGATTTCTCTCCAATCATATATCGAAGTCCTCTCTTGTCATAAGAAGGTCTTTGATGAAATATCTATTGATCTATCTTCTCATTACTGAAATAAAGTTTCTCTAATTTTTGTTTAGCTTGTGTTAATTCTCCTTTCACAATAATGTTGTATTTCTCTATCTTAGCATGTTCAATCTTGATCATATCTAATTCATATGTAAATTCACTCAACTAGGATCTAAGGTCTACATTTTCAGTTTTCAGTCCTAGTTCACTGATGCCACCTTTTTTCTTAAGACTTAACTTAAGCTCTACTATTTTCAGTTCATGTTTCAAGATCTCATTTTCCTTTTGAAGATCTCCTACTTCATCATTGTCACTAGTATATGCAATTGATTCCTTGCTAGATTTTAGATCATCAATCTCATCTTTTAGTTTGCCAATGTACACTTTTGCATCTTTGTATCTATCTTTCAAGGTTTCTCTTTCTTCTATAAGAAGGTCAATTTTCTCAAGAGCTTCTTCTAGATTCTTCTTCAACTATTCCATATTCACTGGGATCTTAATTAAGTTTTTAAACCTCTTCAAAGTAACTGGGATCTGATACCAATTTTTAGAAATATATAATACTAAGAGGGGGGTGAATTAGTAGTCTACAAACTTTTTCCCACAATTGTATATTGTTAATTACTTTATAACTCGCATATAAAAGTAAACCAACAATGTTGAACAATAAATATAACCATGCATATAGATAACACATAACACCATCATTTGTTAACTAGGGAAACCTTGGCCAAGGGAAAACTGTGGTGGGGATGACACAAACTAGATGATTCATTAAACAATAGGATCCTATTAAGGATATTGACCCTATTAGGAGTCTATTAAATACATATAGTGCCTCGAGTCCTTGTTAGGAGACTAGGACTTGTTAGAAGCCTTAACCCTATTAGGAGTTAGTAGAAAAAATAAAATGTATGCAAGAAGAGCCCACTACACTAACATGTAATGATATAATTCAATTCTTCACAAGATAGGTATACATACAATACTTGCTTTCTTGTTCTAACTCCTACTTGCTTTGATCAAACATTAGATCTTACATCACATAAGGCTTGCGTAATAGTTCACATCACAATTACAACATCTCACGATTTCACACAACTTCACAATAACTATACAATATAAGATCTTTACTTTTACCTTGCACATTTACAAAACTCTGCTCAATCAGCCTTCATGTGATCACACGCTTGACATAATTTAAAATAACATATGGATTAATATCCAAATGGTCGACTCATTATAACTTAGTAATTATTTTGTAACCAAAATAACTCCTCAAGCCATACAACTATGTTTACTGATATGCTACGTTCTACTCTATTAAATACCCGCAATGGTATTTTAATCATTACTTATGTCATATTGTCTATACACAACTGCACAGTTAACCACATCATTATGATAATTTCATGAAGCTTACCTTAACTACACATAAGATAACTCTCAATGAGTCATCCATAGTCTTAATATTTTTTCTCTGTACTACTGCAAAACTGTCTAATACTTAGATAATTTTCTATCTCTAAATGCATAAAAGAAATATTGAATACATGTTGCCATAAATGACAACCATCAGGATATCTATCTGACCATATTTCCAACTTGTAGTACACCCTTTCCTGATTAGGGATGTAGTGTACCATTTATTGGACCAATCATAGATGAAGTTTATCCCTTCTTAGGCCCTATTTTGGGTCAATTACCTAGTCCTATATCCAAATTTTTTAGGCGTATTATCTTCTACGTGGGTCATCTTGTGAGAGAAAGTTAATTCTAATCTATTTATAAACCAATCCATTTGCTCCATTTCTCATCCAAGAATTCTTTGACCAAGTAAACATTCAAGCTCTCAAGTTCTCAAGTGTTCTTCAAGAATTCAAGACATTCAAGCAATCTCTCCACTAAAGATCAAGGATTCATGCATTCAAGTTGTGAAGAAATTTATACAAGATCTAACACTTTCAACATTCAAGATATCCATTCATATAATTCAAAATCCTTTGTTTTATCTTCTACATTTATCCTCTCAAGATCTACATTCATCTACATTCATTTCTCAAGTGGATTTCAAGCATATCCATTCATGAAGGTTTTGGTTTCACTTTGATTTCCTTTCCTAGAGTTTTGAATTTGAGTCAAGGCTATGACATCTACGTACTTGATTACATTGCAAAGTCAAGAGCATGTTCATTGATTATGATTATGTTAGATCTATCACTACTACTTGCTAGCATTCCATTTTCATTTCAATTTAATGTTAGTTCCTAAATTGGAGCTTGACCGAGGCAAATTCCCCTTTGCCCCCCCACCCCAAAAAAAAAATTTGAAAAAAACTTTTATTTTGTAGGTTTTGGATCTTGGATTGCAAAACAGGTTAAAAATTTAGATGCCCTTTTTGACTTTCTTCAAAATTGTGAAATCACAATTAAATTTGCACACATTCTAACAAGCTCTCAGAGGTCACCCTTTCATAAAGCTTGATTGTAAAGGTCACCATGGTGAGGAAGTTACTCTTGTCAAATCATCAAATGATTTCTGAGTTTTGTAGATCTCACTATTTTCATCCTATAAGTTGGGATTCAACCCTTTCAAAGGTCATTTAATAGTCCATTTTCAGGTTTGTATTTCATATGGTATATCATTTTCCTTTTTTTTTCATTTCAATACACCTTATCATCTTATCATATCTTTATATTTCAGATTTATATTGCATATCAAATTTATTAAAACCATCTTACGGTGGAGTTGAGAGGGAAATAAATCTATGTTATTCACTCATTTTACATTATCTTATGCATTAATACTTCATTTTCTATCAAATGAATCTAACTCAAAGGGGTGGATCTTGGTCTTCCCCCTTCATTAGGAATTAGGGTGGACTAATTCCACTTTCTCCTATACATATTTGGTGAACCCAACTTATGTCATTTTCTTATTGGATTTATATTTGTTGCATCAGGTGTTCACCTCTCTTAGTGAACCCAAAGTTCTACATTTCTATTTTTTCTATTGGAGTTTCAATTTTGTGTGCTCTTGGTTAGCTTACATCTTGCATAATGAAGATATTTTGTGTTGATTTATGGAGGTTTAAACTAGATACTGAGACAGGGGTGAATCAAAATATTTAACACTTTATACGTTTAACATATTCATCCACATCTATCAATAACTTGTGCATGTAAAACTTCTAATGTGAATTTTTTGTAACATGTAAATCAATTCAATCACATGCATGGAAGTAATAACACATAACACAATATTTGTTACCCAGAAACCCTCCAAGGTAAAGGTAAAAATGGCATGGGCATGACACCTACAAATCTTTAGTACTGCAATAATAAAGTTAACTAGTTAAGGTTACAATGTTTGACCATAAAATATAATCTACTCCATGAGGAGTCTATCTTGTTAAAGACTTAAGAAACTATTAGGTTTCACCTTGTTAGAGGATTTGACACTTACAATAAAGTAAGGACTCTATTAGGAGATTTACATAGATATGTTAAGACCACTCTGTAAAGAGATTTACCTTGATTCAAGTCTATTAAAATTGATTTAGTGCCTGGCTCTCAATTTTCTTTGCAAGCTGATTTTGAGTCTTTTCCTTGCTAACTGGTCATCTCCTCTAATATAATAACACATTGTTACAAACTATAGTCTACCAAGATAATTGAGAGGGGGGTGAATCAATTATCCAACAATTGAAATATTTATCTTCTTTAAAAAAACTTGACCATTCAAGAAAACCAAATAGAAACCATACAAAGATGCACATAGAAAATTACACTAGATATGTTGACTAGGAAAACCCTTGATTAAAGGGAAAACCTTGGTGGGAATGATGCCCACAAGATGATGTACTAATATAAATATTCCTTGTTAGAGGATGAAACCTGTTAGGAGTCTATTACATTTAATACAATGAGTCCCTATTATGAGGCTTTGAATCCTTGTTAGGAGGTTCGAACCCTATTAGGAGTTATGCCAACCATCTTAGGAGTTGTGGAATAATGTATGCAAAGAGAGACCACTGCACAAACATGCAATTTCAACTACAAGAAGAGCTCATTGCTCAAACAAGTAATTTACTAGTATCTTCTTCTTTCTTCTGTTCTTTCCTTTGTCCTATCAATTGGCCCAATCATTTTCAAACCTTGTAGACTAGGTCACAAACCTTGGATCCAAATACCAAACCTCAGATCATTTAGTAAAACCTCAACAATGAAGTTTCCTGCACTTCCACACTGTTCTAGTCAACTTCACATTCCACACTCTCTGTTGCTTTCCAAACATTCAAAATTTTCATCTTTGATAATATGATAAAGGAAAATGTCCTTCCTTTATATTGATTCCATAAAAAAATTCCCTAAGTCAATTGTTAGTCCTTCTTAATTAATTATTATAAGACCACATTAAGAACACATTACACTTAGCGATAACCTTAATCTTCCACCTTGCAACTTGAATAACTTTTTGTACATGCAATATTATGATGAGAAAGCTTAGCCACATCATCCTCAACATGTCTTCTTCATGTCCTCAACCTTGATCCTCAAGATATCAACTCTACTATGAGATATACAAAGTTTACCAGAACATGCCTTTGTAAACTCTATCTCAGAATAGACATACCAAAACTTACATAACTTCTTCTAGAATTATCCTTTCTATTTCTAACGTTAACTACATATATCAGATACTCCAAAGAATCTCTCATAACCTTGGGTGGTTATCATGCTCAACTAATCATCCATACCAACTTAATCTTTCTACTATTCTTCTATCAGGTAACATAGAAGACATCAAAAATGCTATGTTGACATCAGTGACAAACTCAATCATGAATGTAGCATATCATCATCAAACCAATCTCTCCAATCTTCCAACAATCTCCCCCTTTAGAATTTTATGGTAACCTAGATGAAAAACATCTAGTTCCAAGAATACCAAAAAAAGACTGTCCATATTCAAATCCTCCTCATCAATCATACTCCCCCATTGATATACATCAATGTGCTCTATACCAAACTATTATTACAAACTTGTACCAAACTTCTCTCCTTAGCATAATTTTTTCCTATAATACTTCTCATCCATAGTATGTTTTTTTTCATGCCACACTTCTCCCCCATTAACATCAATGTCAAAGGTTTCTACAACCAATATCTCTACATCAAACTCTGCAACAACTGATGATTACTCAGCTTGAGTGTCAAAAGACACTTTTGAAAACAACATCAACAAGAGTTTTAGATGACTCTATCCATCATAGATACTCCCCCATACAAGAAGCATTAGCATCCAGTCTAGAAAAATGATGGTGCTCTATTATCCTGGACTGATGCACTCTTGTATCTTCTTACTCTGATGTAGGAAGGGACATAACCCCAAGCATACCTCACAAATACTCAAAAGTCTATTTGGGAAGAGTCTTAGTGAATATATCTACAATTTTCTCTTTAGTGCTTACATACTCCAATCTAATTTCCTTTTCTCCAAATTTTTCTCTCAAAATATGATAATAGAAATGTGCTTAGTCCTAAAATGCAATATTGGATTCTTAGACATATTTACTATGCTTGTGTTGTCACAATGTATAACAATAGGTTCATCAATTTCTATCCTTATATCCTTTAGCATCTATTTCATCCAAATTACTTGATTGCAATTATTTGCTACTGCAACATACTCTACTTCTATTGTACTTTGAGATGTACAATCTTGTTTCTTTCTTAACCAAGAAACCAATCTTCCTCCAAGAAAGAAAGCTCCTTCACTAGTACTCTTTTTGTCATCCATACTATTTGCCCAATCTGCATCAGTATAAGCACTTAGAGTAAAGTCATTAGATCTATCATACCATAATCCAAACTCAGATATTCCCTTCAAATATCTAAATATCCTTTTTCACTACTACATAATGTGCTTCTTTGGGATCAACCTGGAATCTTGCAACAATTCCAAATACATTTTCTATATTCGGCCTTGTGTGAGTTAGATATTGCAATCCTCCAATCATAGATTTGTACTTCTTCTGCTAAAAAATAGGCGTCTCATCCTTAGTAGTTAACTTGTGTCCAACTACTATAGGTATTCTAATAGGTTTACATGTTTCTAAACAAAATCTTTTCAGTAAATCCTTCAAGTACTTAGTTTAAGAAATAAAGATTCCTTCTTTATTCTATACAATCTGTAATCCTAGGAAATATTTCATTTCTCCTATCATACTCATTTCAAATTCTTTCTTCATTTCTTCTGCAAACTTCTCACTTTCTTCATCATCACCTCCAAATATAATGTCATCAACAAATATTACTAAAATCATTAAACCATCATCAATTTCTTTCCAATACAGATTACTATTTGTCATACCTTTTCTATATTTGAGCTTTGTCAAATGCTTGTCCAACCTTGCATACCAGGTTCTTGGTACTTGCTTCAATCTATATAATGCTTTCCTTAGTTTGCATACTATGTCCTTATCATCTGTCAATGGACATCCTTTAGGATACTCAATGTATACCTCCTCTTCAAATTCTCCTTTCAGAAATGCTGACTTGACATCCATTTGATATTCTTTGAATTTCTTCTGTGCTGCATAGGCTAAGAATAATCTTACAACTTCTATTCTAGCCACTATAGTCTCCTCATAATCTATTTTTTCTTGCTGTCAGTAACCTTTACATACCAATATTGCTTTATTTATTACAAATTCTCCTTGATCATTCATCTTGTTCATGAATATCCATTTAGTTTGTATCACATTCTCATCTACTGGTTTGGGGATCAATATCCATGTCCCATTCTTTTCTATATGATCCAATTCCTCTTTCATATTTTGCTTCCAATAAACATCTTTACATGCTTCATCTTCATTCTTAGGCTCTACTTGAGATATCAAGCATAGTTCTTCATTCACTCTACTTCTTGTCATCACACCTTTGCCTTTGCTTCCGATGATCTATTCGGATGGGTGATTCTTTATCATGTTCTTTCCTAAAGTAGGAGTTGTTATCTCGACTCTTGGCTTTACTAAAGGTTTTGAGTTTTGTTTTGGTCTTTTCTCTCCTTCATTCTACAAATCATTGTTAGTCTTAAGAAATACCTCATCATTCCTTGGTTAGTAACAACATCATCATCTGAATTGTAATCAACTATTCTTTCTTGTATTCAAAATTTTTCATCAATTCTCACATTTGCACTTTCCATAATAGTCATCAAAGTTGTTTCTTCCAAGACATGCTTTTCATTAACCAATATGGACACATTAACATAGTCTTTCAAGAAAATTTCCATACTTTCTCTAAACTCTTCAACTTTAACAAAAAGTAGACTCTTCCTAGCTTTTCTCAATCTCTTAGGACATTTACTTGAAAAATGACCAAACTCTTTACATGTCCAAAATTTTTTTTTTTCATACCTTTAGGTTCTCTCTTTGTAAATAGATCAATTCCTTCCTTTATCTTTATGTCATCTTCTATTATGGATCTATCTCAATACTCTGCTCTTTACATAAATCTAATAACTCACCAAGAACTTCCATAACTCGTGTATCAAAATTTCTTCTATCAATGTAGGACTATCTTCTCTGAACATGTCCACCATGGATCTCCCAAAGCTGTTAAACTTTGTTTTCAAGGACCTGATGCTCTGATACCAATTGTTAGAAATAACAGTCCACCAAGATAACTAAGAGGGGGGGGGGGGGGGTGTGAATTAGTTATCCAACAATTAAAACATTTATCTTCTTTAAAAAAACTTAACCATTCAACCAAAGTAAGCAGAAACCATACAAAGATGCACATAAACAATTACACTAGATATGTTGACTAGGGAAACCCTTGATTAGAAGGAAAACCTTGGTGGGAATGATGTCCACAAGATGATGTACTAATATAAATATTCATTGTTAGGAGTTTATTACAACATTTATTATAATGAATCCCCATTAGGATAATTTGAATCTCTATTAGGAGATTCCAACCCTATTAGGAGTTGTGGAATAATGTAAGCAAGAAGATCCTATTGCTCAAACATGCAATTTCAACTACAAGAAGAGCTTATTGCTCAAACAAGTAATTTACTAGTATCTTCTTCTGTCTTTTGTCTTTTCCTCTATCCTATAAACTGGACCAATCATTGTCAGACCTTGTAGACTAGGCCACAAACCTTAAATCCAAATAACAAACCTTGGATCACTCAGCAAAACCTCGTCAATGAAGTTTCCTCCACTTCCATACTATTTTGCTCAACTTCACATTCCACACTCTTTGCTACTTTTTGAACATTCACAATTTGCATCTTTGATACTATGATAAAGGAAAATGTCCTTCCTTTATATTGAGTACATAAAAGAATTCCCTAAGTCAGCTATTAGTCCTTCTCAATTAATTATTATAGGACCAGACATGCTACACTTAGCCATTACCTTAATCTTTTTCGTTGCAACTTAGATAATTTTCCGTACATGCAATATTATGATGAGCAAGTTTAGGCACTTCATCCTCAACATGTCTTCTTCATGTCCTCAACCTCAATCCTTAAGATATCAAATCTACTAAGAGATATAACAAGTTTACTAGAACATGCCTCTATAAACTCTATATCAGAATAGAAACCACCAAAACTTACATAACTTCTTCTAGACTTATCCTTTCTACTTTTGACATTAACTGTATATACTAGATACTCCAAATTATCTCCCATAACCTTAGGTGGTTATCATGCTCAACTAGCCATCTGTACCAACTTAATCTTTCCATTGTTCTTCTGTCAGGTACCATAGAAGACATCAAACATGATATGTTGACATTAATGAAAAACTCAGTCATGAATGTAACATATCATCATCAAGCAAATCTCTCCAATCTTCCAACAATCTTTCCAATCTTCCAACACACTTGTCTTTCCCTTTCACTTCACTGCTTATTAATAGGTAACTTGCTTTATCAGATGATAATAGGACCCTTGAATGTTTTTTTATCTTTTCATTCCTTCATAGTATAGTGCTTTATGTTTGCACATGTACTCATCTCCGTCTTCTCCTTTGTCATGTGTATGATCTTAGTTAAGATCATCTTTACTTAAAGATTTATGTAAACTATTTTCTAGATAGTTCCATGTTTTGCCTCTTAATCTTGATCGTTGAACATATAACATAGAGATATGTGATCCACACCATGGAAATATTTTGTAGCAACCTCTTCAAATATTAAATAATCCTTCTAAGTTGGATTGATAATCATTTTACCTAAAACTTTGTTCCATATCTGACTTTTATGTAAACTCTACATTGCTCAATCTTTATTGTATTTGATACTCATCATTGCTGGTGCTCAACATATATTATATCTCTCAGCACTTTGCATACTTGGATTTCACTCGGTTGCTGATGACTTATTCGGTCATTAAATGAACTTGGTACATATACAAAATTACTCTATGACCATACACTTGCTCAACTCCTATAGAGTTCCTTGATACATACTATCTTATGTACATTACTCGACCTATATAGAGTAGCTCAATCATAGTGATGACTGTCTGAATCTTCCTTGTAAATGACTAAGTTGTTGATACTAATAGACAATAATGGTTAAAGATACCAACATTTTTTGTGTATGGATATATTTTTCAATATTCTCTTTCTTTCATCTCTTTATAATACTTATGATGTATATGAAAGTTTCATGAATTTCATGATATTCATGTCTCTTCATGCTCTTCATACTTATGCTATTATGAGGTTAACAAATACATCTTTTCCTTCTTTCAAGTATATGGTTAGCTCTTTACATGGTTTTCTTGTTTATTCTTTGGATTATGTGAGAAACTTAGTTGATGATGCTCCTAATCATCCTCCTAACCCTCCTAATCCTTTTTCTAACCCTCATAATCCTCCTTCTCCTTGTTCATTTCCTAGCATTTCAAAAAAGTGTGTTCAAGCTCAAACCTTAGTTCATGATGAGTATATTACAACATTCCTTGATGAACCTACTCATTTTCCTACTCATGATGATATATAGGGGAAATAAAAAGATCCTTTTATGTCTCCTCCTATTATTAATCCTTACACTATCTTTTCTCATGATTCTAGTGACAAATCTCCTACTGTTGAAGATTTGAAAAATTTTATAACTATACTAGAGGATATTGCTATTGATCTCATATTAGTTTTAACAATTTAGTGTCAACACACTCAAGACATTTACTTAGTTCATGCTGAACTAGTAATATATGCCAAGCACAACATGTAAATATTACACCATGTCAAGTTGCAATGGGTGTCGAGTCACTCATGTGCCAAGTCACTTAAGTGCTGAGCAGATAGACCATGCTGAGTGATTCAAGTGTTGAGTAAACAATAGATGATGAGTAGTTTAGGTGTTGAGTCAAGAGTAGAATTACAGTATATGTTGAGCATTAGTAACTACATATGTTGAGTAACACAAATTGGACGTATTTTTTTGTTATGGCACAAACAACTATGTAAACCATTTTTCAGCTAACCTAAGGATAGTTCTCAATTTTTTTGAGATAAGGATGAATCTATATGAAGATTCCCTATGCAAATTAGATGCAACCAATCAGAAAATGGGAAGGATTAAGAGACAAAATGGATGAATCCTAGCCGTAGATTCATACCTAACCCTAAGCCACCAAAGTCTTCTTAAGGAGGATGAAGTCTTAAATTTTTCAAGAGAGTTGAAAGCATTGCAAAGGGGTGAATGATTGAATTGGAGGAGTGAACAAGGTAGTTTGAAAAGCATTTAAGGTGACTTAGCAGAAAGAGTGAATTGCAAAAATTAGTTAAGTGAAGAATAGAGGATAAAGGATACAACATTGATACATTCGATCATGAAGGATTAATCAGAGATTAGATAGAGGTGATTTATTATCAGGCAAGCACGTGCCAACTGCAAGATATATGCTGAGATATTTTGATAGGTGATTTTAGGTAAATCTCCTAGGTAGAGTAGTTCTAACAAGATTTACCAAATCCTTTAACAAGGTGGCATTCCTAGTGAATGACCTAAGGTCCTTTAACTAGACACACTTATAACAGGGTGTTGAAATCCTCTAACAAGGTGGCACTTAATAGTCTTTGTAAGCCTTTAACATGGTAGGCCTTTCATAGGGTAGATCATGATTTATAGTTAAACTATTATAACCTTAATTGGCTACACTTTGTTGTTGCAGTAGTGAAGATTTGTGGGTGTCATCCCCACCCTAGTTTTACCTTCTCATTTGGAGGGTTTCTAGGTGACCATATTTGGTGTTATGTGTGTTTGATTACTTACATATTTTAGATGCATTTACTTTACATGTTATTTTATATATTAATTACAGCTAATGGATGATGAAAGTTTTATGGGTCCAAGTTTAAACTCTTGATTCACCCCCCTCTTAGAAGTTTATCTTTCCCACTTGTAATTCCAATAATTGGTATCAAAGCCTAGTTGATAGAAGGAGAAGCTTTGCAACTTGGAGGAAAGATTTTGAAATGGAAATCTACAAATTGGGAAAGACTATTGAGAACCAGGAGATTGAAATACATCTTATACTACATCAACTGAATGAAGCTAGAGATGCTCTGAAGAACTCCTTAAAGAGAAGGAAAGAAATTTCCATTGTAGAGAGTGACACACTATACAAAGAGATAGACATCACCAAGCTATTTGCAGATGGTAACTCTAGTGAATTTGATGCAGTAGTTGTAGGTCTAATGGAGAAGAACATAATCTAAGCTAAAGAAATTAGAAATCTCAAGTTGGGGCAAGAATCACAAGCTATACTGTTATGTGAGTTGACTAAATAAAAGAAGAAAGCCATGGAAGACAAAGCCATGATTGAAGAAGATAGAAGAATTCTAGCAAAAAGACTAGAAGAGAAGTCAATAGAGCTATCTAGGATCTCAAATATGCAACCAGATACCTTGAGCCAAATGATGAATGCTCACCATGAGTTGAATTTCAAAGACATTGAGATAACTACATTGAAGTTGTGGAATGAACAACTATTGAATGACCTGAAAAGAGAAAAGAAATTTGTTGAAAGCTTCAACAAGCAAATGAAGCCATCAAATACTTTGAGAAATTACTAAGATCCCCTAGATCTAACAAAGATACATCAGGATTGGGCTACACAAGCACTGAAGAAGGAGAATCATCCAAAGTTGTTGAAGAAAGGAACAATAGAGGTAAGAATTCCAAACCTACTTGTCAATTTTTTGGAAAGAAAGGGCATACTGCTAATGTGTGCAAAAGTAATCATAAAAATTAGAATGTCAAGCCTAAGAACATGACTCATTGTCATAAGTGTAATAAACAAGGCCATCAAGAACATGAATGTGGAACTAGAACCATGCATGCACCAAGATTTGAAGGATATTGCTAAAACTATCAGAAGTATGGACATAGAGTCTTTGATTGCAGATCCACGTTCATGTGGTCATCAAAAAAGTCAACAAAGGTAAGAAGCTATGGGAACTCTTATATTTAGGATTACAATACAAGATACAGATACCACTATTGTGAGGAATATGGATATATATTCCTGAGAATTGTATTGGGACTCATTTCAGTAGTAACTACAAAAGGTGGTTGATTCAAACCACATGCTTTAACTATTTGAAGACTAGTCATATTAGCAAGCATTATCCAACTAGGTCAAAGTCACCAAGTTGTGAATTTGATAAAGGCAAAGGCAAGGTAGATGTTGAACACATCAGGAATGAGATGAACAAGACATGGAAGAAGAAAGATGGTTGCAGTACATCAAATGGAGAAGGGATCACTTCACCCAATGGGTCAAGTGGTCACACCTCATCAAACTAAGAAAATAAGAGGTATGTGGGACTAATATTCAAAGTATTATATCATACATCAATTCCAAAAGAACTTAGTATTGAAAGGACTACATTAGCATGAATGAAGATGCACGATGTTGTTGAAAATTTAGGATTAAATTTTTAAGCTTCAATGTTGTTGCCAAGCATGAAAAGTTTTCAATGGATGCCAAGTGGAATACTTGTTAGTGCTGAGCTACTAGGCTAGCTAGTTGATGACGAGTCTGTAGTAGCTGCCAAGAGATGGGCAAGTGCACCAAGTTTTCATGCCAAAAAGGTGACACCATTTTTTTTTTCTAATTTTCAATAGCACGTACGCGCTATAGCACACACGTTCTATGGCTTGGGTATTCTGAGCCATAGTGCGTATGTGCTATAGCGCATATGCACTTTTAAAAAACCCCAATTATTATAAATGGGCTATAAATCTGCAACCCATTCATTTTATCTTCATTTTCCAACTTCCCCTCCTCATAGTGTGTATGTGATTTCAACAAATTGAAGGTTTTCAGCACTCACCTTGTCAATATGCCTCCTCATCGTCGAAGTTCAAGATCATGAGCATGCCGTATGTAATTTGACCTTCTTTTTGCATTGTTTTATATGTTTTTTGTACTTTTTTTTTTTTCTAGTTTTTCTTTATAGTTGTTTATTTATTTAGCTTTCAATTGATTTCTTATCAAGAAATGTGAATAATGAATCGAAAAATCTCCAAGAAGATCAAAACCAAAACCCTCCACAACAAGAACAACAAATTCTGCAACCTACATCAATTGGAAGACCTCCTCTTGGCACACAAGAAAACATAATAAATAAAATAGAAAGAGGCAAAGCTAAATTAGAAGCACTCATTGGTAGGTTGAAATCTTGTGGACAAACCAATCTAATGAGAGCTCAATTGAAATCCTCCCTCGAGTCCGTTAAGACCCACATAGCTTATGTTAGTGGTTAGTTAGATATTTGGTGGGTTAAGAGGAATGAACAAAAAAGATATTATGCAAATAAATTATCATATCAAGATGTAAAAAAAAATGATATACCAAAAGGGAGTATTTGTACATTATTTAGAAAGCCTAGTGAACAAGATACTGTTAGAGAGACAACTAAATGGTTCCCCATCCATTGGTTCATACATGATAGTATTAGAAATAATTTTTGGGATAGATGGTGGATGGTTTTTGATGCCCCTGCTCCTTGCAATAATCATGAGGTCTCAATGTATTTCTTAAGGAATTTTTTTTGTGAGTTTGTCCTTGGGGAGATCCCCAATTATTTTGATATATTAGACTCTGAAGGTAGAGGTGGGGGTTCATCATTTGAGAGGCTAGGGGCACGTCATGACTCTAATGTAGTTAGGGCACCTATGGTCAAGCCACATGGTGAGCATGTGACTATTCCTTTAGTTGTGAAGGAACATGTAGAGGCTAGCATGCTAGGGACTATTAGTGCTTTGATGCAGACCCTCATTCATTGCACAAGTCCATTAGTTGAGGAGGAGAATTCTGCACATCATGGTCACATGTGCACATCATGGGGATCCTTATGCATATTTGGTAGTCATGCTAGAGATTGTGCAGATGATGGGCTAGTGACTGATTAGTTCCTGAATGAGACATTTGGAATTGACACATGGGTAAATTATAATTATAATAAACTAATTTGATCACATTTCATATGTATTATGAATGACTAATTAATTAGCATGTATGGACATTGTTCAAAATTCAGGGTTAGAGTGTTGGTGGCCCTAGTAGCAATCCCTTGATCCCATTTTTCATCCCGTTGATGAGTCGAAAGGTATGTATCAATTTAATCATTTAAATTAATATAAATATTTATTAAGTAATCATATGAAGGATTGACAAAAAAAATTATGCACGCGCATAAGTTCTCTATAGGACCGTCAATATTCACTACAGACTTTGAGCATAGACGTGATACAAGCTTCGTAGAGGTACATTTGTTTCATGTGAATTTAATTGATTTAATTATATTTGTTTCATGTTTCATGTTACATGTAACATGTATTTTATGACATGCAACTCTTGACATCTGAGACTCCTCCTCATCTTTGGTAGTCTGCCGATCGTGGAGTGGCTGCAACTATGGCTAATTCATAGCAATTGACTGAGGTATGAAAGAATTTTATTGGTTTTAGTTGTTGTTTATAATAGTTAGTATCAAAATTTCTAATGTTATTTATAAGTGATTATATTTATTGAATTGTTTTAGGGTCTTGTCACACCCAATCATTCATGAGCCTTCGAGGTGGACTTGCAGAGTGACTATATGATGACGGTAAGAAAATAATTAATTTTGTGTGTACATATATTTGATTTCAATGTATAATCATTATTGATTCATATCTACTTTATTTGTATCAGCTTGAGTTAGATAAGAGCCTCAACAAGAGGACAAGCGAGCATGTGAGGAAGACCCCATCATTGCCATCATCTCCTCTACACAATGACTAAAGACCTCTAGAGATTTTTTTCCTTCCCCTCGTGGGAAGGAGAAGATATAGTTAATAGACATACATGTATAGGCATCAACAGACATATATGTTGGATATTATGTCAGTGGACATATTTGATATACATTTGATGTATATATGACATTTATTTGATGCATGACATTATTAGACTTATGACATTATTGGTTAATGTATGATATGTTTGTTCATGTACGACATTATTGGTTATCATAATATATTATGTGTTTGTTAATGTATGACATTATTAGTTATCATTTTATATTATATGTTTGCTCATGTATGACATTATTGGTTATCATAATATATTATATGTTCCTTCATGTATGACACCCCTGGTACTTGTACCCACGTACCCAAGTATCGGGTACAGATATCCCAAGTACTAGGTACTCAATGGAGAGCATCATAGCTAAGGACCTTGATTGAGATTTTGGATTATTTTTTTCAATTTTTTGTTTGTGTATCAGCTCATTGTTTATCAAGCTTAATTCGATACCTAATCAATTCGAAACTTTGATAGCATATTGATTAATAATAAAATTTATCACTATTTAAGCATAAGTTATCATTTCCAATATGTCATCATCATATGATTTATGATCTTGTTCATGTTTAAAGTTTTCCTTCTCTTTTATTTGTTTATCAAGCTTAATTCAATACCTAATCAGTTTGAAACTTTGACACAATATTGATCAACAATAAACTTGATCAGTGTTAAAACTAGAAATTTATCATTTTCAATATGTCATTGTCATATGATTTATGATCTTCTTGTTCATGTTTGAACCTTCCTTCTATGTTAGGCATCTAAACATTTATCATAAATTATTATTACAAACATATAACAAATCTCAAACTGAAAACAATACATTACATTTACAAACTTTATCACTGTTCTTGATTTGAAAATTTATTGTCATGACTCATAAATTTAGGTTTTCTATAAATATAAAAGTATAGTTAAAAATAAAGTTTGACATACCCAAGTACCCCCGTCCCCTATTATAAAAAATAGTTGTACCCGTACTCATACCCATACTCGTACCCTAAGTACCCAAGTACCCCCATCCCCATGCAACCTTGTATATTATATGTGGATCTTGGTGTTTTCTGTAGACTTATGCAATCTATAGAATCTCTTGCTACATAGAACATCCCCTAACATTGCCCAACCTCTTCACAAGCTTAATTGATATAGACTTGCAACATCACTCCCTTACTCTTCTAGGAACAATATCCCTCTAAAGCTTTTATAGGTCTACTAGGGTACCATAGAACTCCCTAGTCTAACCAAGGTTTCCATGATGTCCTAAGGTGTTATTGGAACACTTGTACTATTCTTGAATGGATAACAACAATGGGTTTCTACTTGATTTCAAGATTTCTTCACAAAAGGGCTACAAGAAGAGCCCATAATTAGGTCTCCACTCAAATTTCTAGGGAAAATAGCTCCTTTTCTTAGAGTTTCAACACCTCTGGCCTTAAGAAAAATTGATACATAGGACCCATGCTCAATGATTTTTTGGGTCTCAGGGTGCATACAGGCTGTACAAAAAAAATAGAAAAATTGAGGGTTTAGGGTTTTCTTGGTTGCCTGCTATCCCCACTTTTAAGACACCTTCCACACTTCACCAAGACTCCTCCTGCCCAAGTTAGAACCTCCTCATACCCCTCTTCAATCCTGTAGAAGGGAAAGTCTCCATTCTTCAAGCTTTGCTCTTGAGAGCTCTTTCTTTACGGACAATCCCTAGCTGAGCATTGCCTAGCTCACCTAGGGCTTGGTCAAAGAATTATTTGCACTCAATTTTAGGGCCCTTGCTTGCATAATATAATACATTAGGGTCTATAGCCTTGAAATCTAGAAGGAAATGGAATTTCCATGGTGGAGACAAGACTTACAACCCTTTCATGATAAACAACTCCAAAACTGGCAGTGGACAGGTATCTTTGAAGAAATTTACAAAACCTTTCAAAACTTGGTCACAAACTATAACTAATGCATGGTGAATAAAAGGGCTTCAAGTATCTAATGTTTTTTAGCTATTACAGAGAACTTTCATATATCTATTTCTTGACCTCATTCAATCCATGTCTCCTAGCTTAAGGCTCTACTTTCATGGCATTAATATCCTTAAAAGTGTATCATGCTAGTTGTTTAAGATAATGGGATGCATGTCCCATGTTCATCTGTGACAAACTTGATGCAGAGTGCACAACAATGGAAGTGATGACATGAAGAAATAGAAGATTTATTAGCCCTTTTTGTGAACATTTGTCTATAACATACTAAACTTTATCATCCTTTAGTGTAAATGTTTTGAACTTTTGATGTATAAAGTATGGACATAGGGCATAAAATGATAATCAAAATTATATTTAAAAAGGGGTTCATTTTGTGGTAAAAATCTTTCTTCATGAATGTTCGATATGGGTAGATCTTCCTGTAGCTGAAGAGATTGCAAAAACTATTAGTTGAATAATTAATGCCTTTTCTTTATAAACTAATAAATAAAAATAAATGTTTGCGGGAAGTCTTGTGTGTATCAAATGTTGATCACAGGATACAAGCTGAGCGAGAGTTAAAAAAACTATGAAGGAATACTACTAAGGCATTAATGACATTAAGAAGAAGCATTATGACACCGTTGCAGCTAGAAGACTTGGAAGCAAAGTCAAAAGGGACTTGTTTTAATGAATAACAAAGTGGGACTTGATAAGATGGCTGAGCAAGGAAGCAAGCATCAAGGCAATTAGTTAAACATGCAACGCACAATACCTGGATTCCTAGAAAGCTATTTGAAGATAGATAAAGGAGAAAATCTAGCATTTGCTATGATCTATATTTGTGGGGAATTTAAGGGATAATTAATGTCTTTCAGATTGCATGTTTGCAGTCTTAAGTTGTAACTGACTTTCCTTCATGAGGAAGTCATAGTTTTAGGAGTTTGTTGTTCTTCCCTACAAATAAGACCTCGTCTGTATCTATGATATAGATAGTGAATAGACAGACAGAGCTGATAGACAGCTTATCATTTTTCCAAGTTATTGTAATACTGCATATTGAATGAATACATGCCTTTGTTGAGTTTCTACATTTTTATCTGAGTTTGTCTTTCCTTCATTCTTTTGTGGGGGCCCACACGAAAGGTGTATTTTTCTTTAGTAAGTAGAAGTTAGACTCAATTTTCTAAGTTAGAGTTAGAACTGTTGTTCCTACAGCCACTGGAAACAGAACCAGTCACTGTTCCTGCAGCAATAGGTGCATAGATGTATGGCTAAACACTTAGAATTTCCTTCCAAGTATTTGATAGTTGTCTTTCCCTTGGATAAAATAGATTTCCTCAATGTTTATTGCATTCAAAGTAGTAGTGAATTTTAGTGAAAACTAGAGCATATACTTTGTAGACATCATCTCAAGTTCATGCTCCTGGATTGACATTTAATGAAAATCCGTATAGTACTTTGGTGGTAAGGGATGTCCAATCCTACAACTAAAAGGGTGTTATATTGGTTAGACATATTTTTTGTGCCGTTGCCGGGGATGGTGTTAGTCAAGTATTTACTATTGAGTCATTTAGTTTCATTTTCAGCATTCTTGCATGCATAGAAGAAGAGATCACATTAGAAGATTTCATCCCAACTTCAATCAGGAAGATCCTTTTTATCCTGACTCTAAAGAAAGAGAAGAGAGAGAAGAAGAAATATTTGAGAACATATTTGCAGAAGTACTAGAACAAGTATAATCACCGACCACATCTGAAGAATCTTTTCATTTGAATAATCTTTTTGCTGAGCCAGAATATCAAGATAATCCATTAGCTCTAGTCATTTATCAGCCACCACTAGGACATCTACAAATGGTAGCAGCTCAGCCTACCTTTCCTTTTCCAATTCCTCCTCAGTAGGGTAATCAAAATTTGAAAAATATACCCTTAGCTACCCTGCCTAAATTCTATGGCCTTATTACTGAAGATCCAAAAACTTTTCTCTTTGAATTCGACATCCTTTGTCAAAGTTATGACTACAAAACTGATGCCCATAAGCTAAAATTGTTTCCATCAACTCTAAAAGAAGCCACTTTGAGATGGTTCATGAGTTTAGGTGCCAATGTTGTGACAGATTGGCCAACTATGAGTAATCTGTTCCTTAATAAATATAAAGAATATGGTAGAGGCCATGATTTGAAAGGAGATGATATTTTCAAAATGTCACAAAAGGAGGA
This sequence comes from Cupressus sempervirens, assembly GCA_028749045.1. Classification (NCBI taxonomy): domain Eukaryota; kingdom Viridiplantae; phylum Streptophyta; class Pinopsida; order Cupressales; family Cupressaceae; genus Cupressus; species Cupressus sempervirens. The sequence continues at coordinate 441,455,549 of CM053786.1, read as the reverse complement.
TGAGACTTTGGAGGACTATGTTGCCCGGTTCATGTTTAACCTACAATGCAACACACAACATTAGCTGAATGAGGAGTCTCAAAAACATCTCTTTCTGAAAGGAGTACATGAGAAGAGTATGGAAGCTTTAGACTTAATGGCTGGAGGTGACATTACACAGAAGACGTGGGCTAAGATTTGAAATATTTGTTTGAACTGTTCCAGATTAACAACAAAAAAGGATGAGGTTTGAGGGATTTACTCCAAAAGACTCCTGGGGCAAGAGTATCTAAGATAGAATTGTCAAACCTCTTGTTAGATTTCAAGCAAGAAATCATTAATTATGTTGCTACACAATTGGATACCATGCAAGCATGCAGGAAGAAGGAAGATGCTGATAGTATGTTGGCAGAATATTGCCCCCATTGTAGAAAAAAGAAACACAACTGCCAATGTAAGCCTATTGCTAGCTTGGAATCACAACATGTGCCTACTGAGTTCAAGGCAATTGATGAAGATAGGGAAGTCTTTTATGTTGCTCAATGAAGGCCATGGGCTCCAAGATCAGGTATTCCTCAAGACCCACTCCATAATTATGGTAGTAATAGTCAATGGAAACAACAGCATGGTAATTATAATCATTGGCAACAACCTTACCAAGGTTGGCAACAACCTAACCCAGGGTGGCAGCAGACTAACCACGGTTGGCCGCAAACCAACCAAGGGTGGCAGCAGCCCAACCAAGGATGGTAGCAGCCTAACCAAGGTTGGCACCAACCTCAGTAGGGTTGGCAGCAAACCCAAAATTGGTAGCAGCACTAGCAGCAGTCGGCTTTGACTCAACCTCCTCAACAACAAGCCTTAATGCCTCCTGCAGCCAATACAACCCCTCCAAAATAGCCACAGTTACCTGCATAACCTGCACCTAACCCTAATAGTGCAAAACCTTCAGCCCAACAAAAAAATTATTCCATCACCCTAAATGATATCCATCTAAGATCTAGAACAATGCTTGCCTCACCTTAGTAGCCCATTATAACAGAAATAGATGATGCAAATGCTGAGTCAGTTCAAGACCTTGCCACCACTATTTCTCCTACAGCCAAAACACCACCATTTCCTAGTAGGTTAATAGAGCAAATACTGCCAAGTGAAAATCAAGCTGCACTAGATTTGCTTGAGAAAATTAAGCAAATGACGGTAAAAATTCCCTTATTTGATGCAATCAAGGAAGTACCTATATATTCAAAAGCCATCAGAGAAGCTGTGTTAAAAAACTAGGAACAAAAAAGAAAGACCCAAAGACTATCCATGTCCTTGGATAGCTTTCTGATCTTATGCTTGATAACTGCAAAATGCCTAAGTATGCAAACCCTGGTAGCCCAGTAGTAACCCTCACCATTCAAGGGGTACAAGTGTAGAATGTCTTAATAGATCTAGGAGCATCCATCAATGTAATAACCAAGGAAGTAGTGTCCAAATTAAGCATCATTGGTCTTAGGAAAACCCCAAAAATCTTGCAACTAGCAGATAGCTCTACCATCATTCCTAATGGTATGCTAGAAGATGTCACTATCATATTACATTCATGGGAGTATCTAGTTGATTTTGTTGTACTCTCTCCAAAAAAAAGTACTGGGGGCTACCCTATGATTTTAGGATGACCATGGTTAGCAACAACAGATGCTTATATTGCATGCTGATTAGGGAAAATGACTATTTTAGATAGAACAAAAACTAAAAATTTGACCTTGTATTCTCCTGCTCAGCCTTTGCTGTAGGATGATCAAGTTGTCTGGCCGAATATGGATGACTCTGATATGGACATAGATTCTATTCAGCAATTGATGATGATCTCACGGGACTCATTTGTAAACATTAAAGAAGAAGATGATGTCATTTCTTCTATCATAATGAATGAGTATGGAACACAACTTGTGACATCTTCTACATAAGAGTATGTCTTAGAAAGCATTCTGCCTTTATCTGATGAACTACACTATTCCAAGTCTGCACAGCTTATGCATTCACTCCTACCACATCAGATAGATTCACAACCAATTGTACAAATTTCAATGGCTGAAAAAGTAGTCAAAACAACAATCATTCCAGGAAGAGAATTAAATATAAGCAAGTCCTTATCTCAGGCACAACATCATGATACCCTGCAGCTGTTACAAAAGCATCAGGATGCTTTTTCTTGGGAGTATACAGATATGAAAAGTTTGGATTCTACACTCTATACCCATAGAATTTATATCAGTCTAGATTATAAACCTATGCGACAACCTCAGCGTAGGATAAACCCAACATTAAGGTATATTGTCAAAAATGAATTGCAAAAATTACTTAATGATGGCTTCATATATCCTATTTTTGATAGCCAATGGGTGTCACCATTGGTTATTATTCCCAAAAAGGGGGGAAAATGGAGAATCTCCATAGATTATAGAGAACTTAACTTGGCTACCAAAAAGGATCATTTTACATTGCCCTTTGTTGATCAAGTCGATAATATTGCAGGAAAAAAAAAAATTTCATTCTTAGATGGGTTCAGTGGTTACAATCAAATCCAGCTAGCACCAGAAGATCAAGATAAGACAACATTCACATGTCCATGGGGAACATTTGCTTATTTTTTCCTACCATTTGGTTTGTGCAATGCACCCGCAACTTTCCAAAGAGCTGTTATTAGCATTTTTTCTGACATATCTGCAGATTGTTTGGAAGTATAAATGGATGACTTCACCACATATGGGAAAAAATTTGAAGACGCCAAGGAAAACTTGGACAAGGTTTTACAAAGATGCAATGACTACAATTTGTCTTTAAACAGTGAAAAGTGTTTTATGATGATGCAAGAAGGAGTGGTCTTGGGACACTTTATTTCTCCTAAAGGAATTGAAGTAGATCCAACAAAAATAGAAGTCATACATACATTAGCTGTATCAACCAAATTGAAAGAAGTCAGGAGTTTTTTAGGACATGCAGGATATTATTGACATTTTATCAAAGATTTCAGTCAAATTCCATCACCCTTATACAAATTGCTTCGAAAAGATGCAGAGTTTGTATGGGATTCAGAGTGTACAAAAGCTTTCTTGCAGCTTAAGGAAGTCCTCTCAACAACACCAGTGCTTCAAGGACCAAATTGGGAGTTACCTTTTCATATACACATAGACGCTTCAGATCATGCCATTGGAGTGGTACTTGGCCAAAAAATAGATTCAGTAGAACATGTAATTTACTATATCAACAAAAATCTTCAAGGAGCCGAGTATAATTACACAGTGATAGAGAAAGAACTGCTTGCTGTAATTTATGCTCTGAATAAATTCAGACATTACATTATAGGATACCAAATATTTGTACATATAGATCACTTTGCTATCAAATATCTGATGAACAAACCAGCAATCTCTGGATGATCGGCTTGATGTTTGTTACTAATGCAGGAATTTGACATCACCATTATTGACAAACCAGGTACAACAAATGTTGTAGCTGATTTCTTGTCTTGTCCTCAAACACCTAATGATCCTACAACCATAGAAGATAGCTTTCCTAATGAACATATCTTCCTTGTGTCAACAAAAAACCTTTGGTATGCTGACATTTCCAACTATCTAACTATTGGCAAAACTCCTTTACATTTTTCTGCGATAGAAAAATAATTGCTAGCAGAAAAGATTTTTAATTTCTCATGGATCTAAGGATTCATGTTTTATACTAGACTAGATCAGGTAACACGACAATGTCTCAGAGAAAATGAAACATATGATGTTCTTCGTGCTTGTCACGACGAGCCTTGTGGTGGGCACTTTGCTAACAAATGGACTGCATTAAAGATTTTGAATACAGGTTATTATTGGCCCACACTTCACAAAGATGCAACTCAGTATACAAAAAAATGTGATAAATGTCAAAGAATGGGTAGACTGACAAAAATAGGTGAAATGCCCCTACGACCACAAATAGTAGTAGAACCATTTGATAAATGGGGAATTGATTTTTTTGGCCCTATTGAACCACCATCCAAAGGGAAAAGTTACATATTGGTTTGCACTAATTATGTTACTAAGTGGGCTAAAGCAAAACCCATGAAGTGTCCCCATGAAAATAATGTTGCAAAGTTTCTATACGAATGTATCTTTACCAGATTTGGTATTCCAAGAGAATTACAATCAAATCAAGGGCCTCAGTTCACATCTAACCTGATAGCAGCACTCATGGAGGAATATAAAATCAGCATGGCAAATCATCTCCGTATCATCCACAAGCCAATGGACAGGTAGAAGTAACAAATAGAGAGCTGGAACATATTCTCACTAAAATAGTGTCTTTGCATTGTAGAGATTGGGCAGCTAAACTTCTTGAAGCCTTATGGGCATACAGAACAACATGGAAATCCACTATTGGGTTTACGCCTTTCCAACTCCTATATGGGAAGACAGCTATTATGCCTATTGAATTTGAACTGAAAACTCTGCAGACAGCTTTGGAACTTGATATTACCCTTCCTGTAGCACAACAGGATTGCATTCTGCATCTCAATGAGTTGGATGAATGGGAAAAATCAGCTCTTCATAACATAGAATTAATTCAAAGTCAAAGAAAGAAATGGCATGAAAAATTCATTAAAGACAGAGAATTCTCTATTGGTGATTGGGCACTCCTATATGATTCATGATATCAGCATCACCAAGGAAAATTTCAAACTCGATGGCTTGGTCCCTATGAAATCATTACAATTTTTAACAATGGAGTAGTTCAACTGTCAATAATTGATCTGGTTAAATTCAAACTCTTGGATAATGGGCATCGCCTGAAGTTATATCATAAACTAGCAACTAGGGAAGAATTTCTTCAACAGTTCACCACAACATAAACATCTCTTCCTGCAGCCACTTCGTCTGAGGCTCCCACTCAGACGCCTGCAACCCCTTGAATTTATTTTCAAGGCCTTCATAATAAAAAAATTTCGTGCTCATGTGAAAATTCATTCCTTTTCCACCTTATTCCATCCCATCTTCTTATCTTTCCATCATCATTCCATCTCACTTTCTTTCTCTAATAAGGTACTTCTTGGTTCATCCTTCCTATCGCACCTTAGGTCAGTCACACTCGACCCCCTTTGCATTTATTTACTTTATTATTTATTTAGGAAAGCATGATATTTCAATTTTCAAAATTTGCAATCTTTATGGTCTGGTGGGACCCAGTCTCTGCTAGGTTGGGGGGAGGGGAAATCAAAATCATGAATGCATACTCAAGGAAATCTTAAGTTAGCATATAGGAAGTATGGGGAAGGCTCATTTTAGTAATGAGTTGGCAACCCTTTGTACTTCTAAAATGTGTGAAATAATATTAAATCATGATTTTGCATAACTCCTCATTAATATGGCATATGTTTTTGAGCACAATCTTTGTTCCCATTATGGTTTGGTGATTAAAATGTTGTCATGAAGTAGTGAAGGATGTGATGTTTGGAAAGTAATGAAGTATTGCAATTTCGCTCTGTAGAAACCCCTGTAGCTATCACCGCTCGTAGTCTCAAAATCATTTTCAATAAATTTTCTTGTACTAGCATTTTTTTTTTCAAAAATATGGGTGGAGAACCTCAGCGGCATGAACCAGTAGATCATAGAGTTTTACTGGTAGACCCAACAACATGTAGTTTGTTTTAGCAATGAGGATGGATGGCTTATTGTTTTAGACTCCAATTTCATAATACATTGAGGGATGGATATGCAACTGTTAAGGGCATTCAGGTAGAATTCACCAAAGAAATGGTGGCAAAATTTTTTGAGTTACCCACAAATGGAGAACGATGGACAGAGGATATGGATGCACGACAAGAAAAAGAACAATTCTTAGTATTCGGAGATCCTCAACTGGAGGAAAACAAAAAGAAAGGTACATTACAGTTATCTCTCCCTCTGCAATTCATCCACCCTACTAAATTTCTCATAAGATATTTTACCTGTGAAGGAAGATATTCCTATTTGCATGCTATTCATTTCAAAATTCTGAGTGGTTTGCAGCATGGGGATTTTCCTGTAAATCTTCCAAGTTTCCTTTATAATATCATCAAAAGGAAAGCTACCTATGTACAACAAGGAAAAACCTAGTCGGTATCCCACCATTTCTTGATTAGGGCTATAATTGAAAAGGAGTTGACTAGGCAGCACTTGGGAACATGGGATGATTTTGTAAAGCTAAGGTTAGAGGGACCTAAAAGGGGTGGACCTAAAGGGCAAGGAGTAGGGACAAGAGAGAAAACTGTTGTAGGAGTCAAGAAAGTAGTATATAGAATGGCTCAAGGAGCTTCAGCTTTTGTTTCTACGCCTAAAACTGCAAAAAGGAAAATTTTGATCGTAGAAGCCTCAACTTTTAGGAAGAGAAAATCACGCACAGTTGCCATAGAGAAAGGTTTAGAAAAAGTATCTCCAGTATCACAAGAACCTGCACTTAACATGAATAAAGGGAAATGTGTTGATAAGGGCAAGAAACCAATTTCTACTCCACGACGAGTCACCAGAATGTCTGAGTAAATTTAAGAACTGAACCTCTTGCACCACTTGCTGAGCCTCCTATACCACCTATTGATATTGAAACTCTAGTACCTACACCTGCACAGTCACCAAAGAACAAAACACCTACTTTTAAACATAAAAATAATCCTGAAGAAATTCCCACAAAATTGAATAGTCCTATTAATGTTGATAGTGACACAGAGTCCTCAGAGGAAATAGTGTCAGGATTTGAACAACTAGTAGGGGAAACTGATAATCTACCATAAGAAGAATATCCATCTGTTGCACAAGAAATGGTTTAGTAAATTGTTGAAACATTTCAAGATAAAATGACTATTGCACCCTATCCTGCAGCCATTGCCCCTTCAAAAAAAGTTGATAACACTGTTACCTGTCAAAATAAAAGCTTTGTTAAATGTCAAAATTCTCAAGATGACAGCGCTGCTGACCACCATTATCCTGAGCATCGCTTTGAATATTATAGACCTATTATCTGTTGTCATACACCACCAGACATTTCCACTCCATTAATAGCCAGCTTTAGTTTGTACTAACAGTTTCAATGGGAAAAAGAAAATTGGGATATAGAGAAGAAGAAAATGCTCAGAACTATCAGGGAACAAGCACAACAAGTTGAAGAAAAGGGTAATGAAATTAAGATCCTGTAGCAACATGTCACAAAGATCATAGAGCTCATTCCAGAGCTTGTAAATTGTAGGTCCCCATCTCCAGTTTACACACTGTTCCTAAAGGAGAAAATGATTAATTTTTAGTTGTCTCGAATTACTCGAGGGTTGAACCCTTCCTTACATACTCCTCAGGAATTTTATGCAACATTCAATTCAGTTCCAATGACTCTGCAGAATCTCCTATGTGAATTATATGTTCATAATCTTGCTGTACCAGATGATAAAGATTGGAATTCATTGTTATATGTGAGAAATGTACAATTTAGGGCCCTTATGTCATGGATGCAGAATGAGATCAGTCGAGAGAACTAGGCTACTCCTTATAGGGAGAAAGAAATGTTTGAACCATTGTACATTCGGCCAAAAATACAAAAAACTTACAGAGTATTCTTCGATTTGCTTTTCATTAACAATAATCAAAGTGCTGCTGCCAAAATCCACCCTATCTATGAATAGGCATTTCTGGATTGGGAGCAGCATTGTTCTGTAAATGCCCCTGATGCCATACAAGCTTCTCTGCAAAGATGGATTCGACTACCAGAAGACCTGAAAACTAGGGAGTTGCACTCTCCCCAAAATCTGGAATTAGCCATCAGCAAGATGCCCAAGTATCTGATGTTGGGAAGAAATCAGAAAAATTATTGGGTACCTCTTCGTTTCCAACCGCCAATACTTTTGCATCCTATGCTTGGAAAATATGATTTGTTTGTTGAATATAACATGACTGTTGAAGAATAGAAATGGGAAAGGTTGAAACAAAATCATGGATATTTCAATTATAGAGCTCATGAATTAGGGGAGAAAATTGCGAATGACCTCAGACTGCGGATGAGGATCAGAAACCTATAGATGCTAAAGGGACTAGCCTCAAGATGGTTGGGGGGGAAAATGATGACATGAAGAAATAGAAATTTTATTAGCCCTTTTTGTGAACATTTGTCTACAACATACTGAACTTTATCATCCTTTAGTGTAAATGTTTTGAACTTTTGATGTATAAAGTATGGACATAGGGCATAAAATGATAATCAAAATTATATTTAAAAAGGGGTTCATTTTGTGGTAAAAATCTTTCTTCATGAATGTTTGATATGGGTAGATCTTCCTGCAACTGAAGAGATTACAAAAACTATTAGTTGAATAATTAATGCCTTTTCTTTATAAACTAATAAATAAAAATAAATGTTTGCGGGAAGTCTTGTGTGTATGAAATGTTGATTGCAGGATGAAAGCTAAGCAGGAGTTAAAAAAACTACAAAGGAATAGCGCTAAGGCATTAATGACATTAAGAAGAAGCATTATGACACCGTTGCAGCTAGAAGACTTGGCGACAAAGTCAAAAGGGACCTGTTTTAATGAATAACAAAGAGGGACCTGATAAAATGGTTGAGCAAGGAAGCAAGCATCAAGGAAATCAGTTAAACATGCAACGCATGATACCTAGATTCCTAGAAAGCTATTTGAAGACAGATAAAAGAGAAAATCTAGCATTTGCTATGATCTATATTTGTGGGCAATTTAAGGGATAATTAATGTCTTTCAGATTGCATTTTTGCAGTCTTAAGTTGTAATTGACTTTCCTTCATGAGGAAGTCGTAGTTGTAGGAGTTTGTTGTTCTTCCCTATAAATAAGACCTCATCTGTATCTATGATATAGATAGTGAATAGATAGACAGAGTTGATAGACATTTTATCATTTTTCCAAGTTATTGTAATACTGCATATTGAATGAATACATGCGTTTGCTGAGTTTCTACATTTTTATCAGAGTTTTTCTTTCCTTCATTCTTTTGTGGGGGCCCACGCGGAAGGTGGAGTTTCTTTAGTAAGTAGAAGGTAGACTCAATTTTCTAAGTTAGAGTTAGAACTGTTGTTCCTGCAGCCACTGGAAATAGAACTAGTCACTGTTCCTACAGCAGTAGGTGGATAGATGTATGGCTAAATACTTAGAATTTCCTTCCAAGTATTTGATAGTTGTCTTTCCCTTGGATAAAATAGATTTCCTCAATGGATATTGAATTCAAAGTAGTAATGACTTTTAGTGAAAACTAGAGCATATACTTTGCAGACATCATCTCAAGTTCATGCTCTCGGATTTATATTTAATGAAAATCAGTATAGTACTTTGGTGGTAAGGGATGTCCAATTGTACAAATAAAAGGGTGTTATATTGGTTAGACATGAAGCACAATACAAGGCCAATCCACAGTCAACACATCAAAAAAATTTCAAGGTTTGAACTTATGTCTTGTTCTTCTTTGTAAGTATCTACCCCTTCTAGGAATCACAGAGAAACATTTCAAATCTTACCACCCACAAGTAAGACAGAAAGCAACTTGATCCAAAATTGAGCAATAAGGAAAAACTCCCTTAAATAGGGCAAAATGAGGATTTTATGGTACTAGACCTTACAACTTCCAACAAAGGGTTGGATCCACTTAGTTTCAACCCAATTAAGCCAAATCAACCACTGGTTGCACTCCCAACAACCCACAATCCAATTTGTAAGAATAGACCTAAAATCCTATTAGGTCTCCAAACACTAATTTTTGCCAATAACTTTAAAACTCTCCAAAATACCCGAGGAAAAATTATAGTTTCAAGTACGCTTTTCCAAGTTCTCTTAGACTCCAAAGTTGCAGAGACCAATTCTACTCTAGCATATCATAACCATAACCAAATACATAGACCTAATTAACTAGTTTAGGCTTGGTTTTCAAGGCAAGTTGTTAAGAATGGGTGCATAGGATCAAATATCCACTCCTAGGATGTTCTACTAGCTTAAACAAGGGCACTTTATTTGATCATCAAGTCTTCAAACTCTCTCCATCACTCTAATTAATCTAATTTCTTCAAAACTAGGTCAAATACATGAGGATATTTGACCTAGGGCTCACTCCCAAAAATCACAAATTTCAAGTCCTATTCAAAGCTGCAAAAATCTTATATTATACACCCTTAACTTGCTCCATGCCAGTGGAGAAGGAATTCCACTGGTGGATTAACAAGTTAAGGTCATTTAATTGACCAAACCCTAAAATCAAGGGTTTCTCAGAGTAGGAGAATAATAAATTCAATAACTTTTGCAAGAGAATAGGTAAAGAATTCAAATCAAAGCCAAAATCTCCTAGATAGATAGTATCAAGTTTTTAGTACATAAAGTTCATCTTGCAGACCTTAAGTTTCATACAGTACTTGCAAAATTAGGAAAATGCACTGAAATACAACAATTTCTATTGATTTGAAAGCAATATAACAATTGGATCTTCTCCACTAATCCATCTTCAAATTTACTAAGCCTATATAGGCTATTTTCAACTACTTTTCCTAACCACCTAATAGTTTGGACGATTGGGTTGGTCAAACAAAAAGTTGCTTTGCAAAATTGCAAAAGTTGATTAGCAACTTTTTGCATTTTTTGCGCTATAGCAAGAAATATTGAAAAATTTGCAAGAGAGTGTTGCAAATTGGATTTTATTGACTCCTAGAACCTTATTAGGTTCCCAAACCTCTAGACACACCCTAAAAACATAAAATGAAAGAAAAATCACCCATTAGGTCCAAATGATGCCCAAGGTTTATAGTTATACCATGGGGTCTTGTGTCCTTTACAAGATGGATGGGTTATAGGGAGATCATTAGATCTACCCCTAGACCTAATTACAACATATAAATGAAAAAGAGTTAGGTGCTCAAAACCAAAACTATTTTCCTAAACCTTTTTGTTCTTTAACTTCTTGAATTTGACGCTTTGTCTACTATACAAATCATCTTTCACATCACCAACAAGACAACCATGAACTTCATTTTTTTTGACATCTTTTGGAATCCCTTTTCTCATTTAGGCCATGAATTTTGGAGCACCTATTATCATTTTATTTAACACTACTATTGCCATAATGCTATAACCGTCACATTCTCCAAAGGGAAAACCTCACTATTTCAATGTCTTATCCTTAAAAATATGACAATTGCACAACTTTGGACATCTAGATTTGTTAGGTTCTTATTCATTAGATAACCATTCTTCATAACAATATAATAATATATTGATATAGTGTAGCCTCAAAATCACCATATATCACTAGTGTAATGACATGTATACAAAACTATTTGAAAGCATTTGTTGAATTCTTAGTGTATGCTAGGTGAAACTTGTAAATTTATCCTAATAGAGTTCAACATTGAAAAAATAGGAGTAGATAATAAGTTTCATCAAACTACCAACCTACCACCACCTAAATGGCATTTGGAGGTCCTCTTCATAGCTTTAGAACTGTGATTGTTCCTTCATCATTATCCCTTTATAAACTAACTCACAACTTTACAACTCATTGTAGTATTTTATTGTGAGTCATCTTGCATGTACAAAACTAGGTGTTTTGTTAAAAGATCCTTGAAACATTTTAATTTATTACTCCTACTATAAATAGTACTAAATTTCTTCTATTCTTTTACACATGATTACAAGATTTATTAAGATTGTTGTCTCACTATGTCTTATAATTTTTTAAATTCACTATCATATGATCCATTAAATTAGTTCTTATATAACTCTACCATAAAGGTTCTCCATGCTTTTTACCATATGACTATATAATCTAGGTGATATAGTAGTCAACTAGCTTTTAAGAGGTTTTCATTATACTTTAATCAATCATTGATCTCAATTGGACACCTCTATTCCATTTTCACATAACTACTACATAGGCTTCTCACATGTACTTTTTCACTTGTTTGGACCAAGCACTATTGTTGTGCTTAGTTGAAAGAAAATTTAGAATGATTTTAAAGATTGTCATGATCATACTTTGCCACTTGACATTCTTTTACTTATTCCATCTACATAGGAAACAATTCTATTTTCTTTAACCGTACCACAAAGCCCTATAAATGAACACAAATATTAAGTTTAATACCATGTCATTGTTTTCATGGAAATTAGCATTTTGATAAAGATTTAGGAGTTTTTTTAGAGATATTGATAGTTACACTACTACAAAGGTTTAAAAAGTTGTTCATCACACTCACTATTGTTGCCTTGAATATTTTCCTTTGATCTCATTCCTTCGTAATGCCTTTAGCTTATGCATTGATTATCATTAACATTGTTTTGACAATTATAGTAGCCTCTTATTTGAAACCCTTCATGAATATCATCTCGCTTAGTCTATGACATACATCCCAACCAATCATTACTTGGAATGTAACACTTTTCATAGTCTTTCTTAGGGACATTTCGATTCAACATGCCCAAGAAAATTTGAATGCTCAACGAGATGAGACAAGGTTGGAGCAAATGTTTACCTAGCCACCCAGAGCTAATATAATAGATAGTTTGATCCCATGATGAAAGGTGAGAGAGATTTGGTAGTTGGCAACTTTATACTAGCCAACATTACAAGTTTCAACATCACTCGAGATGGCATCACAAAATCAAAATGGAGTAAGATCTCTAAAAAGAGAGAGGTTATTGTAGGTCTCTATAACACGGACCTATAGAAACTGGAATCACATCCATATCTCGCATGAGCTCCAAGATATGTCCTATCAAAGATCACTGCCCTATGGCATTTAGTTACCCTTAGGGATGTTTCGGTTCGGCATGCCCAAGAAAATTTAAGCACTCAATGGGATGAGACAAGGTTGGGGATAAGGTTTATCTAGCCACTCAAAACTAACAAAATAGATAGTTTGATCCCACGATGAAAGGTGAGAGAGATTTGGCAGTTGGCAACTTTGTACTGGCACACACTACAAGTTTCAACATCACCCGAGATGGAATCACAAAAAAAAAATGGAGTAAGATCTCCAAAAAGTGAGAGAGGTTAGTGTAGGTCTCCACAACATGGTCCTATAGGAACTAGAATTGTATCCATACCTCACACAAGCTTTGAGATATACCCTGTCAAAGATCGTTGCCTTATGGCATTTAGTGACCCTTAGGGACATTTCAGTTCGGCATACTTGAGAATGTTTGAGCACTCAATGGGAAATTATGAGGTTGGGGATAAGGTTTACTTGGATACCCAAAGCTAATAGAACAAACAATTTGATCCCATGACGAAAGGTGAGTGAGATTTGGTAGTTGGCAACTTTTTACTTGCCAACACTACTAGTTTTAGCATCACACAAGATGGAATTACAAAATCAAAATGGTGTAATTTCTCCAAAAAGTGAGAGAGGTTATTTTAGGTCTCTACAAAACAGTCCTATAAGAATTTCAATTGCATTCATACCTCACACGAGCTCCAAGTTATGCCTCGTCAAAGATTGCTGCCCTATGGCATTTAGTGACCCTTAGAGATGTTTTGGTTTGGTGTGCTTGAGAATGTTCAAGCTCTTAATGGAATAAGATGAGATTGGGGATAGGTTTTACTCATCCACCTGGAGCTAACAATATAGACAATTTGATCCCACGATGAAAGGTGAGCGGGATTTGGCAGTTGGCAACTTTGTACTAGCCAACACTACAAGTTTCAACATCACTCAAGATGGCATCGCAAAATCAAAGGGGAGTAAGATCTCTAAAAAGTGAGAGTGGTTATTGTAGGTCTCTACAACATGGTCCTATAGGAACTAGAATCACATCCATAAGTCACATGAGCTCCAAGATATGCCCCATCAAAGATTACTACCCTATGGCATTTAGTGACCCTTAGGGACATTTCGGTTTGGCATGCTCGAGAATGTTTGAGCACTCAACGGGATAGGATAAGGTTGGGGATAGGGTTTACCTGGCCACTTAGAGCTAATGGAATAGACAATTTTATCCCATGATGAAAGGTGAGCGAGATTTGACAGTTGGCAACTTTGTACTGGCCAACACTACAAGTTTCAGCATTACCCGAGATGGCATCACAAAATCAAAATGGAGTAATATCTCCAAAAAGTGAGAGAGGTTATGGTAGGTCTCTACAACATGGTCCTATAGGAACTAGAATCACATCCATACCTTACACAAGCTCTGAGATATGCCCCGTCAAAGATTGCTGCCCTATGGTATTTAGTGACCCTTAGGGATGTTTCAGTTCTACGTGCCTGAGAATGTTCAAGTGCTCAATGAGATGGGATGAGGTTGGGGATAGAGTTTATTTGGCCACCCAAAGCTAAAAAAATAGATAGTTCGATCCCATGATGAAAGGTGAGAGAGATTTGGTAGTTGGCAACTTTGTACTGGCCAACACTACAAGTTTTAGCATCACCCGAGATGGTGTCACAAAATTATAACGGAGTAAGATCTCCAAAAAGTGAGAGAGGTTATTGTAGGTCTCTACAACATGGTCCTATAGGAACTAGAATAACATCCATACCTCACACGAGCTCCAAGATATGCCTCATCAAAGATTGCTGCCCTGTGGCGTTTAGTGACCCTTAGGGATGTTTTGATTTGACGTGCCTGAGAATGTTCGAGTGCTAAATGGGATAGGAAAAGATTGGGGCTAGGGTTTACCTAGCCAGCTAGAGCTAACGGAATAGACAGTTCGATCCCATGACCCTTTTTTTTCACTAAATTGCAAATTTGAGCAACTTTTACAACTTTCAACAATGCAACTTTGCACAAAAAGTGCAGTTTTTACATTTTTCACTTGATTACACTTATACAAATTGGAAAAGGTTCACTAACACTAAAATGACTTATTTTCAAATGCTCAACCTTTCACCAATTCTCAAACTCTTGCAAAGTTGTTAGCATTTTTGCAATTTTGCTTTGACAACTTTTGCAATTTGTTTGCAATTTTTGACATCTTAATTCCTAGATGCCTAAAACTTAACTTAATGAACCTAAGGACCTTTATAACCTTCTAAAAAACATAAAAATCCTTTTTTCCTTGAAAAATCACCTATATTGCTCATTTTTGACCCCTTGGTTCAATTTGGCACTTTACCTTATAATGGCACCTAGAGTCCAATTGACCTTACATCTTGGGTCTTATTGGATAAGTATTTGAATCACCTTTCATTTGCATTTGGTTTCAGGTTTTATCTATTCATTTGTGCAAGTTATTTTTGTTTTACTAAGGGCTACTTGGTTAGTGTTGTAACATTACTAGTTTGCACTCATGGACCTCTAACTTGCAACCCAACTGTGAGACCAAGCTGATTTTCATTGGAAAGAAAGTTAAGGGAGTATTTTAACATATGGAAAAGTTTCAAGGGTAGAAAATGTGGTTTTCTATTTTTTCTTGCAGGTCCTAGGCTGAATATCACCATGTATTTAGCCCTGTTTTAAAGAAGAAGTGATCTAGAACTCCAAAACTTGTCGTTGTGACCTAGGGGAAGGGAGGATTTTTTTTTTGGCATGGTGAGAAAGAGTTTCAAGTGGCTGTGTTGATTCTATGATCCCATCTCTTGGCACTTGCTTTGGAAAGCCAGCCTAATTGGGTCTATTAGGACTGTGAACCTAGTTAGTGTTTGGGTATGCTAGAGTAGGATCAGCCCATAAGAATTTTGGATCTTTAAGAGTCTAGAAAAGGGTATCAAGAAATGTATTTTGTTTGCCACTTTTTTTGGGGCATTTGGGAGTTAACCCTTGAAAACTAGAAATAGATCTACTAGGATTCCTAGGCCTAGATTTGGGAACTAGGTCTATTGGTGGTGTTTGAACCTTGAAAGTGGACAAATATTGGTGGGATAGGTCTGAGTATGACAAAACAAGTCTTTATTTGAACCCTTGAAAGCATTTTCTCTAATTTTCCCTATTTGGCCCAGTTGAGGGCTAGTGTCCCTAAAGCCTAATTGAGACCCAAGTCTTTTGTGAACCATAGGGAGAGGGTAAGACCTTGGAGAAGTGGAATCTAGTTGGAGAGATAGAGGTAAACATTGGGAAGAGGCTAGTAACTTTTCTTGGCATCTTGTAGTGAGTTGGGTCCTACTAGGCACTGCAGGAGGTGGTGGTAGATTATGGATGTAGACTCTACATCAAATTTGATGCCATAGGTATAATAGCGGGAGATTTTACTAAAGGAGGCCATGGTTTTATGTAAAATAGTCAAATTAATCATCATAAACATGGTGTAGGATCAACTAACAGGTCCTGGAAGTGATTTCTTGGTCAGATTTGAAGAGGCCCTAGTTTTTGGCCTTGTTTGGTGAGAGTTTCATAAAAAGAACATATAGAGAGTTGATGGGTTCAATCCAATTGAAGAATCCTCACTTTAGAATCATATTAAGATACTTTACCAAGTTTTATGGCTGGGGGATAATTATTCCATATAGTTCTTTTGTAAATGGAGGGGTTTTTATGCCTAAAAAGTGGCCCATAGTGTAACAGTAGAGACTTGGTCCAAAAAAACCATACCTAATATTTTGATATGTTATAGAGAAGTGAAATGGATATCCTTATCTTCAATTTATTTTCTTGATGTTATGAAAAAGTGTGGAGAAAAATGTAAGAGGACAACATTTTATGCATTTTTTCTCTTTTTACATCATCACTTTGGAAAAGTGGAAATATTACTAACCTAGTTTGAAAAATCAAGTCTATTCTAGTTATCCTATTGAATTATTGTATATTCTTTCATACTAGTTACAACTAGATATAAGATTCGCCAAGGAAAGTGACCTAAGGCTATATGGAAGAAGCATGACAATTTTCTCAAGATTTACCAATTAAATTTCTAGACATTGTTCAAAAATGGACAAAGAGGGAAGATCCAATTGTAAACTTTCTTTCAAATCAATAAAATATACCTATTTTAGTGCACTTTCTTGACATTTTTCAAGTACAATACAAAAGAATAAGGGATGGATGATGACCTTTCTGATCTGAAAGTTGATGCTAAGTGTCTGAAGGCTTTTGGCAGTGGTTTGAAGTTTTTATAGGCATAATACAAAAATTCAAGCATAAAAATCCAAATACTACTATCTGGTTGGTAATTATTTAGTATTTATGCACTCCTATGGAAATCAAAGGTCATGATTTAGTCTTGAACAAATTCATTTCTCTTCAAATCTCTTACTTGTAGCCAAGCTTATTGAAATGCCTCTCATTAGAATCTAGACCATCTGCATGCTCCTAAATCTTGACTACCAAGACCAAGGAAACTCTCCTATTGGAATCCATAATCTTGGTTTCCCTCTTCTTTTAAGTTGATTTCAACTTGTGAGAAAAAATATTATTTTAGCAGCATCTTCAAATTAATTAACATACTACCTAGTTGTACAGATAATTTATCCACCAAATTACTAGCAATTAAAGATCAAAATTCGAATCTTGAAAAATGATAGTGAACATCTACCCATTCCATAACAATAGAAAAACTTAAATGAAAACAAAGTCTTGGAACAACTTCTTTGTCTAACCACAAGGTTTGGTTCTATCTCTCTCCACAACTCAATATTCGTGTAGCGAGAGAGTAGGATAGATTGATGGTCATCTATTCTTATCATCAAGAATGTGCTTAACAAATCTCTATCACATGAAATGAAATTCTTAGAGTAGAAATAGAATTTGAGTTAACCACTTTAATACTTGTGTGATATTTCCTTATATTCTAATTTTCTTTCCTAGATCTGCAAGTTTACACCTCTTTAAGATTGAATTTATGATTTCTAAAGTCTTGAATTTTGTCCAAAATGGAATATATGATAGTATTAAGATGTTATAAGATGATGATAAACCTTTTAAGGTACCTAGGAAAGTATATGAGAACTTAAAATGCAAAATATGGAAAACGTGTAAAATTGCTAAAAAGTGCAATCAACAAATTGTGTAAAATTGAGAAAGTGTAGAAGATGAACAATCATTCATATTGTTGGAAATTATTAGGAAGGTAAAGAGTCATGTTATTCTATGAATAAATGTAATCTCATATTGAGAGAGATATAGACTGAAGGGGAGAATTTGTGGAGAAGAGAAACAAAGTGTTTTGTATAGAGTTGTGAAATGGAAATCAGTATTTTGGTGTAATATTGCTGCTATATTGGCATTTAGATTATAATCCTTCTATCCTCTCTTAGGAATTCATGGTTATTATGATCTTTAAATTTTCCTATTTATGGATAAGAGCATAATACTTTTGTGGTTGATAGAACATTTGTATGTTATCATTAAATATTATTACCAGGAATACATTACTTGTTGTTTGGACAGTAAATTCTCTAATTTTTCAGAATATGGTGTGATAATGATTGCATATTCTCATTCGTGGAGATAGTGGAAGGTATTAACAATTCCCATGGTTATTCTAGTTTGTCCTCTTACTAAGTTAACACCTTAACTTGTTCCTTGTAAGGGAGGTGCCCATAAATCAGCAAGTTACTTGCTATTGCATACATTAATAGTGAATCAACAATTTGAAAATAAAGAAAATGTGGAAAAAGTTGGTGTGTGGTATGCATGATTGTTGGGAGATTACTTTTGTTGATAAGACACTAAAGAAGCATTTGAAAGAGAAGGAAAGGTAGGATATTGGAGCTCAGAAGCCAACCATAATAATCAGCAATAAAATTCTCATCAATACAAAGGTTTACAGTTTAAAGATTTGCTCAATAATTGGGAGCCAAACATCAGCAATTTGAAAGACTTTAATGAGGTAACGAAGTATATAAGTTTATTTGGTAGAGTTAAATGAGGTTGTTAAGAGTCATAGTTTGAGTGAGGATTGTATGCCTAATAGCATAGGCCTAAGTCTTTGAATTATATGCTTGAATAAGCAAGTCAAAATCTTAGATTTTAATATTAAAAATAAAAAGTTCAATAAAAGGTATTAGAATCTAATTTTAGTATTGGTAGATGATTTAAGGGATTTGAGTTTCAACCTACATTCCAAGATAGGCTATGTTATAGAGTAGTTTGTATTAGTGTTTTGAAGTCTCTAAGGTGTCTAGAACCTTATGAATAGTGAAGGTACTGTATTGGTAGTGACTTAATTCATTTGGAAGCTTATAGGGAGATGGTGTTGATAAAGATCTTGGAGGTGCAAGGTGATTGAGGTGTTGTGTGGTGAGGTGTAAGGGGGTTGTTGTGTGATTTTATGAAGGTGTAGATAGAGAGAACTGGAATAGGTGAAAGTGGCACAAGGAATAGGCCATTCACCTTGTCTCTAACCTTAGAGAATTGAAAGGGATAGCATAGGTTATGCTTAGGTAGGCTTGGAAGAAGCCTAGCCTAGTTTGAGAGATTTTGTGTTAAGAAGAAATTATCATCACCACTATCCTTGCATCAATTTCCCATCTCTAGCTAGATCCTCAAAGATATAATCACAAATAAGCATTTTAGGTAATTGTGCACATAACATAGCTCCATCTACAAAAACAAGTTTTTTCAAGAGGTTAGAATTGTGAATATTGAGTTTTACATGAACATAAATTGTACAACCACTGTGTCCTATACCTAAAGCCTAAACATTGATCAACAACCTATGATTATCCTTAAGAGTGTGGATTCTTCCACACAATCACAACCTTGCAATCTTGAAACTAAGAGTGAAAAAACATAACATCCTATGGTCATCCTTAAAGGATTTGACCCCCAAACCCATACATATGCTAAAAAATTGAATCTTGTAACTAGGAGTGAACCAAAGATCATACACTTTGGTCTTAATGCTTCCAAACAGACAACATCTAAAAAATTTATAAGATGGGTTTTATAAGTTTATGATTTGGATATAAATTTATTTTAGAGTTTATCAAAAATAATCATAGATGACAAAACAAATAAAAGATAAAAGCATGTTAGTCATAATATCATTATTGGTAACAATGTTCCAAATGCAAAGAATTATTTGTTTGAGCTTCTAACAATGATCAAGTGGCTTACTAAATGGCTTGATGAGCCTTGGAAACTTCTCCCATTGTATCCTTGCTTTTGCTAGTTTGAAGTTTCTAGTTACATGCACACAATCATGACTTTACATCACAAGGCATTCACATTCTAATAATTTTCATGTTCTTTCATTACATTTTGATCTAAATAACAAATTTGAAACTTTCACTTATTCAAATGACTAATTTGAAAATGGGTCCTATTAAATAATCTAATATAAATTCAAATAATGTATCTAGATTCTAAACAAATCAAAACATAAAATTTGTGATTTAAACTTATCTCATCACTTACACATAATAACAATACTCACCTTATCATGTGGAGATTCTTGGGGGAGAGGTTGCAACATTTTATTTGGATCCAATTGATCTCTCTCTCTCTCTCTCTCTCTCTCTCTCTCTCTCTCTCTCTCTCTCTCTCTCCTATTCAATCTAATGAACCAACTGGATCTACTCTACATTTTAATGTCTCAAGTATTGCCTTGTGGTCTAACTCGTGAACTTTCCAAAGAATCTTATTATGTGATTTTCCACAATATTTTATCAAGTAGACATTTGATGTGACAACAAGGTTTGAATAATGAAGAATCTTTCTCTCTATTTTCCAATTGTTAGATAACCACAAGTTAGGTTTTTTCATAGAATATCGTCTAAGCCATGTGTCGGTTACAACCACTGCACTGATATGGTACTCTAAACCTTCACCATCTGTAACTGAGTGATCTAGTTTTTTGTTTGGCTTGGACATAACGACACAAATAAGAATTTATCCCTTCTTTATTGTCTTCAGGTGCAATAACAACAAAAATATGGCCTCGAGTGACAAATGTACAAAATGCGATCATTAATTCAAAAAATACTTAGGTAAAAGTTATAAAGTTACATATTGAAATTACAAAGATATATAAATATATATATTACTAGGTTTCACTAGATCAGAAAAGTAGTCAAAGTCAATAGACTAATCCATCTCTACCATTTCTAGTGCTTGTGGGGGATGATAGGTGTCAATTGGGTCCAAAACCCATATATCCCATTTGTCCACCCATTTAGTTGACTCAGAGTCATCCCAATTTTCCTTTGCACATGATGGACAATAGCTTGCCATTTTTCATGTATGGATACTCCATGAACCTACATCAGAACTTCTAAAAGAGTGCAACTCACTGGATCTTATTAGTGTGCAACAATCCTCATATGGTGCAATGTTAGTATTATCTATCAACGAAAAAAATCTATGAACTGTAGACTCACCTTCCTTACTTGGACCCATTATAGCATCACACCACTAGATGATGGATTTTTCTTCTATCAATATTGCTCTATCTTTGTATTTTAGTTCTTCATGAGCTAAGGCTCTTTTGATGCATGTGCCTGCACCATCATGCTCTCCCTTTCCATGACCAGCCTCTATGAAATTTCATATATATTGAATTCTACACAACCTATGCGCCCTGCTCAACCAATAGAACATCCGTGCATTCTTGAATTGATATGCACAATTATCTAACCAAATAATGTGCTGATGATATGTTATGCCCTTATTAGCCAAATCTCTATAAAATAGTTGAAAACAATCATGTACAAACTCCATAGAATGTGACAGATCATTGCTGATGTAAAAATGGTACTCCCACAAAATCTTCCTGTCATCCTCTGTACTTGTAGGTGAGTGTATGAATGTTATGTAAACAAATATGGAAACTTGTTGAGAAGTATAATACTTTTCTTGCACCTCATTTTGTGGTTGTAGTGTGTAGTTCTCTATGAAGTCTACAACTAAAACAATGGTATCCACTGGAAACGTATCCTTGCACAACTTGAATTGAAAATCCAACCATCAAGCTCTATATGTATGCCTTGCATACTTGTAAATAATCTTTTCACAAAAAATCTCTATGGAATCATACACTGGAATCTTTTCAATGACTAAATCACATCTTTTACCTTGTTTCCCATCTTTTAGAGCATATGTCAATGTCTTAAATTTTTCGTAATCTACTATTTCATTTCCAATTGCATGTGTACTATCCATATGTTCACAAGTTGATAAAAGTTACAAAGAACCACAAAATAAACATTTACCATCCAAGCATGATGTCTTGTAAAATTGTTGGCCATCCCCTATTTCACATAAAATATTGGATATGGATTCCCTTGAAGATCTTGGTGGCTCATTCATGTCACAATCCTGCAAAACAAACTTAGAATGCAAAAACACACATATATGCCTGAAAACATCAAAATGGTTAGAAAATTCAATATGTATTCGACAACAAGAATTTGTGCATACGTGATTTATCTTGACATAAAAAAGTTTACCCATCTCAAAATTTTTTTGACTTATTCAAATTTTAGGATACATACCAATAAATTTTGTAAAAAATTGTGTCTGAGTTGAGTCAAAAAAATGTTTCGCATGTGGGTCATGATTTTGGCTACCAATCCTCCTTCTTACACCATCTCTTTGATTAGGGGAAACATGTGTGTTATTTTTTCAAAAATCTTTGATCAATGATTTCAAAGCTTCACTAATTTCTTTATCCTTTTGTGGTAGTCTACCGCTAAATGTCCATAACTCATTTTTATTGGATCTTCCAATCTCTCACACCTTAGCATGGCTCTCCTTAGAGTACCTCTACCAATTTTCAATGTCTTGCTTATCTTTCTCATGAGTCAAGCTTTCTTCATTTGGGTACTTATTATTGTTGATGTAAGTACTCGTCTTGTGATATTACTATCTTCGGTGCATGATTTAGAACCCACTTTGTCATAAGCACTCGTTACATTCTTTACAATGCTTTTTTCATTTGAATCATCCATCATTATTAGCCCAAGAATCTTCATGATAGGCCAAAATTTCAAATTCTTCATCATTTCAACAAATAATTGGCATTGAGCTGTAATATTTAATTCTTCACAGGATAATCTCCACATACAATTAACTTTTCTTTGACAAGTACACTTGCTAATCGTGTTAGACATTGATTTCAAAATGTTAGTATCAATATCAATCAAATATTTTGGTCTTCTAAAACAAATTATAGAAGGTGTTATAATCTCTTCCATTCCCTCAACATTTTGAATATTACCATAAGGTTGAATGTTTTGGGTACCTTGAACCGAAGATGATGTGCCTTGGCAATAAGATGCAAAAGATGGAATATCACCTACTTGATATATGTTGATGTTGTCCCTTCAACATGACATAAGATGTTGTAGCTTCACAATTCAATTGTCTTCTTGAGCATAATAGTCTCATTCATTCTCTTTGTCTTTCCAATTCTTTCTCTTTGTTTCTTTGTATCGGTGGTTCTTGATCCTCTTTGAAAGTCAATTCTTCTTTATTGCTTTGCAATTTTCTTTGTTCACGTAGTACTTTCATTTTATCTCTTTTGATTGCCAAATCTCTCTCCCTATCTTCATTTGTTTGAATTTTTGGTTTCTTCATTGGCATGATGATGATTTCTACATGTCAAATTATTCAAACATCTAAATTACTTACAATTTTTAAATTACAAATCATTCAAATACATATAAAATTATAATTATTTCAATGAATACACAATATATATCAAACAACTTGCCAAATTTCTAACCATTTCCAAATTATAGTTCATTCAAACATACAAATTTTAATTAAACAACATGTTAAATTACAATCAAATTTGTCTCTATATATCAACAAATAATATTTAAAAAGGAGTGAACTAACCTTTTCTATAGAAAGAATATTCAAAAAGCCAATCCAATGATTGAATTTGTTTTCTAGCTTCAAAAAGTTTTCAAATAGTGTTTGCTAACTTTCAATAGCTTGAAACCTATGTTATGATGGAACAACAAAATGCATAATAGACAAAAAGTAGAATATGGATCAAAAGGGACCCAAACTTGCTTTTTGATCATTTTTAGGTGATTTCACATAGTGTGTATGCACTATACTGCGTACGCACTATGTCAAAACACATCTCTCCCTATCCCACCATCCCCATCCCTTACTCTCTCTCCTCTCCCATCCCATACTCTCTTTCACTCTCCCTCTCCCATCGCCTACTCTCTCACTCTCCCTCTCCCATCCCCTACTCTCTCAGTATCTATCCTCTCCCACCCCCTACTCTCTCTCGCTCTCTCTCTCTCTCTCTCCCCTCTCCCATCCCCTACTCTCTCTCTTATTCTCTCTCCTCTTCCATCCCCTACTCTCTCTTGCTCTCCCTATCCCACTGCCTACTCTCTCGCACCCTCTCTCCTCTCCCATCCCTTACTCTTTCTGTCTCACACACTCCCATCCCCCCTCTCTCTCTCTTAGGCTACTCTCTCTTCCCTTTCCCATCCCCTACTCTCTCTCTCTCTCCCATCCCCTACTCTCTCTCTCCCTACTCTCTCCCCTTTCCCATCCCCTACTCTCTCTCTCATTCTCCCTCTCCCACCACCTACTCTCTCTCCCATCCCATACTCTCTCTCACCCTCTCTCCTCTCCGATCCACTACTCTCTCTCTCTCTCGCATCCCCCCTCTCTCTCCCTCTCCCACCACCTACTCTCTCTCTCTCTCTCTCTCTCTCTCTCTCTCTCTCTCCCATCTGCTACTCTCTCTTGCTCTCCCTCTCCTACTCCCTCTCCCACTACCTACTCACTCTCTCACTCTCTCTTAGGTCTCCCATCCCCTACTCTCTCTCACTCTCTCCCCTCTCCCATCCCCTACTCTCTAGATCTCTCACACACACTCCCATCCCCCCTCTCTCTCTTCATCTCCCACTTCCTACTCTCTCTCTCTCTACTCTCTTTCTCCCATCCCCTACTCTCACTCTCTCTCCCATTCAGTTCTCTCTATGTGCCACCCCCTACTTTCTCACACTCTCTCCCATCCCCTACTCTCTCTCTTACACACACTCCCATGCCCCCCTCTCTCTCTTCCTCTCCCACTCCCTCTCCCACCACCTACTCTCCGTCTCCGTCTCCCACTCCCTCTCCCATCACCTACTCTCTCTCCCATCTGCTACTCTCTCTCTCCCCTCTCCCATCCCCCACTCTCTCTCTTTCATAGAGACACACTCCCATCCCCCTCTCTCTCTCCTCTCCCATCCCCTACTCTTTAGATCTCACACACACACTCCCATCTCCCCTCTCTCTCTCTCTCTCTCTCCCCCTCTTGTTAGGATTAAACCACAAACAGAAATAACAATTACATGCAAATATAACCAATATCAAAAAATAATAGATCACAAAAAAAAAAGAACACAAGACACCAAGATTTAATGTGGTTCACTTAATCCCTGGGCTACGTCCACCAAAAAACAAGTTTGATAATTTATGATCCAATGATTACAACTTGATTACAATTTGTAACCCCTTACAACTCAATACTGCCGCAAGAACCAATTTTGTATCACAACTATGAAACAATCCCTAACCCTAATCTCTTTTATACAAGTACTTTTACTACTTTAGGGTTATAATTAATAATTACATATCAACCCAAAATCTCAATAAAATAAGGCCCAAATTTTTTTTTAGGGTGATGCCTCAAGCCCCAAAGAATTTATGAAGTATGTACAGTACTTTCCTACTTAGTCACCATAATTTAACAATCTCCCACTTGGGGACTGATCAAGCTCCACACTAAATAACAATATCTCACTTGGAGACTGATCCTGTAGCTATGTCACTACTCCATGAGGCTCCCACTGGATCAAACCACCCTATACTCTACTATTCTTTTATTCATGTTTAGTCTAGAAGACCAACTGAAGCTGAAGAGGAGTTCATCTTCTCCCTTGTTACTACCTCTATCAACATATCTACTGAATTTTCATTTGTATGTATCTTATCTAGCTTTAACTATTCATCCTCCAAAACTAACCGAATGAAATGGTATGACAACTGTATGTGTTTGGTCTTTGAATGCAGAGCTTAATTATTTTCAAGATGAATGGCAGTCTGACTACCTATGAACAAATAATTATCCTTCTAAGGATGTCCCAATTCTTCTAAGAAGAACTAAAGCCATATCATCTCCTTGGCTACCTCTGTAGAAACAACACACTCTGCCTTTGTAGTGGATAGAGCATTAATCTTCTATAACCTAGAAACCTAGGTCACGGCTGCCCCACCAATAGTAAAGATATAACTTGTAGTACTCCACCTAGTATCAATATCCCCTACCAAATCTGAGTCAACATAGCCTTGTAAATCAGTAGTAGAGCCACCAAAATGTAAAAACTTATTGGATGTTCCTCTCAAATATCTGAGAATCAATTTGACTGCATTCCAATGCTCAATTCCTAGATGACTCATATACCTGCTAACAACTCCCACTACATGTGCAATATTTGGCCTGGTACATACCATAGCATACACCAAGATTTTTAAAACTAAAGCATAGGGTACCTTGGACATCTTATCCTCCTCTTCCTATGTTTGAGGACACATCTCCTTAGTCAACTTCAAATGACCAGGTAAAGGTGTGTTGATAGCTTTATCATTCTCTATAGAGAAACATTGCAACACCTTCTCCACATAATCAGCCTGTGATAACATCAATGTTTTGTTCTTCCTATCTCTGCAAATCTTCATACCAAGGATTTGTTTTGCTGCATCCAAATCGTTCATAGAAAATGCATGTGTTAACTGGAATTTTAACCCCTTAATATGATCCATGTTGGACCTAGCTACAAGCATATCATCAACATATAAACATAAAATAATGTAGTTGTTGTCATCTAACCTCTTAAAATAAATGCAGTGATCCAAATGACACCTACTATAGCCATGCTAATGCATGAACCTTTCAAATTTCAGATACCATTACTGAGGTGCTTGCTTCAAGCCATATAAACTTTTCTCCAATTTGCACACTAAGTTCTCCTTACCTTTGACCTCAAATCCCCGTGGCTGAGCCATATATATTTCTTTATCCAAATCACCATGAAGGAAGGTCATTTTAACATCAAGGTGATCTAAATGCAAATCTTTAGTAGCCATAAGAATTTAAACAATATAGATAGAAGTCATTTTAACATTAGGAGAAAATATCTCATCAAAATCAATGCCCTTTTTCTGTGCAAAACCTTTAACAACTAACCTGGGTTTAAATCTTTTCTGACCTCCTCCCTCTTCTTTTAACCTATAAACCCACTTGTTCTATAAAGCCTTTTTACCTGAAAATAACTTGCACAAATTCCATGTCTTATTCTTCAACAAAGAGTCCATTTCATCTTTCATTGTAGACTCCCACTAAATCTTAGTATCCACCTGCACAGCTCCATCATAACATTCAGATTCACCAACATTAGTAAGTAAAATAGACTACAAAGAGGGAGAAAATCTATCTAGAGGTCTAATTTTCATTGTTGGCTATCTAAAATTTACTAGTGTGTGTGGTATCTATTTTTGTGGTTGTTGCACATCATGAAGAATGGCTAGAACATCATCTTTTGGAGTATCATCCAACACTATATAATCATCTTCTTTCTTCTCATGTTGTTGCAATAGATCTTTGTACAACACTTTCTCATTGAATATGACATCCCTACTTCTTATAATTTTATGATTTTCAAAATCCCAAAGCCTATAACCAAATTCATTAATGCCATATCCAAAAAATACACATTTCTTTGACTTAGCTTCTAGCTTGGTTCTATTTTCAGAATCTATATGAGCAAAAGCTTCACAACCAAAGTTCTTGAGAAAATAATAACTTACCTTCTTACTAGTCCATGCTTCCTCTAGAATACTACAACCCAAAGGAGTAGAGGGATCTCTATTAATCAAATATACAATGGTATTGATAGCCTCCACCCACATTTATAAGTGCAACCCAACATGCAACCTCATGCTCCTTGGATGCTCCATTATAGTCTTGTTCATGCCTTCAACCACTCCATTTTCCTATGGAGTCCTTGGAATAGTTTTTTGTTTATGAATACCTCTAGTGGAGAAATAATCTTTAAATTCATGACTATAATACTCACCATCATTATTAGATCTGAGACATTTTAATTTCTTACTAGTCTCATTTTCAACCAAGCATTTCCATTTCTTAAAAGTTTGAAATACATCAAATTTCTATCTAAGGAAATAAACCCATACTTTTCTAGTTGCGTCACTAATAAAGGTAACATAATAATGAGAGCCTCCAAGGGAAGATACCTGAGCTGGTCCCTATACATCAATATGCACAAGCTCTAATTTCTCCTTTTTGTTTTCCTTCCCAGTCTTCACAAAACTCACTCTCTTTTTCTTTCCATACACACAATTTTCACAGAATTCCATATTAACACATTTTAGACCTAGTAAAATTTCTTTGAATGAAGTACTTTCATACCTTTCTCACTCACGTGCCCAAGTTTTTTATGCCATAATGCTGTATTAGAATTTACATCAGCTATTTTTTCTCCCTGCTCAACTACATCAGTTGTTCCTAAACATTCATTTTTCTTTGAAACAGTTAAAGTAGAAGGAACAATATGACCTATACAAAGATATAAGGTGCCTACTTTCACACCTTTTGCTACTACAAGGGAACCTTGTGAAACCTTCCAATTTTTATCATTAAAAGTAACTACACAACCCTCATCACTGAGTTGTGCTACTGAAATTAAATTCCTACTCAACCTTGGAACATGTCTTACCTCATGTAGTAGGCAATGATTCCGATTTTGCAACTTAATTTTAACTTTTTCCTTTCCAACAATCTGATAGGGTTCATCATCCCCCAAATAAACAAGTCCAAAATCCCCTTGGAAATAATCAATGAAATAACCTCTATGAGGTGTAGCACGAAATGGAGCACCAGAATCTAAAACCCATGAATCATCAACACTTTCTAAAGACAGAAGCAAAGCATCCTCTTTAGATATGTTACTTACAACATTTGCCTCCTTATCTCCATCTAATTTATCTCCTTTTTTTTTTAATTCCAAGAATCTTTCTTTTTGTGCCCTAGATTCCCATAGTACTAGCAGTCATTCAGTCCTCTTGATTGAGACCTCCCCCACTTTGACTTTCCTCTTGATTTCTCACAATTTTTGGAATCACTTCTTCTCTCAGTCATTTTGCCTTGACTTTGCGTGTTCAAAGCACTTCCAAATGTAGATCGACCTAAGGATTTCCTACGAGTTTCCTCACTTAAAATAAAACCAATCACATTATCATATTTTAGGGTACTAGATCTAGGAATAGAATTACTCACATCCATTACCAAGCCATTCCAACTTTCAGGCAAAGAGCACAAAATCAAGAGAGCCCTTATTTCCTCCTCAAAATTGATACCCACAAAAGATAACTGACTAGTAATATTATTAAACTCATTTAAATGATTTGCAGCAGATCCACCTTTTGCCATTTTTATATTAAATAAATGCCTCATGAGAAATACCTTGTTTGAAGCGAAGGGCTTTTCATACAGTGTCGCTAGGGTTTTCATCAACTCTTCTGTTGTCTTTGCTTTTGTAATATTAAATGCCACCAATGGTGCTAAGAATAATTGAATGCTTCCAAGTTCCTTTCTGTCTATAAGATCCCATTTTTCATTTGACATAGATCCTTGATTCTTGGCTTTGCCTTCCAATAGCTTGCATAAATCCTTCTGATACAGATAGTCTTTCATTTGCATCTTCCATAACTAGAAGTTCTACCCATTAAACCTGTCAACCCTCAACTTACTCTTGTCTGCCATTACTCCCACTTGACTGTGAGACTCTCCTGCAGAGGATAACTAAAAAAAACCTTGCTTTGATACCATTTGTTAGGATTGAACCATAGATAGAAATAACAATTACATGCAAATATAACCAATATCAGAAAATAATAGATCACACTAAAAAAAGAACTCAGGACACCAAGATTTAATAATGTTCACCCAATCCTTGGGCTACATCCACCAAATAACAAGTCTGATATTTTATGATCTAGTGATTACAACCTGATTACAATCCGTAACCCCTTATAGCTCAATACCATCGCAAGAACCAATTTTACATCACAACTATGAAACAATTCGTAACGCTAAGCTCTTTTATACAAGTATTTTTACCACTTTAGGGTTATAATTAATAATTACATGTCAGCCAAAAATCCTAATAAAATAGGGCCCAATTTTTTGTGGGGTGATGCCCCGAGCCCCAAAGATTTTATGAAGTATGTACAGTAGTTTCTTGATTAGTCACCACAATCTAACACCTCTCCCACTCCCTCTCCCACTGCCTAGTATCTCTCTCTCTCCCTCACTACTCTCTCTCTCCCATCCCCTAATTTCACTCTACTCTCTCTGCCACCTCCTACTCTCTCTCACACTCTCACACTCTCTCCCATCCCCTAATCTCTCTCACACTCTCACACTCTCTCCCATGCCCTACTCTCTTTCTGACACAAATTCCCATTCCCCCTCTCTCTCCCTCTCCCACTCTCTCTCCCACTGCCTATTCTCTCTCCCCCATCCCCTACTCTTTCTCCCCTCTCCCATCCCCTACTCTCTCTCTTTCACAAACACACACTCCCATCCCCCTCTCTCTCCTCTCCCATACCCTACTCTCTAGATCTCACACACACACCCCCATCCCCCCTCTCTCTCTCCCTCTCCCACTCCCTCTCCCACCGCTTACTATCTCTCTCTCTCTCATTCTCTCTCCCTCTCTACTCTAGTCTATCTCCCATCCCTTACTCTCACACACACTCTCTCTCCCATCCCTTACTCTCTCTCACACTCTCTCCCATCCCCTACTCTCACTCTCTCTTTCCCATCACGTACTCTCTCTCTACCACCCCCTACTCTCTCTCAAACTCACAGTCTCTGTCATCCTCTAATCTCTCTCTCTTACAAACATTCCCATTCCCCTCTCTCTCTCTCCCTCTCCCTCTCCCTCTCCCACCACCTACTCTCTCTCCCCCATCCCCTACTCTCTCTCTTTCAAACACCCACACTCTCCCATCCCCCTCTCTCTCCTCTCCCATCCCCTTCTCTCTAGATCTCACACACACTCCCATCCCCCCTCTCTCTCCCTCTCCAACTCCCTCTCCCACTACCTACTATCTCTCTCTCTTAATCTCTCCCTCTCTACTGTCTCTCTCTCCCATCCCCTACTCTCTCTCTACCACCCCTACTCTCTCTTACACTCTCCCATCCCTTACTCTCTCTCTCACACACACTCCCATCCCCCCTCTCTCTCTCCCTCTCCCTCTCCCACTCTCTCTCCCACCACCTACTCTCTCTCTCCCATCCCCTACTCTCTCTTTGCCACCCCTACTCTCTCTTACACTCTCCCATCCCCTAATCTCTCTCTTACACACACTCCCATCCCCCCGTCTCTCTTCCTCTCCCTTTCCCACTCTCTCTCCCACAACCTACTCTCTCTCCCCCATCTCCTACTCTCTCTCTTTCACACACACACAAACACCCTCCCCCCTCTCTCCCCTCTCCCATCCCCTACTTTGTCTCTCACTCACTCTCCCTCTCCCACCACCTACTCAGTCTCAGTCTCAGTCTCACTCTCTCTCTCTCTCTCACACACACACACTCACTCTTTCCCTCTCTACTCTCTCTTTGTCACCCCCTGCTCTCTCTCACATTTTCACACTCTCTCCCATCTTGTACTCTCTCTCTCTCTTGCACACATTTACATCCCCCCCCTCTCTCACTCTCCCTCTCCCACTTCCTCTCCCACTATCTACTCTCTCTCTCTCCCATCCCCTACTCTCTCTCTTCCCCTCTCCCATTCCTTACTCTCACTCTTTCACACACATGCACTCTCATCCTCCTCTCTCTCTCTCACTCTCCCTCTCCCACTCTATCTCCCACCACCTACTCTCTCTCTATCCCCTATTCCCTACTCTCAATCTCTCTCTCTCCCTTCTTGTATTCTCTCTCTCTCTCTCTCTCTCTCTCTCTCTCTCTCTCTCTCTCTCTCTCTCTCTCTCCCTCTCTCTCTCTCTCCCCCCCATCCCCTACTCTCTCTCTCTCTCTCTCTCTCTCTCTCTCTCCCATCCTATACTCTCTCTCTGCCACCCCTACTCTCTCTCTCTTACACATATTCCCATTCCCCCCTCTCTCCCTCTCCAACTCCCTCTCCCACTACCTACTCTCTCTCTCTCTCTCTCCCCTTTCCCATCCCCTAATCTCTCTCTTTTACACACCCACACATTCCCACCCCCTCTCTCTCCTCTCCCACCCCCTACTCTCTAGATCTCTCACACACACTCCCATCCCCTCCTCTCTCCCTCTCCCTCTCCCACTCCCTCTCCCACCACCGACTCTCTCTCTCTCTCTCTCTCTCTCTCTCTCTCCCCCTCTTTACTCTCTCTCCCCTATCCCCTACTCTCTCTCACACTTCCTCTCTCTCCCATCCCCTACTCTCTCTCTCTCTTACACATATTCCCATTCCCCCCTCTCTCCCTCTCCCACTCCCTCTCCCACTCCCTCTCCTACTGCCTACTCTCTCTCTCTCCTCTCCCATCCCCTAATCTCTCTCTTTTACACACCCACACACTCCCACCCCCTCTCTCTCCTCTCCCACCCCTACTCTCTAGATCTCTCACACACACTCCCATCCCCTCCTCTCTCCCTCTCCCACTCCCTCTCCCATGACCTACTCTCTCTCTCTCTCTCTCTCTCTCTCTCTCTCTCTCTCTCTCTCTCTCTCTCTCTCCCATTGCCTACTGTCTCTCTACCATCCCCTACTCACAATCTCTCTCTCTCCCACCCTATACTCTCTTTGCCACCCCTACTCACTCTCTCACACTTTCTCTCTCTCCCATCCCCTACTCTTAATTTCTCTCTCCCATCCTGTACTCTCTCTTTGTCACCCTTACTCTCTCTCAAACTTCCTCTCTCTCCCATCCTATACTCTCTACCACCCCTACTCTCTCTCACTTCCTCTCTCCCATCCCCTACTCTCTCTCTCTCTCTCACACACACACACACACACACACACACACACACACACACACACACACACACCCATCCCCCCTCTCTCTCTCACTCTTGCTTTGCCTCTCTTCTTCCCTCTCTATGCACTATTTAGGTCTCAATAGTGCATGCACACTATAATGCATGCGCACTATAGCATGCATGCACTATTGAGACCCAAATTTAAAAAGCTTTAAATAACACCTGCATGTTATAGTGTGCACATGCTATAGGATGTACATGCTATTCAAACCTTTTCATTTTGCCAAGTCTAAGGCTTGGTTTAGCCTTGGGGATCCAACCCAAAGGTTTGAGTCTATAAACTAGCCTGAGATGTGTTTTGCTGCAAACATACAAAAAATGATTGATTTTTCTTGTGTGCTCTCCTTCATGATTCCTCTTGGTTGAGCATCAATAAGATCAAGTTACATGACATTGTAGGTCTCTATGTTAGCTTTATAACCATATAATTTTTTTTTTTATTTGAACCATAAGCCTTTCATCTATAATTTATTTTGAAAGTATGTCCATTTTTTGTCAAAAACCAACATGTACTAATTGGGCTGTAGATTTTAGCTCATTCATCAAATTTTGCAACAACTTAGTTTTTTAGAAACTAGACTCCATTCTACACACTTTGAAAAAAGGAATTTTTGATTTTAGATTAGTTTTGAATCATTTCTAGAGGGAGCACACCAAAATTTCATGCTTTTGGGATTTGTCTGGTTAAAAAATTCATAAAAAATAAATTAAACATTATAAAATTACCCAAAAATTTTGGGATAAACTACATAGAGTTAAGTAACTTTTGATTGAAGCGATTAAATAATTTCAAAAAACAAGTTCAAATTTTAGGGGGGCCACACTTTGTATTGTGTTATATTTTTTTGGAATAAATAGTACCACTTTCTATGGCCCCCTTTTTTGAGGACCTAAAACTAAACCATTTTGAAAAAAAATTAGTAGTTTAAAAACTAGATTCAAAGGACTACTACTTTTATTTTTGTCATATCTTAAAATTTTGAGCATAACTATCTTCAAATTCTTGTTGAAGTGAAATTGTTGATTTTAGAAGAAAGGTGTCCACTCATACATTATGTGAAAATGACATCTTGAAAGAAGAATTCAAAATTGTTGAAAGGAAGGGTTTGACGCATGCTCTAGAATTTCCTAGTGTATTCAAGACAAAATGGATAAGAATAGTATTGACTAAATACATGATGGATCCTTATGGCTAGAAGGTGGACCAATAAAGATATCAAAGACAATAATTCATAGGGTTACTAGTTTCCCAACCCTAGATCAACCAAAGACTTTGTGAAGTGATTCTAAAGAAGCAATAGAGAAGAATAAAGGAGAAAATTGGAACAAACGAGGAATGACAATTGACACTATCATAGATCCACTGATAAAATTTCTAGTAAAGGTTATTTCTCACAAGTTTTATCATTCCAGTATATTAAATAGTATACCCTATATTGCAGTAGATGTTGGATACAAAATTGTGAAGAAAGATCATACTTATGATCTAGCTGAGCTTCAATTGCAACAATGAATGGAAAACCTTGGAACAATAAGGAAGACTAAGAGTGCATAGTGAAAATTTGGATCAATTCTAGTTTGTATATTTTTCTATGTACAGAATACATTTCTATATTTTGTCAAAGTAGGATGGAAGAAAAATAGGTTAGTTGTTGTTCAGATAAATGAGTACATTGAGCAAATGGGTGAAAATTTTGAATCTATCATGACAAGTTATTTTGAAGACTTTAAGAAGTATATGAAGAAAAGGGTGAGGATACTTGTTTCTTTGGTTGAATAATATTACAATGATATATGCTTTCTTTTATACATTGATTACACATATGTATAGACTACTACACCTAGGGTAGTATGGCTAAGACCCTTAGGTTATGAGATCAATGTTGATGAAGCCTCAACAACCATCACTGCACTTCTAGTAGAGGAAGTGGACAAAATAGAAAAAATCTTTGGAAACTATGATGTAATGAAGTTAAAAGGTAGAAATGGAATTGAAGACAGCCTCTACCCTAAAGAAGAAGGACAAGCTAGTGAAGAAACTTAAGGCTAAATTTGGTGAAGGAGTTGAAGAGGAAGAAGAGTAAGGAGACGAAGAGGATGAAGAGGAAGAACAAGAACAAACCTAAGAACCTCTTGCATTAACCCAAGGCATGGGTGAGGACAAAGAAGAAAAGGAAACATAGGGTGCTGAGGAAGAAGAAGTTGAGAAAGCACCAACACATGCCAAGCCAAAGAAGAGAAAGGCCAAGGCATAGCTTGTGGCCAAAGCAAAGAAAGTTGTTAAAACAAGCCCAGTAAAGCCAACAACATGTATCACTAGAGTAAGCACACGAGCTACCACACAAAAGGCCAAGGAGAAAACCAAGAAGACAGAACAAGGAGGCCAAGAGTAGAAGAAGAAGAGTAGGAAATATATTGCTCAACCTAATTTAGATGAAAAAAGAAATAAATTAGATGATCTAAGCCAATTCAAAGTGGTAATTCATACAACACTTTATGATCTTGAAAATTTGTGTGAAAATGTCAGAAATAATGCAGATCTATCTAGCCTTAAACATGTAAATTTTGATGATTTTGGAAAAGAGGAGAAAATATTAGTAGAAGAAGCCCTATATGCAATGATGTCCAAATTTAAGACTACACCATTAGAATTTGCTAACTCAGTACCCAAGCAATTATATGATTTAGTTGAGAAAAAATGGCATTATTGTTTAAATTTGGAAAAGCAAATAAGGGAAACTACTTTGGCCCAAGCAATGCCAAAATTGACAAAAGGGTAGATTTCTAAGGCAAAAAAGAAATATGGAGGAAGGTTCACACCAAAGTACAGAGCCTTCAACATTCTCCAAAATGACATTGAAGATGTCATTAAGAAATCCACTCAAATGTGGAAATTAATCTATGGATTAACTACTGTGAAGCAAGGAGAGGACCCCTTAGAGGGTAAAAATGATGATAAAGAGGAAGATGAAAAATAAGACAATAGGAAATAAAGAAATATAGTTGAGGAGGAGACTGAGAATATGGACACTGACATGGTAATAATTGAACAACAACAAGAGGAATAGAGTGTGCAAGACACACAAATGCTAAGTGCCAGTCCTCCTCATGAAACAAGTGTACCTATAGAAACTAGCATTGTCAAGGATGTCTTTGATGCATCGGCTCAGAACATCAATCCAAAAATTGTAGAAGATTTGAAAATTATTATAGATCAATATACACTATAAGCACAACTATATGTAAATCCTATTTTGATCAGTGTAGAAGAACTTCAAAAGGTATTAACTAAAATTACAAGGGATAAGGTGAATACACAAGAACCACCTTCTACCATACCTTTAGTTACTTGTGATCAATCTTTGATTCAAACAACTGTAGACACATCTATTAAGGTTGATACAAGTGTTAAATTAGACACATTTGAGCAGAGGTAGACTTCCAAAGAAATAAAAGAGACAACAACAGAGAAAATAGGATAGATAGATTCATTTATACCTAAGCACAAACATAAGGTGCAAGTCAATTCATTATCATAGATAAAGATAAGTCTAAAGAAGGTGAACAAACATCGAAGGTAAAGGAACAATAGGCCATCCAAGCATTGGTAAGTTTACCAACATCTAGCTCTTCACCTACGAAAGTTCTTTAGAAGCTAAGCACATATGCTATACCCCTACAAATCTCAATGCTAGGTTCAAGCTCATCTAAGATTGAAAAGGTAATTCACTATGGTGATATCACTTTAGATGAAGAAATAGTGATTCCTAAATTTGACTATGATACAATAACAATAGATCAAATAAGCATTTTACAACAAACTTTAGAGAAGAAGCATCAAGAAATGCTCAAGAAGGAATATAGACAAAAGAAAGCTCTCCAAGAAATTAAAGACATATTTTTACATGTATTTAGCTTGCCCACTCCTAAAGAAACCAAGCCACTATTGGAAGAACTATCAGATATTGTGGAAAAGGTTAATAATGAAGACCTAGATACAAATGCTAAACTTTTAGAATGGTCTGAAAGAAAGTTTTAAGGGAAAGTAAATGAAAAGATATTTGGTGACATAGCACTAACTCAAGTTGCATTGGCAACCAAGGTTGAGGATGTGAAGAAGGTACTTGAGAATATACTCTCATTGTACAACAAATTATGTGATCCCGCACTCTTCACCCAAGACACCAAACATAGAATTCTGAGCCTAGAGAGGAATCTAAGCATATCAGGCACACAACTACCTAAGAACTGCTCAAAGTGAGAAGAATTTTTGTACCTAGCTTCAATCACACAGTCAATTAGTTGTGTTAATAGTAGAAGAGGCTAACATGAGAGCCAA
This sequence comes from Cupressus sempervirens, assembly GCA_028749045.1. Taxonomy (NCBI): domain Eukaryota; kingdom Viridiplantae; phylum Streptophyta; class Pinopsida; order Cupressales; family Cupressaceae; genus Cupressus; species Cupressus sempervirens. The sequence goes on along the minus strand of CM053786.1, from coordinate 441,418,291 downwards.
ATTGACAAATATTTAGGCATCCCTCACCCCACACATGGAAATCCTCCATAAAGAACTAGGTTATGCGAAAACTCTACTAAAGAAATACCCCAATCTTTCTACACTAGATGGCCTAGTACACCTTGTAGCTGAACTCTCTATCCAAGTCAAGTCAATAGATGTTGCATGTGACAATTGGGATGCAACTCTAAAAATCATAATGGAAGTCCACAAATTCTTTTTGGACAAATACACTATAAGTGTATAGCCCATTTGACATAAGTGTCAAAAAAGGGGGAGTATGCAAGCAAGAAGAAAGGGGGAGTAAGTAAGCAATGGGGAGAATAATGAAATGGGAAGAGAAAAAAATGCAAATATGGGGAACAAAGAAAGAGAATAAAGAAAAAGGGGAAGCATGAACAAAGGGGGAGTTATCAATTTTGACCCTAGTAATATACTTTTTTTTTGAGGAAAGCAGAAAACATATACATATATCATCTATAATAAAGCATGTTAGATAAAAGAGTATCAGTTACAAGTGCATTGAAGTCAAAGAGTATCAGTCAACAAAGACAAATCTACTCAAAATGGAGAACATATTTTGGATACATAACATACATATTAACTCACATGAGTTATACATTTTAAGGTACATAGGTTATTACAAAATTTTCAAATTTTGAAGTTATCTATATAAACCAAGTCATGGATATGTTAAACTCGAGAATATTAGATTGATTATGAATATTCAAGTGTTTTTGACACTCATCTCAAGGGGGGAGATTATTGATCTTAGATTGGTTTTGACAATTGAGTGTCAACACACTTAAGACATTTACTTAGTTCATGCCGAACTAGTAATATATGTTGAGTACAACATGTAAATATTAGACCACGCCGAGTTGCAATGAGTGCTAAGTAAATAGTAGATGCCGAGTAGTTTAGGTGTCAAGTTAGAAGTAGAATTATAGTATATGTTGAGCATCAATAGCTACATATGCCTAGTAATACAGATTGGACATATTTATTTCTAATGGCACAAACAACTATGTAAACCATTTTTCAGCTGACCTAAGGATAGTTTTCATTTTTTTTGAGATAAGGATAAATCTATATGTATATTCCCTATGCAAATTACATGCAACCAATCAGAAAATGGGAAGGATTAAGTGGAAAAATGGATGAATTCCAACCATAGATTCATACCTAACCCTAAGCCACCAATGTCTTCTTAAGGAGGATGAAGCCCCAAATTTTCAAGAGAGTTGAGAGCATTGAAAAGGGGTGAATGATTGAATTGGAGGAGAAAACAAGATAGTTTGCAAAGCATTCAAGGTGACTTAGTAGTAAAAGTGAATTGGAAAAATTAGTTAAGTGAAGAATAGAGGATAAAGGATACAACATTGATACATCATATCATAAAGGATTAATCAAAGATTGGATAGAGGTTATTTGTTATTAGTCAAGCAAGTGCCAACCACAAGATCTATGCTAAGACATTTTGACAGGCGATTTCAGTAGAATCTCTTAGGCAAAGTAGTCCTAATAGGCTTTACCAAATCCTTTAATAGGGTAGCATTCCTAGTGAATGACCTAAGGTCCTTTAACTAGGAACACGTCTAATAGGGTATTGAAATCCTCTAACCAGGTGGGACTTAATAGTCTTTGTATGCTTTTAATAGGGCAGGTCTTTTATAGGGAAGATAATGATTCATGGTCAAACCATTTTGACCTTTATTGGCTACACTTTGTTGATGTAGTAGTGAAGATTTGTGGTTGTCATCCCTAGCCCAATTTTACCTTCCTATTTGGAGGGTTTCTAGGTGACCATATCAGGTGTTATGTGTGTTTGATTACTTACATGTTTTAGATGCATTTACTTCACATGTTATTTTATATATTGATTGCAACTAATGAATGGTGAAAGTTTTATGGGTCTAAGTTGAAACTCCTGATTCTATCTTTTCCACTTGTAATTCCAACAATTGCATTATTATTAAATAAGCTTACATATGGAAAATTTGTTGTGTCCCAAAATATTTCTCCATCTCCTTCTTCATTACCTTCTAGAAATCATTAAAAACTTCCTTTTGATGAGATTGAATTTCTTAATGATCCTTAAAATTTATATAGGGATGACTAATACTATTAAGGCATTTAAAAGCTTGTTTGATTACTATTTATCCTTTACAATATTAGAAAGTTTGAATGTGTGATAAAATATATCCATTTTTTTTGCCTATTATATATCACATTTTTGGCCATTTTAGTTTTCATTATAAGGGATTTAAGAAAAAAATCTAAAAACTTCTTAGTGACGATCTATCATCCACATGAAAAGCTTTGAGTCTTTATACATTCATGTACCTTTATCATAATTTGTTAAACCCTTATGTATTATATATATCTCCCACAATTTGAAATTATAATCCTTCCATGGGTGTTCATTTTCAATCATGGTGGTACAATATTATAGGTAATTGACACTTCATCTTTAGTAACAACATAATATTCTATGGTATAGTTATTCTTTCCTTTACATTAGGAGAAATGATAACCAGTGTTTAAGGGGTATGTATCATTATTTAAGAATTTCCTCTCATTATTTAAGGGGTATATATCATTTTTTATAGGCATCTCACATTTTTTGATTGGGTATATCATTATTTTAGGATTTCCTCTCCTTTTTCAAAAGGTATATTTCCTTGTTTAAGGATATATTCTCCTTGTTTGAGGGCTATGTATCCTTGATTGAGGATATTGTATCCTTGTTTAAGGGGTTCCTTGGAGATGAATTCTGTCTGTATTAGGGCTCTTTTTAGGAGCTCTAATCTTTAACCCCATGACTTGCATTTCTAAGGAGAAGATTAAAAGAAAGTGCATTTGTTGATTGTTCCAAAATTGAAAATTTGTCACCACAACACTTGTGAATTTTATGATATACACTTCCTAAAACATGGCAAAAAAACATCCTTTCCTTATTTGAGGGGAATGTGTAATTTTTAAAGGATCTCTTAGTGATTTTATATGGGTTCATAAAGATTTAGGATAATACCTTTTTACAAATCTCTTCCTTATTTTGGAGATGTGTAACCCTAATGAATATCTCCTTGCCCTTGTTGGAGTATGTATATCTAAAAATTATTTTCTCCTTATTTTGGAGGTGTACATCCCTACCAAGGATCCCCTCTCCATTTTTGGAATCTCTTTCATGTTTTCAAGGTGTATATCTATAGTGAGAGTCCCCTCCCCCTTGTTAGAGGATGTAGCCCTAGTGACAATCTCATTCTTGTTTCAAAGTTTTGTATCATGACTAAAGAACCCCTTCCTATTTTTGAAATGTGTAGCCATTTTTAGGATCTCTTCCTTCTTTTGGGGATGTGTATTAGTTACAAAGATCATCTCTGTGTCATTGTAAGATGTATTCCCAATTAATATCTCTTCTTTGTTTGAAGATGTGTAATATTTTTTATGATTCACTTTATTTTCTTGAAGATTTTATAATGCCATTATATGCAATTTCATATTTTTTATCTCATTGATTTGGCTCATTACTATTATCAACATTTATCTTGAAATATTCATTGACTATGAATCACCAAGCATAACACACTATCATGTTGATTAGTGGTTACCACATGAGACAAATTTACAACCTAGCATAGCACACCTTTCTATTTGGTGATATTTTTTGTTTTTTATTCTCCTTAAAGCATTGATGGTTTATGAATAATCTATAATAACACAAGTTTTGGGTTAATGGTATTATATGATGCACCTTAATTGATAATCTAGTATTCATGGGTTTAAGTGTTTTATCTATTAAGTTATTGTCTTAGGTTCTAAACACATATGTTCCTTAAGTTAACTAAAGGGTCATATAGTAATGTTCCCACTTTAGTCACTTTTACATCTTTAATGGACATATGTCACTTTCCTTTTCAACCTTATATGGGTGATAAGTTTATCTTATATGTACCATGCCTTAATATTAAGAAATTTTTTATAATGTTTTTATTTCCCATGTCTCAACTTTTGCTATTCAACCAAGGGGTCCCCTTTTTAATATTATATTTCATTTAGTTCAATTTATTCCATTTATATTCTCTATTAAATTCTTTTGGAAATATAATTTATTCTTCTCATATTGATTCTCTCTTATTATTGTACTTTTTATGAGGCCTCTAGATCTCGAGTTTCTATATCCATAACCATATCTTCCATGGTATGAATGCAAGTTGAGTTCACTTGAATAGTATTTTGAGAGATATTAAATTTATTTTTGGTTGATTTTTGTGGCATTATATTTCTAGTCAAAATTGGAGACTGCTAAAGCAAATTCGAGGTCACCATCACATTTAAGAGGTCTAACCAGCCAACATAAAATTTTATATCTACAGTAGAGGCCTAATCTATGAGGATTTCAAGTTTAGAGGTGTTTGTAATATCTTCTTGGAGGAAACTAAAATATTTAAAATTTATGGCCAAAACTGACTCTACTATCATGACCAAAATTACCAAATCAGCTAGGATCATTTGTCAAATCATCAAAAGTAAAACATTTCACTTGAAGCCATTAAAATATTTTTCCCTCCTTGGTAGTACAAGAATCATTATTACTTTTTTATCTTAGACATACTTTTATAATAATGATATCTTAGTCACTCAATCTCCATTTTCAAGATTTTCTTTCTTATTTGAGATACACTTTCATACTATTTATATTGCTACAAGGGGTTTTGGGATTTTGAGGAATATATTTTCAAAAAATTAAATTCATTTCTCATTTTTAAAAACTTTTAAAATCTTGTTTGGACTCATGTACAAACTATTTTGTTAATAATTTTTTTAAAGTGTGTGGTACTTTATATACTTCATAGTGGTTTTATTAATTTTTAGTGGTTGTACTCATAAATTATACTTTGACTGCATGGTCTTATTAGATATATTTTTTCCAATTGTAATTTATAGATCATAGTTTGCACTTTTCTATAATGATCAAAACTTATTATATATTAGGATAGTGACAATCGTAATCATTGAAATGGAGAGGTCAAAAAACAATATTTAAAATAAAAAAAGAAAAGTTTATTGTATAATATTTTTAAAATGATCTTTTCAAAACTTAATGAGTTTTCTAATTTCTTTTGAATAAGAAATTTAACAACACAAATTTAATCTCCATCTATCCCACCTATACTAACCAACAATACATTCTTCCATGTGGAAATTGTTATAGGCCTATTTTTCCTATGTTCATAGCAACATCTCAAGTAGAAAAATCTTCAATAGTCAAGTACTTCATGCAAAATAATTTGTGTGCCTTCTTTGTCATGTTCATTGATTTTTGTCATCATCATTGTTTTGATTACGTAAAATAGGTTTTAAAGGACCCAAAACCTTTAAAAAAGTATCAAAAAGTAACTAACTAAAGAGTTCAAAAAATAAAAGGCCTTAGTAAATAAAAAACTAATATAAAAACATGAGGCCAAGTATAGATATGCATAAAAAGATAGCAAAAGGATGGCACCCAGACAACTACAAAGTTTTCAATAGGTTTGTTGCTTGATCTTCCATAATGTTCGTATTTTATGCAATGGCTTTCATTTCCTCTAGCTTTTTTGCTCCCTCACTTGCATTCTTCTTGGAGTTGGCCATGGTGTGCTTGCTTGAGCCCTGATCCTCATTCACAATAGAGGATTCAAGTCCTCTAGCCTGATCCATCTTATTCAACAATATATTGAAATTATTAGCCATATTTTTTAGCATGTTACAATTTTTATCACCTAAATTCTTGATCATTTTTTCCATATTGCTCACTTTGGCCTCTAGGCTCTCCATCCTTTTTTGGATATCTTTATTAACCTGTTCCAAATTCCTATTTTTGGTTTCAATTGGAGGCACCCTTTTCATTAAGTTTTTAACCTCCTCTGCATTACCAATGACCTCTAAAAGACTATCAATATGTTGGCCCAATGTGTGCTCCCACCTTGCTATCTTATTGAGTTGCTCAAAATCCTTTGCGATCACCTACATTTATTGTTTAAGGGTCCCAATATCCTTCAAAATTAACCCTAGATTACCCATGATTCCCTTTAGGAATAAATTCTCAACCTCTTCCCTATTAAAGTGTTCTTACTTAGTTTTCTAATACCTAAATCCACCTCTTTTAGGACATTTTCCTCGCCTTCATGCTAAGTCGACCAGTTTTCTTCTTCTTTCCATCCTTTGAATTTTTAATAATTCATCATTAGAGGGAACTAAGACCCTATCCACATTCAAATCCTTATCACCCAAGCCCTTCCCTACAAGTCATTTCTTTTGAGAACCCTTTCTTAGTTCCTCCTTGTAATCACTACCATGATCTGACTCATTCCCCTTTCCTTTACTTTCCTTCTTGGAACTACTGCCAAAATCCCCTTTTATACTCTGCTTAATGTCCACCTCATCACCTTGATCCTCAATGTCTTTTTCTAGGTCCTCCTTTGAATCAGTTCCCTCCATCTCATAATCAATCACTTTCTTACTCTGCCTAGGCCTTGTATATGCTACTTTAGTATGTTAGAAACACTAAATTAAAATAATCAAAAAGAATTTGCACACTAATTTAACATAACTTCATGAGAGACAAAGTGAAGTCCTGAGCCATGGATAGGCTCTCTGAATGAGGATGATCACTTGATGTAGAGGTGTGTCTAATAGCTAAGATGGATTGATTATGTATGTATGCTCAAATGCTCAAATGGGCTTCAATGGAGGATTTTTGATAGATTTTGGTGAATGAATCTGATGTAAAAATGGCTTCTCAAAATGGCATTATGGCTTTACTTTCTAGATTGTGTTAAAATGGCTTGGGAGAGGATTCCTTAAATAGGCAAAGGGCTTGAGGGATCAAGGGCTAGGATGCAAGGATGAGAGAAAGCTTATGGAAGGTTTAGATTGAATGAGAGGAGAGCACATGGATTGTGCTTCCTTACAGCCAATCAGGGAGTGACATAGGTCACAGGGTCACTGGTTAGAGCAAGAGGGGTTGAGGGGTCAACAAAGGAGGCTCAAAGCTCATAAAGACCCTCATAATGGCTTGTAAGAGTCATTTATGGCTTTGTGGGCTTCATAAAGTTTTATGGTTGGGATATTTGTGAGAGAGTTGAGATATTTGACTTGGGTTGGATTAAGAAAGTCTTAAGCTTGACTTAGGAATGTGCAAATGATTAAGGCTTGGATTAGGCTTGGGTTAAGATTAGATTAGGCTTGTTAGAGATGGGCAAGTGGATGGCATTTAATGAGGGTGGGTGAAGGAGGAGATATTTATTGGCTTTGGCTTGGGTTAGCAAGTCTTAACCCATGTTTAAGGAATGTGACAAGGTTAGGGGGGATTAGGATTAGGGTCAAAGATAAGGATTGACATCTTCTAGAAGAGTCTAGGCTTTGGATGAGAATGAAGACTTTCTAGAAGAGTCTAGAACTTCCTAGGATGAGGATAAATAAGGTTTTTAGGAAATAAATAAAGTTTTATTTATTTCAAGGGTTTGGGTTGAGGAGATATTTATTAAAATATTTTTAATAAACATGAGGATTAATATTTAATTTTAATCAGATATTTTGAGTTGGGATTAGGGGTAGGAAATGATGGGATTAGCCTTTAATCTAAATTAAAGAAGGATTAGAAGATTTTGGAAGAGGTTAGTGGTCTTAAGGAAATTGGCCAAGTTTTGGGCAAAAAAAAAATAAATTATTTATTTTGGGATTTTTGGTCACTTTATTAATTAAATAATTAATAAATAAGGAAATAATGTTTAAATAAGATTTAAATTTTTTTTTTGGAGAGATTCCTTAATTAAATATTTTTAATTAAGATAAAGGGATCTAATGGCATAAAAATAAATAAATTAATTAATAAAATAATTAATTAATAAATGATGATGTCATTAGGGACTTTTTCAGAAAATAAAAATACTTTATTTTCTAAAGGATTTTTAGGTGTCTACATTTTGCCCCTCTTTGATGTGATGCCACAAGTGGCATGGCATCAAAGATAAGAAAATAAGATGCCCAAGGCTAGAGCAGAAGAGGAGAGAATGGACTGCGAGATGCCCCCTCAAGAAGGCGACGGGGAGAGAAAGCGAGGCTCAACGGCTTCTTGAAAAGTACAAGAATCTTGGCAAGTGGAAGGACAAAGAGTGGCTTAAGAGAAGAGGTTTAGTTATCTCAAACTCTCACTATGGGAGAATGACAAAAGGAAAAATCAGAGGCACAAGAGTAAATAAGCTTAAGACTTTCAGGATTGGGGGGAGGATGAAGGAGCGGAGCACCATAAAAAGAAATCCAGGATAGGGAGATGGATGATGGGATGATAAAGATGATGCAACAGGATTTCAAAGAGCTATATTGGTGAGAGATGGGTTTCGAAGATCCCTAGGACTAGGATTGTGGATCTTGAAAGATGAGGCTTGGTGGATTGATTTGATTGGTGGATCCTAAGACTAGGATTGTGGATCCCTAAAGCTAAGAGTGATGATTGATTCAAAGAGATACTGATGCATAGGCTGGGGTAGGAGAGACAGATGATGGATATGGATGGGAAATAATGGAGATGAAGGGATTCCATTGAAGCTTTTTGAGCGAGGGGATACTTCAAAGAGAAGTACCACCATGTAGTTGAGCAATAGATTTGCTATAGGACTATTGGTTAATTGCCAAGGTTACAAAGAACATCAAGGCCTTTTCACCAACTGTCAAGAGGTGACTTGAAACAAACACACAAGGATTGCCCCAACATCACACATGAAACCTAGAGGAAACAGTGTGGAACTGACACTGGGTAATCCACAAGAAGAAAAAAAATAAACGAAAGACCTGATCAATACCTTATCCTCAGATTGTCCCATTCGCAGCGTAACATGATAGAGGAGGGAACAAAAAGATTGCTTGGAATAGATACTTCAATACCAAAAGGGAAGATTCCAAATCAAAAGAAAGCAAAAATCCAAAAGAGAACCATTTGCCAATGAGATGGGTAGGACGAGGTACTAATAGACCAAGATCAGACATGAGGAAAGCTATATCCTACAAGGATCTATTGGAGAGCACCTAAGCTGGTGGATTTGGATGAGTGATGCATCTGGAAAAATGAACTAAAAAGGATAAAAATTTGATGATAGGAGATCTAGCTAAAGGATGCATTTGGAATAGCTGACCAAGGGTTGTGCAATGTGTACAAGATGTTGATCAAAGATGAACTAACACGAAAGCTGGATAGATACAATGGTACTAAGCTAAAGAGAATGTACAAGCTGACGGACCAAGATATGGTACAAATGTACAATTTGTTTTGGACAAGATTGGATATACAAGCTATGATACAAGCGTTGGATACAAGATTATTTACAAGTTGTACATGAGCTCCGAATGATAAGATAACGGGATGGCTCAAGTTGGTGCAAGATGAAAAAGCTAAGGATGAGGTGATAGCAGAAGATATGGATTTGGCAGGATGCATCCAATGATGATGATATATGTGTGACCAAGGATGGGGACAATGCTAAGGTTGGTTGTAGCTGAGCTGATAGATGGTGCTAGAGTGAATGGCTAATGAGAGGATGACATTGGATTTGTATGAGGATAGAATAGAGAGAGATACCAATGACAAGGGAGGATGGATAAGACAAGATCTCCAAGGAATACAGTGCCCCCAGTCAGAAGATGACATGCAGAAGGAGGTCTTATGATGGATGTGATAGGATTGAAGCTAGGATGGAAAAGATGAAGGCGCTAGGGAGATGGATGATAGCTAGGATGATGGGGTGAGGTTGTAGAAGATAAGTGGATAGTGATAGATAAAAGCTGGAGGATGAAAGATAGGTGGATAAATTGGAAGATGGAGCTAGATGGAAAGATGTGACCAAAAGCATGAGGATAATAGGCTAAGCTAGGAATGGCTAGATTATAAATGATGCTTGTTTGCCAAGTTTTCATCATGGTACTTGTCCAAGGTGCTTGAATTGCCAAGTTTTCACTAGTGGACGCTTTATTTTTCTTTATTTTTTTGAATTTTTGACTTTGGACTTAGCTGGAATAATTTTGGCTTTCTTAAGCTATTTTTGGCTTTTTTGGGATTTTTCACTAGCTATTGGAATGTTCAATTTTGTTGCTAGCTATTGGTACACTGAATGTGTGATTTATGCAATAGATTAGATTAGATGGGATTGATGGTAGGAGATGGAGGGATGAAAAGGCTAGAAAGGAGCATGAGATGGGGATGCTTGTAGGATCAACATTGGCACATGTTGGATATGGGGGATAGATGGTAGATATGGGCTTGATGGAGGATTTTTGGAAGCGCGCTTGGGGATATAGGCACCCAAGATGGAGTTAGGAGATGGGGGACATGAGTCATTGGATGGGGGATTAACAATGGTGGATGCCATTATGCATTGGGTTTCAACTTTTTTCTTTGGGATCCAGATGGTTTTGGATTTTCTTTTCATAGGCTTTTGCATTGTTTTGCATTCTTTGATTGGATTTTTCCTTTTTGGAGTATGTCTTTTAGAATAGACATATGATTGCCTAGGATGTGGATTTTTAGCTTTATGCATTTTGAAGTTGGCATTCACATTGCTGTGGTAAGCTTTGGGAAGATGGTTGGGAGAAGCTTTGTGAGATGAAGAGGATATGGAAGAGCCTGTAGGGGGATGATAATGGATGATGTGCCCTGATATGTGCCTTTGTTGATCTTGCGTAGGAATGGAGGGAATAGGATTTTTATGATGGCTGATAGGAGGATGGAGGATGGTAGATTTTGGGAGATAGGAACCCAAAATGGATTTAGTGGATGAAGGGGGGATATGGTAGGTTGTTTTGGGTTGCAAATATGGTGGAGGGGGGATGACATAAGATTTCTTGAAGGAGTGATGGGAGGCTGGCATGCTGGGCCTGGAGATAGGCTTGGTTTGGGGATGGCATATACCAACACTTTTAGACGGTGAGCCTTTGGATACATATCCAAGACCATGAAATCTTGGATTCTTTTATGCAATGATAGGCTTTCTGATTCCTTGCTCTTGTGGTCCTAAACCTTGACCTTGATAATGCCATCAATTGAGCATTTGAATGAGCTGAGGAAACTTTTTGCTTGTAGAAAATGGTAGAAGTGCTTTACTAGATGTATTGCAACAGGGAGATACTGTTCTTAATTCTTCTGCTGAGAGGGGGCCACCATGGATGAATGTAAGTGAACCAAGAGGGTAGATTATAGATGGTGGAATAGCTTGGATAGGTGGTAAGATGGAAGCATGGAGCAGAGGAGATGGTAGGATAGGATCTTGATTTAGTTGATGGGATGAAAAGATATCCTGCAGTAGAGGAGGTATGGCTAGAGGTTTTGGAGATGGAGGGGATGGTGACTGCACTATGGATGGAAGACATGGTATAATGATATAATATTTTATGCTTTGGGGGATGTCAACATGCTTTTAGGCAGGATCTTGATAGGATTGGATTGGAGTGGATGGTGCGATAGGAGGTGAAGGGATGGATTATTCAAAGGCAACAGATGGATAGATGGGAGATTCAGTAGTGGAGATAGGTGAGTAGAATATGGATGCATAAGGGTCATTACGGGAGATTTGGGAAATGCTTGGAGGTAATGCAGATAGGATTTGGAGGGATTTGATAGGTGGTGGGATTTTGATGCTTACGATAATTGGAAGGATTTTAAGCAATTTGATGGATGGTATGGGGATGATAGCTATAGGAGATGGAGGTGATATTATAGATGGGGAAGCTTCATCACTGACTACTTTACATGGTTGGATTAGATGACATGGCTTATCGACTATTAGAGGTAGCCTTTCTTGTATTTCCTCTAGGAGATTCCTGGGAGACTCATGTGTTGGAGGTGGAGGTGGTGGATTGATAGGAATAGCTGGTGTGATGGAGGTGGAAGATTGGAAGCTTGGTTGATTAGGTGATGGAGGAGAAGCTGGGATATGAGATGGCATGACTAGATAGTTTGGAAGAATGCTTGGATTTTGAGGGATGCTTGGAAAAAGGCATCTAAGGCTCTCAAGATACTCGTCATAGTCAATAAGATTTTCATCATCATTTCAATAGGATGTAGCGGGAGAAAGGACAATGCGGCCAAAATCATCATGATAGGGTTCAAATTTCATGTTTTGATGATGGGATTTTAAGCGCAGATTTTGGATTGGCTGATGAAAGATTTCTTAGGGAGAGTCAAAGCTACATGACAGACCTAAGGAGGATTGGCTGGAGATTTTTGGCTTTCCTGTGGATGGAAGACTTCAAGGGTATGCTGTCAAAAAGTGAGAGTTTTGCTTTCCTATGAGCAGGATTGGTGGCTTTTGGTGTCAACTTGAGGATAGACAAATGATCCTATAGGGATGACATGAGAATGACCACTTGTGGATCCCAACCTTTAGCTTAAGGTGATGAGGGATGACAAGTGACAAGGCTAGATTACCCTAAACAAAGCTCTGTCAAAGGGATAACCTTGGGGAGATTGAGGGATTTGGATAGATTGATTGGATAGAAAACTCTGGTAGAGTAACAAAAATTCCTTGAAGGCTTGGGTTATTTTGGATTGGGTTGCTAGCTGGCTATGGAGATGATTTGGATGGACTTTGGATTTGGGATTGTTCTAAAGCAAAGAACTAGATAGATTCGGTTGTGGTAGGGGAGCTTGGATGAATTTTTGATGAGGCAGTGACTACGCTAAGTATGCCTTGAGCTGGGAGATTTCTACTTTTCTAGGATTTTGACCAAAGTTTGCAAACATTCATTCAAAAGCTATGAACAAACAAGTAGACAAAAGTTTGGAGCAAGCACGTCAAACACACCAACATCCTAGGAAGCTTTCTACAAGGATAAAATTTGGTTTAGCTAGGGAATCCTCGATATACGCAAGGTACGTGAGGCCCAAATCCGTAGATGAAACCAAAAAGATGTCACACATCCGAGAGGAGCGATGACCCACTTCTCCTCTTTCACTTCTCAAGGGTATAAAGTTCCTTGAGGCTTAGCCCGAGTGATAGAATTTTGATCCCAAGAGAGGTCTCTTTGGATTCACCTCCCGATCTTTATACTCTGCCAAAATGCTTGAGTTGAGGTCATCCCAAGGGGTGATGAAATCCACAAGTAGGCCTCCTAAAAGCTAAGACAAGATTTTGGATCCTAATCTTATGCACCCAAGATGACCTCGAAAGACAACAATGAGAGAGAAGACCTGGATGATCTTGGGTTAAAAGAAAGAGTTCTTTTCCAACTGGTGCTTTTAAGTTTTTTGAGCTAGACCTTTTGAAAATTAACATGATTTAAGATGCAAAGGTTCAATTTCAATTTGAAATGTGCCAACAAAAGAGAAGTGATTGAAGAATGAATACACCAAGAATATTTAGGGTCAACAAAAAGTAAACTCGTGCGCCCGAGGGCCCTCAACGTCAAGTATCGATTGATTTTCTTTAAGGCATTCAAGATTGAATGTGCGTTTGTTTTAAGCCCAAAAAAAAGATGTTTGTAAAGATTGATTTCAAGCATGCTTGGAGGCCCTCCACGTCAAGATTTGTTCAATTTTTATGCCCAAATGAAGTGTTAGCGAGACTAATGTGCATTCAAGAAATTTTCTATCTTATAAAAACCAATAAAAACTCAAGTGGGTGGAATTTGCTTTTTGTGGAGCACTTAACACCTTCTTAGGTAGACCCATCCCCATATATGACGCTGATATTGTAACCAATGGTGAGAATGATGGGTGATTAAAGAGGGTGAGTCCAACAACAAATTCACTCAAAGTGTCTTTATTTGTTTTTATAACTTAGAAAGCTTCTAAAATGTGGATTCTTTTTATGCCCCAAAAGATGATTATTTGATCTATGGCATTCAAGATTGAATTTGTTGTTTTAATCATGCATTCATAAAAAAAAAACATGATTTTAATCCATGGCACTCAAGAGTGATTTTAGTAACATGCATTCAAAGACAAATGGTTAAACATTCAAGTTTTTTCCTTTGAGCATTCAAGATTGAGATTTTGTGCGTTGTTTTAAGAAATTTGAAGTGCTTTGTTTTAACCTTAGATCATTCAAGATTGTTTTGGACTCAAAAATGAAAATGACTCTTTAAACTTTGGTTTTCATTCAAGATTTTGTGTTTAGTTTTCATGTTTTAAGCCCAAAAATGATATTCCTAGATTGTTTTGATGCATGAAAAACCTAAGAAACATTCAAGATTTTACAAGAAGACATTTGTTTGGAACAAATAACAAAGCTTTTAGGACAATTTTGGCAACCATTTAGGACTCTTAGTTTTCATGATATTTTTAAAAGAACTTTAAAATATTTGCAAATGAGGTTCATTTTATCCTTGATTGATGCTTTGAGTTTGATTTAGATTTTATTGTGCACTTAGTGTTGATTTTGAACCTTTTGAAATAGAAACTTGAAGTTCTTTTTAAATTCCCAAAAATGAAGTGTTCCTAACTTTGTATGAATGCATCTAAAACTTTGATGTTGCAAGGATGCAAATGATTGGATTGGTTTAGTTTCACTTGTTAAAAGATTTTTTTTTTTTTTTTTTTGTGCAAATTTTTAGTTTTTAATGGATTTAAGTATGATTTGGGGGTTCATTTTAAGCACTAAAAAGAACTATGTATGATTTTGCTTCCTTAAAAAAAAAATGGCCAAGATCTCCCACAAGAAGAAGAAGAAGTAGATGGAATAAGAAGAATATAGACAAGAAGAGGAAGAAGAATTCCAAATGCTTTGTCCACCTATAAGCTTGAAAAATCTACAAACACCATGAGATAGACTATGAGTTCCTTTGCCTTCTTCATGCTCATGTGGACCTACAAAACCAATTTATTAAATCCTACCAATCACAAAAATAAGCAAAATTAGCCAAAATTAGCAAATGACATACCAAACTTGACTAAAAAAGCTAATGAGGATGACCCATGCGGGGCCCCACCGGGTGTGCCAAAATGTATATGCTACTTTAGTATGTTAGAAACACTAAATTAAAACAATCAAAAAGAATTTGCATACTAATTTAACATAATTTCATGAGAGACAAAGTGAAGTCCTCAAATGAGAATATGAGCCATGGATAGGCTCTCTCAATGAGGATGCTCACTTGATGTAGAGGTGTGTCTAATAGCTAAGATGGCTTGATTATGTATGTATGCTCAAATGCTCAAATGGGCTTCAATGGATAATTTTTGATAGATTTTGGTGAATGGATTTGATGTAAAAATGGCTTCTCAAAATGGCATTATGGCTTTACTTTCTAGATTGTGTTAAAATGACTTGAGAGAGGATTTCTTAAATAGGCAAAGGGCTTGAGGGATCAAGGCCTAGGATGCAAGGATGGGAGAAAGCTTATGGAAGGTTTAGATTGAATGAGAGGAGAGCACATGGATTGTGCTTCCTTACAGCTAATCAGAGAGTGACACATGTCACAGGGTCATTGGTTAGAGAAAGAGGGGTTGAGGGGTCAACAAATGAGGCTTAAAGCTCATAAAGACCCTCATAATGGCTTGTAAGAGCAATGAATGGGCTTGTAAGAGTTATTTATGACTTTGTGGGCTTCATAAAGTTTTATGGTTGGGATATTTGTGAGAGAGTTGAGATATTTGACTTGGGTTGGATTAAGAAAGTCTTAAGCTTGACTTAGGAATGTGCAAATTATTAAAGCTTGGATTAGGCTTGGGTTAAGATTAGATTAGGCTTGTTAGAGATAGGCAAGTGGATGACATTTAATGAGAGTGGGTGAAGGAGGAGATATTTATTGGCTTTGGCTTGGGTTAGCAAGTCTTAACCCATGTTTAAGGAATGTGACAAGGTTAGGAGGGATTAGGATTATGGTCAAAGATAAGGATTGACATCTTCTAGAAGAGTCTAGGCTTTGGATGAGGATGAAGACTTTCTAGAAGATTTTAGAACTTCCTAGGATGAGGATACATAAGGTTTTTTAAAAATAAATAAAGTTTTATTTATTTCAAAGGTTTGGGTTGAGGAGATATTTATTAAATTATTTTTAATAAACATAAGCATTACTATTTAATTTTAATTAAATATTTTGAGTTGGGATTAGGGGTAGGAAATGATGGGATTAGCCTTTAATAGAAATTAAAGAAGGATTAGAAGATTTTGGAAGAGGTTAGTGGTCTTAAGAAAATTGGCCAAGTTTTGGGCAAAAAAAAAATAAATTATTTATTTTAAGATTTTTGGTCAATTTATTAATTAAATAATTAATAAATAAAAAAATAATGTTTAAATAAAATTTAAACATTTTTGGGAGGGATTCCTTAATTAAATATTTTTAATTAAGAAAGGGATTTAATAGCATAAAAAAAAAAAAATTAATTAAATAAATAATTTAAATAAAGCTTCTACAAACTAAACAAAATTCATAAACTTCGAGATAGACTAAGATGAGCTCTCAATTGAGAATATGAGCCATTAATGATCTCTCTCAATGAGAAACTCTCTTGTTGAGTGGCTTTGTCTAAATAGATAAGATGTATGCTCAAGCTTATGCTTCAAAAATGGCTTCAAATGGAGTTGGAATTTGGGTGTGAGTGTATGATTTTGATGTAAAATGGCTTCTTAAAATGGCATTATGACTTTACTTCATGGATTGTGTTCTTTTACAAAGGGGAAGGATCCAATTTATAGGCAAGAGGCTTGAGGGATTGAGCGCTAAGATGCAAGGATGGGGAAAAGCTCATGGAGGGCTCAGATTGCATGAGAAGAGAGCATATGGATTGTGCTTCCTTACAGCCAATCAAAGAGTGACACATGTCATAGGGTGAGAGGATGGAGGAAAGGGGAAGGATGAGTCAACAAAGGAGGCTCAAGGGATAAAATCTTTATAAAGACCCTCATAATGGCTTGTAAGTGCAATGAAAGGGCTTGGAAGAGTCATTTATGGCCTAGTGGACTTCATAAAGTTTTATAGTTGGGATATTTTGAGGGAGATGAGAGGAATTTTGACTTGGGTTGGATTAAGAAAGTCTTAAGCTTGACTTAGGAATGTGCAAATGATTAAAGCTTGGATTAGGCTTGGGTTAAGATTAGATTAGGCTTGTTAGAGATGGGCAAGTGGATGGGATTTAATGAGGGTGGGTGAAGGAGAAGATATTTATTGGCTTTGGCTTGGGTTAGCAAGTCTTAACCCATGTTTAAGGAATGTGACAAGGTTAGGGGGGATTAGGATTATGATTAAAGATAAGGATTGACATCTTCTAGAAGAGTCTAGGCTTTGGATGAGGATGAAGACTTTCTAGAAGAGTCTAGAACTTCCTAAGATGAGGATAAATAAGGTTCTTAGGAAATAAATAAAGTTTTATTTATTTCAAGGGTTTGGATTGAGGAGATATTTATTAAAATATTTTTAATAAATATGAGGATTAATATTTAATCTTAATTAAATATTTTGAGTTGAGATTAGGGGTAGGAAATGATGGGATTATGCTTTAATCGAAATTAAAGAAGGATCAAAAGATTTTGGAAGAGGTTAGTGGTCTTAAGGAAATTGGCCAAGTTTTGGGCAAAAAATAAATAAATAATTTATTTTGGGATTTTTGGTCAATTTATTAATTAAATAATTAATAAACAAGGAAATAATGTTTAAATAAGATTTAAACATTTTTGGGAGGGATTCCTTAATTAAATATTTTTAATTAATATAAAGGGATTTAATGGCATAAAAATAAATAATTAATTAATAAATGATGATGTCATCAGGGTCTTTTTCAGAAAATAAAAATACTTTATTTTCTAAAGGATTTTTACGTGTCTACAGGCCTATCCACCTTTTTGAACTTTAGAAGGTTCATAATGAGAACCATTAACCCCTAATGGTAGACATGATCACCATCCGGGTCATCATCATTGTTGACATATATTATATGAGATATTTTATGTACTATGGTAAATTTCCACAAATATTTATGTACTCTTTCATTCCATGCTTCTTTGGATCTAATCTTCTTATGTCATTCAATAATAAAACACTTTTGTATATTCATATCACTTTTTGAAAGGATTTTTGTCCCATTAGGTTTTCTCATTTTTTGTTTGTGAGAGATTCCTTTGTATATGTACATGAGTACCTAAACATAAACTTGCAAGGAATACCATTCCACCACTTTCTTTGGGTTTAATTAACTTTACCTTCTATGTGGTGTAATACAATAAATAGTAATTAACTCCTTTTACATTTCTAGTCTCCTCAATCACTAAAAAGATATCTCTGACACAAAAAAAACATGTATATGAGATAAATTACTTGAACACAGACACACACACACACACACACACACACACACACACACACACACACACACAAAGAGAGAGAGAGAGAGAGAGAGAGAGAGAGAGAGAGAGAGAGAGAGAGAGAGAATTTATATCTACATCTCCACTATTTGTATTGGTAGCAACAAGTGGCAACAAATTCCATTTACCTAGATATCCATGCTCGTGGTTGATGCATTCATAATAGTTTTCAACAATACAATGACAAAAAAAACATTATTCCCTAGTGTAGAATGTCCAATTGCAAGAATTGGCACTCATAAAAGAATGTAGAGATTGTTTCTTTTCTATCCTCTTGCAACCATGCATAGATTTTCTATTCACACATGAACACACATACACACACACACACACACAATTTATATCTACATCTCCATTATTTGTATTAGTAGCAACAAGTGGCAGAAAATTCCATGTACCTACATATCCATACTCCTGGTTGATGCACTAATAATAGTTTTCAACAATGCAATGACAAAAGAAACATTAGTCGCTAGTGTAGAATGTCCAATTGCAAGAATTGGTACTCATAAAAGAATGTAGATATTGTTTCTTTTCTATCCTCTTGCAACAATGCATAGATTTTCTATTCACACATGAACACATATATTTAACATAATTTTTAAAGAAAAACTATGAATTTTATTTTTAAAATTTTAAAAAAGGACATGCACAAAATTTAAACAATAAAAATTACACGTGATTAAAAATACAAGTACATATCCATTTCTCCCAAAACACTACCAATGGTACGACTTGACTCATTCTTGATGATGTTCCAACCTAGTTTGATGAAAAATTTGTCTTGCACCATTCAACACCTTCATGTGCATTCTTTATATGAACTCTCTTAAGTCATTTGAGACTTTGATAGAGAATGTTTGATGCAATATCCAACATGATCATGTTCACATTTGTCATGTCTACTCTCAAAGAAACTCTATATATGTGGTATGTTTTCAATAAGTAGATATCTATAGAGTGCATAAAATGGATTAGACAATTTAAATTGTGTGTCAAACCCATTTGACCAAACATAATATATATCAATATTTATTTCACTTTCTTTCTAGTTTATAAAAAACTTCTTGACACAATTTTCTACATAATGAATATCATGTTCTTTATCATCACTTATGTAAAAATGGTATTCTTTCTTGATGATCCCAATTTCAAATGTGCTTTGAATACCATCCAAATATAATTTTGGATAATGATAACACACCTAAAACATAATAGTAACCTACTTTGAATAATAACCTTTTTAGTGAATGAGCTTTTGATGAATAAAAAAATAGCTTTGTGTAAAAAAATAACAACTAAAAAAATAGTCCCAAGTGGAAAATCATCTCTAAGTGCTTTGTAATGCCCCTCTAGGAGATCCTTGGAACACAAGGATAAAACATGCACTACATAATTTTTTTCTTAAGATAAGTTACTTAAAATCAACATAAAGTAACCAAGTACAAGAATAAAATAGCTAACCATGATTAAAAAATAGAGAACATGGCTAAACTTACATGTCCACCTACATTAGAAAAACTCTTACAAACATTTCCAAAGATCCCCAAACACTCCCAAAGATCCCCATAAACTAAACCATACTTTTAAATCAAAGAACATATGAATCTTGAGAATACTCAACGTATATTTCAATAACATCCATGGATCTCAAGAGGGAAATACTGAACTAACAATCCCAAACAACATGTTCTTTTAAGCCCAAAGTAAAAGTTCCTAGCATGGTTAAACATACAATTCAACCTCCAACTAATCACAACATAATAAGGAATAGTAAGAAGACAACCCGAAGTGGTCCTACATAAGATGAGGGATCAACGTACAATTAATCATCTACTGGACACCATGCTGAAAGAAAAATGATGAAGCCTAAAATTTGAGCAAGTTTGAAATCCTAAAGCCCTAAAATTTGACCAAGTCTAAAATAATAAAGCCCTAAAATTTTCTAGAATATTTATCTTAACACCTAGAGGGCTAGAACATATCTCAAATATATTGTCATAGGTATAAAATATATCTTAAGTATAAAACAAAATACTTAAATGTGTTTAGTGGTAAAATGGAAGCACTTTAATATGACTGTAGACTTCCACTTTATATGGTCAATAAGCCATTCAAATATGTGTGTAAGGAAAAGAGTTTCTAAGTATGATTCCACTTATGATTAGATTAAGATTAGCCAGGACCCAATGGAGAGGGGTGCTAATAGTAAATCTAGGTTGTAAATAGGAATGCAATACAAATAAATACACTCTCTTAGGCCCTTAATGGGATAATGCGAATGTGAAATTGAACTAATTTCTTAAGAAATGTAAATCTAGATGCTATATGAATACAATTAGCCTAATTAAGATATAAATCTAGGATAAAAATATGAAACGAAATGAAATATGAAAGACTCACCTTGAAGTATGTAGAGGAACATGTATTTAAGCTTAAGAATATTTGGATTTGAATCTTTTTTGAATCACCATGCATGGATCTTGGAATGAAATGATGAAAGGAATAAAACCCATAAATCTCCCCAAAATATGAGACTGAAGGACTAAGTTGACTTGGAAGGACATCCTACAACTGGGTTGATGTAGTCAGTGACTCTAAAACTAAAAATTCTAGAAATCTTATGAGTTGTAGGTTCCATATTTTAAATCCTTTTTGCTCCCAACCTACGAATCAACACATAACAGAAAGGTTTAAGGGTTGGGTCTTGACAAGGGCTTGCCTTGGTCGATCCCTAGGTTAAGGAATTAATCATAAATGAGAAATGTAAATGTAAATGATAGTAAAGAACAAGATAAATGTTAGGATTCACCTTTCCTTTATGTATGTAATGTAGTTGTATTATAGATTTCAAACTAGGAATAGAGGGTATTTCCACTCTTTGCAATAGATCCACTATTCCTTTATCATGGTGCCATGGATATGAATATGCATCAATGAAGAAGAAGATGAATGATTCAATGTGGATATCTTCCCTTGATTGCCAACAACATGCTATATCTTGAAGAGGAAATGCTTATAAAGGATTCTTAAATGCTAGATATAAATCTCCTTGCTTGAATGCTTGAAAAAGGCTTGAATACTTGAATTCCTTGAATGAAAAAGGCATAAATAATCACTAGAGAGAAAGATCTTGAATTAGATGAGATGAGATATGAAAATGAAGCCTCCAAGTATCCTTATATATGAGTTTTCAAGTAGGAAAAAAATACAAGTTGAACTATATAACGGTCATAAACTAATTAAACCCTTGACGAGTTTTAGACCCTAAGATTCAAAACTCACTCGGACTAGGTCAACCTAGTATAGGACTATGTCAACCTAGTCTAGACTAGGTCAACCTATATCAACCTAGTGTAGGAGGACATGTCTTGGGTGCCACAGACAACCAGGGTAGATGCCAGAAGGATAGGGTGAAAATATAGTATAGAGAAGAGGAAAAGAGAAATGAGCATAGACATATCCATGGTCTATAGAAGGAATCATAAAGAGTAGGGAGCTCAATGCTCTTAAAAGGAAAGTGCTTCCATTTTAAGACAATGTATTAAGCTCCCACTTTAGCAAAAGTATGAGTTTCCTCAAACTCATAATTACGTAGAGAAAAAGAGAAAATATTATAATGACTAAGGAGGACAAGAAATCATAAAGCTCCCAAAAAACTTGAGTCTTTGTCACATCCAAAATCATAATAAAAGAGATAAGATCTACAAAACAAAAAAGGGTGTATTTTCTTGCCTAATAAGGTTTGTGTGCCTTATTTTGAACCACACAAGGAAAATGAAAGAGCAAGGGAAAATGTCTCTAAAAAAGGGCATGACATTGAATAGTATAGTAAGTGTGTTTGGCATCCTATTCAACCCATAAAAGATGAACCAAATGGTCTAGCAAGTGTGTGTGGCATGCTAGTCAGCCTATTGAGGGATTTAACTTCAAGGGAACTATGTGTCGCAAAAAAAAGAATCAAAAGGCTATCCAAGCATAAGGATTTATGTGTCCATGTGTGATTAAAAAAATAATGATCTTCCTAGATTATTAGTAGTCAAAAGAAGGATCAAAAACAGGGATTGGGCCTCCCAAACTATCAATAGTTTAGACAGAGATCCAAAGAAGATACCAAGATCCCAATAACTATCCATAGTTCTTGGAAACCAAAGGAAAAATAAAAAAAGAGAGGTAAAACATGAAGTAAAAATGCATAGATTTAGGTATACCTTAGAAATCATATGAAGTACTAAAGGTTGAAGTACTCCAAACTATACAAAAAATCTATAGTTGCATTCCATGGGAGAAAGGAATTAGGAGAGTGTATGCCCTCATGTTAAAGCAATTGTAAACACCTTAATAGGAGCAATATATTTAATGAAAGTGTATATGCATCCTCAAAAGAATGTTTCCACTATGAAATTTGTTAACATTACAATCAAGTTCATTTATTAGTGACACACACACTTAGTCAAATGGTTAGTAGCTACCGAGCTTATCTTGTAGTTTACAATGTTTAACAAATAACTTAGGCTCTATTGAGTTCTACGTTTGCTACCAAGTTCTAGGAGTAGTATTTAGTTTGCACTAAGCAGTATCTACCAAGTTGGTGATTATTAGTGTAAACCAAGCTTCATAGTGTTTATTGAGTTTCTCAGTGCAAACTGAGTTCTCTAGTATTTATCGAGTTTGTAGCTTTAGTATTGTGAATCTAGTGTTAACAGAGCTCTGCAATGTCAACCAAGTGATTTAGTTTATACCAGGCTTGTAGTGATAGTGTTGACCAAGCTATGCAGTGTCAACCAAGTGATTCAATTTATATGCCAAGTTTCATAGTGATTACTGAGTTACCAGTGCAGACCAAGTTTAGACTACTTAGAAGTTATTAGTATGAACCGACCTTCTACATCTATTGAGTGCATGATGATGCCAAGCATTGACAATGGTTGTTGAGTATCAAAACTTCATCGAGTATGTCTTCAGAACTCGATTACTAGTAGTTGGGATGACTTTGTGTATTTTGGTGAAACTTGTATTGTAGTTGACTTTGATGAATTGTAATTTGGATATATATATATATATATATATATATATATATATATATATGTAATGTATTATATCACATCCAAAAAGGGTAACATGAAATATATATGTAAGAGCAGAAGTGTGAAGTAAGAAAGATACAAACAGTATAAGAAGTAGCAAATATTTATCTATCACAACAAGGTGATCATTGCACTTCAAAGGAATCTCATTTAGAAAATTAGAGTTGTAGATCAAAGATCAACCATTGGCTTATCCTAACAGGTGGAATAGTTAAATCTTTTCATAAGGTAGTCTTAATAGTCTTTTGTAAATCTCTTTATCAAGTGCATACTTCATTATATGTTTTGTAAATCTTTTTACAAGGTGGAACTAGTAGTCCTTATTTCTCCTAATAGGGCAGATCATCAAAAGTGATCATTGTAAGCCTTAACAGGCCAACTTTATACTGTAGTACTAAAGCTTGTGGGTATCATCCCCACCCAGGTTTTACTTTCTATTTGGAAGGTTTATAGGTAACCATATTGTGTGTCAAAGTGTTATGAATGTTTTAATTCTTTTAGTTTTTCATGCATGCAATTAGATTATAATTCACATGAAGGATTGATTGGTGAAATAAGATTAAGTTTTATTGGTTACTAATTAACCCCTCCCCTCTTAGTAACCTTGCCTATCTTATATTTCCAACAATTGGTATTAGAGCTTTGTGTTCTTAAATAAGGAGTTTAATAGCTTGAGAAAAGATAAGAGGCAATGGAATTATTAAGACTTGATAAGGCTATTGACAATGAAAAACTAGATTTGGAATTGGCTATTGGGAAACTTAAGAAAACAAAGGAGAAACTCTCTCAATCCTTGAAAAGAATAAAAGATCTTGCTGTACAAATGAATGAAAAACTCTACACTAAAGAAAGAATTGAAGATATCCATTTAGAAAGTAATTCAGATGAAGTTCATGAGGCAATCAAAGAACTATTAGAAAAAAATGGTAACCTTCAAGAAGAAGTTAGAAAGCTAAAAAGAGAACAAGAAATTCAGTCAGTAAGATTATGTGAAGTCATGGAAGAAAAGACAAGGTAATAAAGAACAACAAAATTCAACATCTCTCCCTTCAATAAGCAAACTTCATTGATCAAATTACTAATGCAAATGAAGAAATCATGAATCTAAGATTAGAGAATGAAAGATTGCAAAATGATCTAAACAATGAAAATAAAACCAATGAAAGGATGATAGAATCTCAAGCAGACATGGACTAGTCGAATGAGAAAAATCAATATAGACAAAAAGGAAAAGTAGGATTTGGAAATACAAAACAAGGTGAATCATTTAAGCAAGGAGCACAAAAGAATCAAAGACCTACTTGCAATCACTGTGGTAAGTTAGGTGATACATCAAACAAATGTTGGAGTACTAGTAAAGCTAAATTCAATAGAAAATGTTACAATTGCAATAAGCATGGTCATAGAGCTAGTGAATGCAAAGAGAAACCTAAATTTGAAGGTAAATGTCACAAATGCAAGAAGCATGTGTACAAATCTTCTAAATGCAAAACCAAGATATTGAACCCAACAAAATAGATTGTGAAAGCTATATTTGGTTGGGACTACAACGCATGGTGTAGATGTCACTATTGTGGAGAATTTGGACACATT
Source organism: Cupressus sempervirens (assembly GCA_028749045.1). Taxonomy (NCBI): domain Eukaryota; kingdom Viridiplantae; phylum Streptophyta; class Pinopsida; order Cupressales; family Cupressaceae; genus Cupressus; species Cupressus sempervirens. The sequence goes on along the minus strand of CM053786.1, from coordinate 441,393,279 downwards.
GGAGTAAACTATGTGAAACATCACATGAGGACAAGAGACACCACTAGAAGATGGTTTATTTGTATAGAACTTGGACACCTTGCCAAGAATTGTATGAACACTGGAATAATTGATAATGAAAAGAAATCCAAGGCTAACAACATCAAAAATTAGATGAAACAACAATAGATTCTGAAATCTTTTAAGAATGTAAGTCCAAGCCATGAAGCACATGCCACTTAAGAATTGGGTGACTTAAGAATTTCTACTTGATCTCCCACAAGGATAACTATAACTAAGAATCTGAAGCAGACATCTTATATCTGTTCTAGTCAGCTAGAAGGAAAGATCCATATCAACATTGAAGATGCAAAGGGATCACCGAGTGTCTAAGGAAAATTAGGACCTTACTGAGCTAGGTTGGGTTGCAAGACCCTCCTGAGTAAGGTCAGGAGAAACTAAGTCATGTGTGGACACTGAGTCATGGATGAGTCTACCAAGAAATAAGACCATATTGAGTGGAAGATTTTCTGTCACTAAGAAAGTGAGTGTACTGAGCATTTACGGTGATTAGTAAATGAAATTTGTTAAAAAGGAAGAAATCAATTTCATTTGTCATTGTGAATTTTCAAGAGCTATATGTGAAGAGTGATTTCTATGCATCCAAGTGATCAGTACAATTTTTTGTTGAAGTTTTTTGTGTTTTCATAAACCCTACTGAGCATGGCATCCTCTAGTAGAAAAACCAAGAAGGGATCTGAGATGTTGGTTCAAGGAGTTGATTGGAAGGCACTAGACTTCAAGTTAAGTCAAGCAATTGTGCAAATGCTTGATCCAATTGGAGTTTAGTCATAGATTCCACAAAAGGTACTATTGATTAATGATATTTGCTCACATTTTTTTGTTCGATTCAAGACATTGGAACCCTAGAGATGGATGAAGCTCTAGAAAAGTTGTGTTGGAATGGTGCATTAAAACCCAAGCATCAACACTAGGAGACCAAGCATTTAACCCACATTCCACATATGCCCTGTAACTTCCAGATAGAATGGATAAGGTTTATCCTTAGCCATGTACACAATGGGAAGCTATGGTTAGAGAAACCTATTCTCATAATGAATAAAATGATTCATCAAATCACATGGCTCCTAATGTTGACCAAGGCAAAATCTACCAAAACCCTAAGTCGGGTAGAATTAGAAAGAAAAACTCATGCCAAATGGGATGGAAGAGGTATGAAGATCAGTTGTGTAGCTAACATTGAGCTAAAATTTGGAATTCATGTGATAAAACAAAAAATCTATAGCTCCAATCATCTTAACAACATATCATGTGAGGTAGTTGATCTAGCTCTCAAGGTGGTGAAGAACAACATGTCCTTCGACCTTGCTGAGCTAATGTTGAACCAATTCAACAAGAACATGGAGATCATTAGGAATTTGAAGAATAAAATGTTTAATTTTGGTTCACCCTTAACCTATTTATTATTCTTTGTGCAAAATTTTTTCCCTTCAAAAGGTATAGTTGTACAAAGAAAAGATATACCAGTACTATACTAGATCAATGAGTATATAATAGAGATGGGTGAGAACTTTGTCAGTATTATGGATAATTATTTTGATTCATTCAAGGAAAAGATAAATAAAAAATTCCAAATTCCTATGGAACTTGTAAAAGATTTCAAGGATAATGTTTGTTTAATGGTAGATTGTGATAAGGTATACATTTAAGCAGTCAAACCTAGAGTGGTGTGGGCTAAGCCTCTAAACTATGAGATTAAAATTGATGATACCAAGGAGATCATTGAGGCACTATTAAATAAACCTATGGATCCCAATGCTACATATTTTGGTATGTATGATGAAGCCAAAGCCAAAATAGAACTTGAAATAAAGCTTCCTCAAGAAGTCAACAAAGGAAAGAAGAGGATAGCAAAATTGAGAAAAGCTAGTTCTACTCTCCTATTAACATAAGGTAAAGGAGATGATGTGGAAGAAGATTATGCAAAAGATAAGGTAGATGAAACTAAATAAGAAGAAGAAGAGCCAATTAGGTAGAAAGATAAGGTTATCATAACCAAACCTACCAAGTCATCTACTGTAGTACTCACTAGAAGAACATCTAGAAAGAAATTGAAATTAGGTGAAGAAATAGAAGATGTTATTTTCAAATAGCCTCCACCTACATTTAAAGAGAAATAAAAAGAGATTGAGTTTGGAGCTGGCATGGAAAACTTTAAGTCATTAAGATATGAGTCTAGGAATGTAGAAGAGAAGAGACAAGTTAAAGATATGATTATGTACAAGTTAGATAAATGGGAATATTCACTTGATCAACTTGCACAACAAATTCTCAATGAATTGAAGGAAAAAATCAAGCCAAGATGGAAACATGCGAAAGAAAATTGCAAAGGATATATATGAGCAGACTCTGGGCCAACTCATGCAGAGTCTTAATGAAAAAGAAGTAAAAGTGTCCATGAAAAGGAATGAAGAGAAACTTACTCTAAAATTTAACACTTGCTTGATATTGATTAATGACATTGAACATGTGGTGAAGATTACCACTACTACATGGAAGAATATATACAATCTTCATTAGAAGAGTGATTTTGTTGTTCATGTCAGTGATAAAGATGACAAGGAAGAAAAGCGAAATGATGATGAAGAAGAAAAAAATGATGTTAATCAAGATAATGAGGAACACGAATATGAAGCTACTGGGGAGAATCTCCCTGAGATTCAGAGCATTGAGGAAATTGACCCTGAAAAGATTGTAGTAGTAGTTACGGCCTCATTTTTGATAAAAGCTTTAAAGCCATCAAGCTCAGAGAAATATTTTTCTAAGTTGGTTGTGGTAAACACTACAATTCGAAACACTCAACCAATTTTTGCACCTATTTAGCTAAGTACGACATTGACTAAAGTGATCAACACTTCATCTACTGAGCAATTAGTGCTTCCTCCTTCATTAGATTTGGCTATATTATGTATTTCTACAATCAGTGCAATATATAATTTTCTTACTAGTCCTTATATTTCCACTATTGTTACAATTCCAAGAGTACAAGTAATTAGTACAAAGATAGTTGAGAGCAAGCCTCAACTGAGTACTAAGGTTTCTAGCAAAGGAAAAGATAAAGAAGAGGACATTGATCTTGATGAGGATATAGTTATCTCGAATTGGGATATCTCTACTCTAAATCTTGATCAACTACACATAGTAGATGAGCTATTATAGAAGAAAGCTAAGAAATAGAGGCTTAGAGAGGAGAAAAATAGAGAAAACCAAGTGCTAGAAGATGCAAAGAACATACCTGCAGATTGACTCAATACTGAGGTTGATATTACTCCACTTATTTTGGTTTAATTAGCAAAAGTTGTTCATAAATATAATGACGATTTGAATGGGAAAGAAAAGTTGTTGCAAAGAGCAGGGAAGAAATATGAAAACAAAGTATTGGAGCTAGTCACACAACAAATTGCAATATATCAAGTAGACTTGTCTACCATCCTTAGCTCATTAGAAACCTCTACCAATAATGTTACTTCATTATTTAGTAAATTATGTGATACATCTATCTTTACTTAGGAAATCAAAGATAAACTCTCCAAGATAGATGAAGTCTTGAAGGCAAGTGCACACCAATTGTCACTTGACCCGAGCTACAGTTCTACTCATTACTCAGAGGTTAGATTTATGACTAGTATGCAAGTAGAATTATTAAGGGAAGAAGCCAGGATCAAGGCCACACTTGTAGACATTCAAGGCACGATTCTTCTAAACATGGATGAATTGCAGAAATACACTGCACCTACCAAAACTCTCATCCATGACAACAACTTCTCCATGGTTGATCACATGATGGAGTTATCAGCAAAAATGTAGATTGCATTGCATGCAAGCAAGGTGTTACATGAAAATTGTAACAAGACAATGTCAATGATTCTAAAGGTACATTCTAACTTCTTGTCACATTTTGGCATCACCATGTAGCATATACCTTTGGCATTTATGTCAAAAAGGGGTAGAAGATGTAATATAAGATGTGATATATAAAGGGGGAGAATATGTGAAGATGCAATAAAGGGAAAAGATGAGAAGAGAAGATGTAGTATATATAGCAAGTAAAGTAAAATGTATATATATGTATGGGGGATCATCAAAATATTAAACATATTTATATACAAATATTCAGAAAACATCACTTACTAAAGCTATTTTGAAAAATCTCAAAAATAGAGTATGATATCAAGTTGAAGACACAAGATGGAGACTAAATATTGTTTTGAACTTGAAATTTTGAAATTTTACTTTTGATTGATAAGTATTTTTGTCACTAATTCAAAAGGGGGAGATTGTTTTTGATAAGATAAATAGGTTTTATTGGGACCCTGAAACTAAAAATTTACTACATAACCATGGTTGAAAATAAGCAATTAAAGCCCAACCAAAAAAGATAGAACACATGGCTAATAGTAAGTAATAAGCCTAGCCAAAAACAAAGGCCAATGAAAAGGCTAGAAAAAAATCCAGTTAGAAAGCTAGGACAAGAAAAGGAAAACAAAAAATAGCTAACATTGATCAACAAAAGATAGAACAAAAGAAATACTCTTCTATCTTCTGCTTGAGCTCCTACATAGTTTGAGTAGCTTCAAAGGCTTTGTGAGTCTCCACTACCATTTTCTCATAGGTCTTCTATGCATCCTGATCGATACTAGTGAAAGTAATATCAATTTCCACATCCTCATCAGTTCTAGCTCTTCCTCTATTCTTGTCATAATCTTTATCCAGCAAGCCTCTAGGTTTTAACAAACTTGTCAAGGACAAAATGTTGTCGTTGATCAAGTTGAGAATGGAAATCATTTGATTCGCCAGGTTATGATTGTAGTTTTCTAGGTTTTGAATTCTCCTCTTAGCCAAGTTGAATCTATCCTTCTGAACCTTTTGATCATCCTGACCTAGCTCTTTCTTGTTTCTCTCCATTTGTCCTATTTTTCTCCCTGAACTCTTCCAACTCATGATAGAGCCACTTGATTGATATAAAGTTATCAATCATGTTGTTATGAGCATTATTCAATAAATAAGGATAATGGATGAACAAGTGATTACCTGATTCCATTTGGTTTTTACATAAAATACATCTATTAGGCATAATATGCCCTTTTTTTATTAAGTTTTCCTAGGTAACAATTTTGTTTTGAAGAGCCAACCAATAAAAGATATTGATCTTAGGAATAAGACTAGGTAACTACACCCATGGGGGTTTCTCCTTTAAGCTCCAAAGAGAATTATAGGTTGAGGCTATAGAATAGAAACCATTAGGATTATCCCCCCAAATAACCTAATCCTTTTTGTTGCTTGAAACCATAGAATTTAGCATTGTCATAAACAACTTAAGGTCCTCAGAAATGAGAGAAAGATCTCTCCATCCTTGGCCAATTCTATAATTATTTACTTTCAGCCCAAATTACCTTATATAAACATTTGCCCAGATTTCAAAAATAGGGTTATTAATAAGGGGATCTTGAAATAACCAATTATCAAACTAGAATTGGATTTCCTCCCCATTGCCAAATTTCCAAATAACCCTAGCCTTCATAATACCATTCCATATGACCGATCCTTTTAGAATATCCTCATTATTCAACACAAACTGAAGTGAAGGTCTTTTGATGTATTTATTAACCAAGATATCTCTCCATTCTTTAGTACTATTAAAAATGTGCCAGATTTCCTTTGCTAGGAGGGCCTTATTAAGATGGGTTAATTTCCTAATACCCAAGCCACCATAGCACTTTGGAAGATAAAAATTATCCCAAGCAATAAGAGGATACCTTTTTCTCACTTCAAAACCTATCCATTAAAATTCCCTCTGAACTTTTTCCATTTTCTTAGCAAATTTAACTGGAATCCCAAAAAGACTAAAAGTATACATAGGCAAGTTCTGAAGAGTAGATTTAACCAGTTGGCATTTTCTAACTTGGCTAAGCAAAGCTCCTTTCCAACCTACCAACATTTTACTGAACCTATCAATGATCTCATTCCAAAAGGAGTTAGGAGGATTAGTGCCCAAAGGGAGCCCAAGATAAGTGGAAGGAAGCTTTCCCACTCCACAACCAAGGGTCCTCGCAATATTTCTCTATCTATCCTCTAGGGTGTTTATAAAGAAGATCAAGCTCATCCAATTAATTAGTTTCCTAGAGCCTCTAGTGTATAAATCAAGGACCTCCTTCATAACCTTAGCCTCTTTAATAGAGGCCTCCCCTCCCATAATTGTATCATCCACAAATTACTGATGGGAGAAAGGATCACACCTAGAGGAAGGTTTTAACCCTTTTACCTTCCTTTTTACTTATTTTTCTCAATTAATCTTCCAATACATTCAGCCAAAATAATGAAGAGAATAAGGAAGAGGGGATCTCCCTGTCTAAGGCCTCTTAGGGTTTAAAGAAACCAAAAGGAGCACCATTAACCAAAATAGTGAGAGAAGAAGTAGATATAAGTTGGGAGATAATCTTACAAACTTTCTATTCAAAATCAAAAGCTTGGAGCACCAAACCAAGAAAAGACCAGTCAACCCGATCATAAGCTTTTGAGAGATCCAATTTTAGTAGCATACCTTCTCTTTTTCTAGCTTCCATAGAATGTATTACTTCATGCACCACAATAATCAAGTTCAATATCTGTCTTTCAGGAACAAAGCCAGTTTGCTGCTAAGAAATAATCAATGGGAGAATTTTCAGCATCCTAGAAGTAAGCACCTTCAAAATAATTTTGTAAAAGGAATTACAAAGACTGATAGGTCTAAGTTTATCCAAACAATCAGCCCCAAGAGATTTAGGAATGAGGACCAAAAAAGTGGAATTTATCTCTAGAATACTTCTAGCTCCAAAGAATTCTTGAACGACCGTCATGACATCATCCATAACCACCTACCAATAAAATTGGAAAAAGAAGGTAGGAAACCCATCTAGGCATGGGGATTTATCAGCATGCAAAGAGAAAAGAGCTTCCCTAATTTCTTGAGAATTAGGAATTTCCTAAGACATTTTGTTGTGATGGGGTTGGATAATCTGAGGTATACAAGACACAATTTCATTTCGACCCATCTTAGATAACAAGGGATCCCAAGACAAAAGAGAGGAGAAAAAGGAAACCGCCTCAACTGAGATATCATTCTCTTAAATTAGCAAATCTTGCCCCTTCGTAATCCCCAAAATTTTGTTATTAGCTTTATGTTTCAGAGTGGAAAGGTGGAAATTTTTTTTGTTCTGATTCCCTTCCATCAGTCAATTAATTATTGATCTTTGCCTCTAGAACTTCTCTTCCTTACTAATGATATAGTGCAAATCAAATAAAATTATCAGCTCAACTTCCTTGTTTACATCATTATATCCTTCCTACTAAATATTATCTTGAATTGAAGTAAGTTTAATTGATAAATTCTCGTTGTCATGAAAAATATGACCAAAATCTATTTTATTCCATACTTTAACCATTCTCTTCACATTACTCAAGTTTCTAGCAACTCTAAACATAGTAGTACCTTCCAAATCAATCCCCCACCAAAATTTTACTTTATCTAGTAAATCAGGGTGAGAGGTCCACATCTTTTCAAACCTAAAAGGAAAATTACTTCTTGGTTCAATCGGAGCAACTGAAAGGGAAATAGGTGAATGATTAGAGCCTACTCTAGGGAGCAAAGATAACTTACAAGAGAAAGACTACAACCAATCAAGGGAGATTAAAGCTCTATCCAATCTGACTTGAATACATTCCTACCCTATTCTTTTTTTTGACCAAGTAAAAGCTCCTCTTGAAAGATCCAGATCCAAAAAAGAAAAACTATTGATAAAATTGGAGAGATCCTATTTACTTTCCTAATTAGGCGCTAGTCCATCCATCTTCTCCTCATCCACTAATAGAGTATTGAAATCCCCCATGATAATACCTTTTTTTAAGTTACTAGTCTACACTAACTCACCAACTTTAGATAGTAATTCTTCCTTTCTCTTTTTTATTTTGGGAGCATATACATTCAACAAAAACCAACTTTCATTAGAATACATATGAAACACCCTACAGAAAAGGATAGTGCCTTCATTATACACAATGTTGAATCTAAATTTCTTGTTGTTGTATAACAGGGTTCCTAACACACCCTCTAAATCTGAGGCTTCCCCACTCATGATATTATTAAATTTGATTTTCCCCAAACTCTCTTTCTTCATCTTAGTTTCTTGAACCAACATAATATCAGGTCTTTGATCTCTAATCATGTTCCTAATGATTTCCTGCCTATGGTCACCATTTAGGCCCCTAATATTCCATGAAATTAACTTCATTTTTCACTAATGGTACGTTCCAAAAGAGTTTTTTGGTGCCCATCCACCAAACTTCTTTTGGTCTCCTCCTCTCTAGCTTGCTTTTTTTATCTTCTACCTCTTCTAGATAGAAAGCCCACATCCTATTTGCTACTGCTTCTTATCTCAACTAGCGTAGCCATAGATGGTTTCCTATTGTTGCCATTATAGCCAAGTTTTTTTATTAGTGACACACACTTAATCAAATGATTAGCAGCTACCAAGCTTATCTTCCAGTTTATAGTGTTATCCAAGTATATCAGGCTCTACCAAGTTCTATAGTTGCTATCGAGTTCCAAGAATAGTATTCAATTTGCACCTTGCAGTATCTACCAAGTTGGTGATTATCAGTGTAAATTGAGATTGATAGTGGTTACCAAGTTTCTTAGTGCAAACTAAGTTCTCTAGTGTTTACCAAGTTTGTAGCTTTAGTGATGTGAATCTAGTATTGATCGAGCTATGTAGTGTCAACCAAGTGACTTAGTTTATACCAAGCTCGTAGTGATAGTGCTGACTGAGCTATGTAGTGTCAACCGAGTGATTTAGTTTATATGCTAATTTTTGCAATAATTAGCAAGTTACCAGTGTAGATCAAGTTTAAACTACTTAGAATTGATTAGTATGAATTGAGCTTCTACATCTAGTGAGTGCATGATGATACTAAGTATTGGCAATGGATGCCGAGTATCAGAGCTTCATCGAGTATGTCTTCAGAAGTTGAGTACTAGCACTTAGGCTAACTTTGTGTATTTTGGTGAAATTTTTATTGTAGTCAACTTTGATGAATTGTAAGTTGGTTTTTTATATATGTAATGTATTCTATCATATCCAAAAAAAGTAACATGGAATATATATGTAAGGGTAGAAGTGCAAAGTAAGAAAGCTATAAGTAGTATAAGGAGCAATAGAGATTTATTTATCATAGCAAGGTGATTATTACACTTGAGAGGAATCTCATTAACAAATTAGAGTTACAGATCAAAGATCAACCATTGGTTCATCGTAATAGGTGGAATAGTTAAATCCTTTCACAAAGTAGACTTAACAGTCTTTTGTAAATCTCTTTACCAAGTGCATACTTCATTGTATGTTTTGTAAATCCTTTTACAAGGTGGACTTAGTAGTCCTTATTGCTCCTAATAGGGTAGATCATCAGAAGTGATCATTGTAAGCCTCATCAAGCCAATTTTATAATGTAGTACTAAAGCTTGTGGGTATCATCCCCACCCTAGTTTTACTTTCTATCTAGAAGGTTTCTGGGTCACCATATTGTGTGTCAAAGTGTTATGAATATTTTAATGCTTTCAATTTTTCATGCATACAATTAGACCAAAATACCCATGAAGGAATAAATTGTGAAATAAGATTAATTTTTATTGGTTCTTGATTCCCCCCTCCCTTCTTAGTAACCTTACCTATCTTATATTTTCAAAAAAAAAAAAAATCCCAAGAGAAGAAACATATCAAGGGATATGAGTACAACAAAAATATGGAGTATAAAAAGGGATCTACTAACTAAGGGGTTAGTAAGAACATATGAGAACATGTAATATTATGGAAAGTATGAAAATATCACCATTCCTCAAAGGAGGTATAACTACAACAAAATGGAGGAAAAGACACAAAAGAGATACAAAGAAGAGTCTCTTTGGAAAAATAACACCGAGGCCAATAAGAATGGTGCTACAATATCATAAGCAACCAAGAAGACTAGGCAAGATCACTAGTAAAAACAACAGAATATGTACAACATAACAAAAATTAGAAGAAAAGAGATAAAAATAGAAGAATGAAAGAAAAAAAACATGACATGGGAGAAACACAACACAAAACACTAAAAACTACCATGATGGATGGAGTTCACATCAAACATTCCACATGCACCACTTGATCTTAGCCTGAAATTGTAAGGGAAGGGTGGTGACTCACTAGAGGAGCCACATCCATAATAGTAAGTATCACAACAAGTTCTAAGAAAAGACTTTGAGAGTCACTATACTCATTACTAGGAGTGATTTTAAGCTGTGTAGATTTTTTTAAATAAAAATTACTATCCATACTAATTATATCATCATCACCACTATCAACTAATGTATCTTCCATATCTAGATCAATAGAATGTAAAATACAAGATCCTCTTATAAAGTGTTACCTTTTTGTAGATTCCTCCAAAGTCTTATGCAGAGTATGATTAACGGAAGGTAAAGATTGAGATGAATATGTAGGTTGGAAGAAAGAGAATGAGCTTTAGCCTTAACTTTAGCTTGGCGGTACTTGTGACACTGATGAACATGTTGGTTATGAATAGTATTACAAGGGACAGTAGGAGGAATAGGATGAACAACTATAGGTTCTAAAGAAGGAACATCAATAGGTTGAAATAAATTAGCTAAAGGAACATAGATAGAAGTTGAAGGAACATATGGAGTAGGCAGGATAGGAAGAGGTGAACAGACCTTAGGAACACTCAACTCCATGATCTTATCTACTGTATGTCATTGATAGTTTCTATAGATATGATCAACATGAGTAGGTGGTTTTTCAAGATGAGATGACCAATAAAAATCAATCTCAACATAATCTCCAGAACACAATAGTTTATAAAGAGAATTATTAATAGCAACAATGTCTCCATCATGAGAAAATTTAAGACATTTATAAATAGGAGAAGCTACAAATTGTATGGAAGAAAGCCATGGAATACCCAACTTAACTTGAAATTGATCAGAAGTAGGAGTAACAAAAAAGGTAGTATAAACATGTTTCCCTAAAATATTAATAAGTAAATTGATAAAACCTTGATGACAATAGAGAAAACCATTACAAGTTTGAATCCACGTAGGAGTTGAATCATAAGTATCTCTATACAATCATTTGTGAAAAAGTTTTCTTTGGTGATAACATTCACACCAGAGGAAGGATCAACCAAAGTACCATGAGAAGGAATACTAGAAACTCTAGTAGTTATGTAAAGAGGACCATTAGGTGCCTTAAACATATTAGACTAACTGAAGCTAATAATCAACAATATTTGTTTTGGATCAAGTGGAGAAGAATTAGAGGTTTAGAGTCTAAATCAACATGATTAAACACATGATTTTCTTCTTCTATATTCTCATCATAACCAATATGGTGGTCAAAAGAAGAAAGTTGATTAATAACATTCATTGAGTGTGAAGGTAAAGGATTAGTATAAACCTGCAAATTTTGAATGGGTGGTGCAACAGACTTATAATTCATGTTATTAACTTGAGCATCAACACAAAGAGCCTTAGAATCAATAAGGTATTGAATGACATTCTTCAAACCATAACACTTTTGAGTATCATGACCTGTTTGACGATGATATTGAAAAAAATCATTAGAATCATAAGACTTAGGAAAAGATTTACTAGGATCAATAGGATGAATATGAGGAAGAATAAGGACATGAGCATGAATAAACTTAGTCATCACCTCAAATAAAGGCTCAAATAGTTGAGTATACTGATTATTAGGATGAAATACATAGGAAAAAGTAACCATACTTCTAGAAATAGCAACCACTTGATCATCAACTATATTTGGAGACTTGATTTTGATGAAATTGTTAGGTTTAGAAAACTTGTTTGTATTTTTGGTGTCATCACTCTTATTACTAGATATAGGAGCTATTGTAGTAGAGCTCTCAAGTTGACTCACTTGTAAGTGGTAATGTTGAAACACTATGCATAAATGTGAAAATGAGGTATACTCAGTAAGGAGGATCTTCTCCCTAATGTCCTTTTATAAATTAGAAATGGAGATACACTAAATATCATGATTAGGCACATGATAAGAAATATAAGCATACAAATGTTTAAATATACTAATAAAATCTATATCTTTCTCTTTTACATTCTACTTGCAATGCATTATATCATTTAAAGATACTTGTGGACCAATGTTATTATGAAATTGTTGAATGAAAGCATTAGCAAGAGTTTGAAAAGAATCAATAGAATAAGGAGGTAGAGAGAAACACCATTGCAAGCCTCTATACATAAAGGTTCATGGAACAACATAGCCATAAGCCTATAGTCATGAGCCAAATCACTACATATAGTCTAGAAAGTTTTAACATGAATCAATGGGTCTCCCTTACCATTACAAGTCTCAAGATGAGGTACCTCAACATGTCGAAGAATAACAAGATGAAGGATATCAAAGGAAAGGGGATTACAAATATCACATGTAAGAATATTTAACCTAGATTGAGTTAAATGTGTGAGTTGGTGTTGTAAATGGTGAGATTAGATTGAAAAGATCATTGTTGAGGGAGATTGTTGAAACTAGATTGAAAGAGAGAGATTATTGAAGAACACTATGTGTTTCAGTCATTATTTTGTCACTGATGTCAAATCTTCTACTTGTTGGTAAGAAAATTACTTATAAGATTTAAGTACTATCACTTATTTGATTGATGAAGATGATTTGATCAAAAGATATAACAATAGCACCTAGAGGAAAGGTTGAGTTATGATTATGTAATGAAGTACAAGAACCAGTTAAGCCAGTGATGACATGATGTACTAATAATCTACTTAAGGTTACAAAACTTGGTTACAATAAGAAAGTCTAGAAGAACAAGTTACATAACGTTTGTCTGCCAAGCTTGACCGAGTGGATAATAGGTATTGAGAAAAGTTAGTACAAGCAAAGCGGAAAATTAGCTAGAGCTAAGTAAAAGTTCATTCTAGTATATGGCGAGTAGAACAATGGATGCCGAGTAAAGTTTAATTGATGCCAAGCACTGGCAAACTTTAGTTTGTGTTGAGTAATTTCATAGTGGATGCCGATCAATGCAGTATATGCCAAGCATCAAAAGCTAGATAATGCTGAGTTACCAGATTATTTAAAAGATCAAGAAACTGATGAATCTAAGTTGACAAGTGTGTTTTCTTAGATTATGTGAACCAGGTGGAACATAAGGTTGATGAGCTGGTGGCACAAACTTCAAGGTAAACCATTTTTAGAAAAATTCAAAGTGGATTCTTGTAGAAAGTTTCTAGAAGAGATATGGAATGTGGGGTAGATACATTGTATCCTACCTAATCCATCTTAACCCTAAATTGGACGATGGATAATGAGCAAAAAAATCTTAATTTCCTATTTATAGGAATGGTTGGTCATGAAGCAAGGTTATCATGTGCGAGAACCTTTTTGCTTCATTAGGTGACCTAAGAGAAGAGTCTGCAATGACATGATAAGGAAGAAGGCTTAAGAAGATGAATGATTGAAGGGTAAACAAGCTATTAGAGCTACAAAGTATGAAGGGCAAGCAGAATTGAGGACTGAATAGAGATCTATAATCTGCAAATGAAGTTGTTAAGTTGCATAAGATCAAGCCTTACTATTACTCTCTAACAATTATATTAGTCTAGGGCAAATCCTTTGGATTAAGGTTGACCTAACAGTCATTTGTAAATCCTTTAACTAGGTGACATTCCAAGTGAATGCTCTAAGGTCCTTTAACAAGGCTCACTTCTAATAGGGTGATTGAAATCCTTTAATAGGATCACAGTTAATAGTGTGTATTGTAATCTTTAATAGGGTTGGCCTTTCAGAGGGAATCACTTCAAAAGAGTAAAAAGAGTAACATGTTACTAGTGGTTTTTTCCAAATTGGGTTTCCATTTAAATTATGTGTCAAGTGTGTTGATGAATCTGTTATGTTTCATGTTTACATTTCTACAAGCTGATTTGATAATAACCTAAAAGTTTTAACTAATTGCATAATCTTATGGATACATGCATGAGTATACATGTTTTATGGGTTCACTAAGCTATGAAATTTTTTATTTATACATCTAGACCTTGGATAACTAATTCACTCTCCCCTCACTCTTAGTTATTTTAAAGTATTCCAATAGTAAACAAGAGATGGTTTGAGCCAAGGTACCAATGGTAGGATTAGAAGAAATAGTAGCCATAAGTATGCTAGATGGATTATAAAAGGTATAAGAAGCATAATGAATATGTAAAGATTTCACCAAAGGATGAGAAGGAATGAGTAAAGGGTGTGAAAAAATAAAATGAACCACATTATATGAAGATAATGAAGAAGGAATGGAAAAAAGACAAACACTCACAGGAAGTGAACGAATAGGAAGACTAACACTTAAAGGAGTGGACACTTGTGTAGAAGTAGTCATAAGAGGCAAAGAATAGGTAAGTATACTTGAAAGAGTGGTAGAAATTGGGAGAGAAGGTTCAATGGTTGTGGAAGGAGGAGTATATCCTAACTCTTGAGCACATTCTGTCAATAGCTTCCCATGAGTATTAGTAAGGTGAGATATACCACACAAAATAGAAAGGTTGTTATTATCCTTATTAACAAGCTTCTTAAGAGCTTCAACATCAACAATGCTATCAAGATTCAAATTTTCTTGAACAAGCCAAGTTTCCAATTTGTCAAATTCAATAGAAATTTTATCAACTTGCAAATGAGGAGCTCTTAAAGCATCATCATCATCATGGGGTGAGTGAGAAGAGTTATGATTCATGATAGGAATAAGATAATGAGAAAATATGTGAGTGTCATCACATGTCCTAGGAAGAAAAGAGGAATAAAGATCAAAGGAGCCCATGAGTCTACGACTTTTCCTAATGGGAATGTTGTAGGTTGGACTTTGTGTAATTAAGCTCATAAAAAAGAGATCACAAAAGTAAACCCTAATGAGATCTAACCATGAAAATTTAATAAAGAGAGTAAAAGAGAGATATAACCACACACACGATAGCTAGATCTAACTCTATGAAAGAGGGTATGAAGGACGTGTTCACCAAAAGGAGGTAAGCACCCAAAAAAATTTAAAAGGAGTGATCTAACCCCACAAAATAAAGAGTTGAAAAAGTTAGGTATATGAAAAGAAGTTAAACACCTAAAATATAGAATTTTTAACTCCAAAGAAGAGAGATTAAGGGATCTAACTCCAAAATAAAAAAGAGGGGACTCGTCAGGTTCACCAAAATGGTTAGTGGTAAAATGGAAGCACTATAATAAGACTTCAAACTTCCACTTTACATGGTCATTTAGCCATTCAAATATGTGTTTAAGGGAAAGAGGATAATTTCTAAGTATGATTCATCTTATGATAAGAATTAGATTAATTAGGACCCAAAGGAAGAGGGGTGCTAATACTAAATCTAGGTTTTAAAGTGGAACATAATACAAAGAAATACACTCTCTTAGGCCCTTAATGGGATAATGTGAATGTGAAATTGAACTAATTGCTTAGGAAATGTAAATCTAGATGCTATATGAATAAAGTTATCCCAATTTAGATATAGATCTAAGGTAAATATATGAAAGGAAATGAAATATGAAAGACTCTCCTTGAAATATGCAAGGAAGATGTATTTAAGCTCAAGAAATTTTAGATCTGAGTTGCTTCTAAAATTTTGTCCATAGATCTTGGAATGAATTGAAAAAAGGAACAAAACCCAAAAATGCCCCCTAAATTTGAGACAGAAGGATTAGATCAACTTGGAAGGATGTCCTACAAACATATTGAGGTAGTCAAAGAATCTAACATAAATGACACTAGAAAGCTTGTGAACTGTACGTTCTAGATATCTAATACTTTTTTCTCTCAACCTACAAATCAAAATAAAAAATAAAGGTATGGTAGTTGGGGTTTGATGAGAGCTTACCTTGGTCAAGCCCTAGGTTAAGGAATTAACTGTAAATGGGAAATGTAAATGTGAGTAAGTATAAAGAAGAAGATAAATGTTAATTTTCACCTTGTTCGTGTGTATGTAATGTAAATTTGTTATAGATTTTGAACTAGGAATGTCGGGTATCTCTACTCTTTGCAATGGATCTACCATTATTCCATTATGGTGCCATGGATATGAATATGCATCAATGAAGAAGAAGATGAATTATTCAATGTGGATCTCCTCCCTTGATGGACAACAATGCACTAGATCTTGAGGAGGAAATGCTCACAAAGGAATCTACAATGCTAGATAGAAATCTCCTTGCTTGAATGCTTGGAAAAGGCTTGAATAATTGAACTCCTTGAATGCAAAAGACATAAATCTTCACTAGAGAGAAAGAGATTGAATTGGATGAGATGAGATATGAAAATGAAGCCTCCAAGTCTACTTATATAGGATTTTTTGAGTAGGAAAAAAATACAAGTCGACTAGACAACTGTCATAAGCTAATTAAACCCATCTGAGGACTTTTAGACCCCAAGATCTGGAACTTCTTGGGACTAGGTTAACCTAGTCTAGGACTATGTTGACCTAGGAGGACTAGGTCAATCAGGGTCAACCTAATCTAGAGTAGATCAACCTGGGTTAGCTTGGTTTAGGAGAACATGTCTTGGGTACCACAAAGAGCCAAGGTAGATGCCATAAGGATAGGGTGGAAAGATGGAAGAGAGAAGCAAAAAAGAGGAATAAGCATAGGCATATCCATGTTCCAAAGAATGAATCATGAGGAGGATGCAACTCAATAGTTTTAAAAGGAAAGTGTGTCCATTTTAATAAAGTACAAAGTGTGATATATTTTATACACCCTATAACTGATCTATTTTGATCTAGGAAGATGCAAGATCCAAAAGGGTATTCAAACCAACGTTCAAACTTCTAAAAAAAAGCATACTAGCCCTTGGTTTGTTGCATGAGAAAATACACTCAAGCTTGCACAAGCTTTCACTATGTACTAGGTGAGTTTCCCTTCCAAGCTCATGCAAGACTTTTTTGTGTTATGTGAGTAGATACATACTCATGTGAGACTTTTCTATGATGCATGAGAGGATGCCCTTCCTAGGCAACAAAAAATTGACAAAAAGAAAATAATAGAAGAAGGAATGCATGAAAACATGAAACCTCCACACCAGGAAGTATCAGATCCACATAAATCGATGAATGATCACTCGAGAGAATTAATATAAATTAAAGAACTTAAATGAAGAAAAAGATACACATCTCAATACATACATCCATTATATAAACCTCATTAATAAATGCAAAGTGCATAAACAACATTGTAGTGAAAGAAATCTATCAAAAGAGATACAAGTGAATAAATTAAATCATGCTCATTTTCTCCCTCCCATAATGGCATCATTAGACTTCAAGGGCCTTAACCATACCCCCAAGTATGAAATTCAATTTGCTAGAAAGACCATTCAAGTTGTCTCATGAGATATTTCTTACCAATAAAAAATTCATTAGCATCACATGAAATAAGAAACATCTAACATGTTAATCTACTAATAGCCTCACCAATCTAAAGAAGTGTCAAGAAGTCTCAACTAAGAAATGTGATACAAGATCATGATAAAGGAATAAATCAACTAACATACTATAAATTATCTAAACATGATATCAAATTCATCCAAAGTAAAACATAAATCACAAGAGAACATACTCCAAATACACCAAAGTACTAAGTGAATATCTAAGACCAAGCTCAAATTAGAAGTAGACCATATTTGTAAATTAATCCCCAATAGTGGTATAAGTATCTATGCCTCACAACTACATGGTACCCACACCCATTATGCTCATGGAGATATTGACCCAACCACAATCACATAAGACAATCACTCATGGTTAATATTGGGACTCAATATTGAAGCACTGACTTTGAGTACCATTCTAAAAATTGAGCCCTTATACGTGCTTTTCATGCATGTGTACCTAGCTATCATTTTGAGGTCCATGACATGTTTCAAGTGTTAAAAAACTTTCATTTAGTATATTCATGCATCCTATGATGATAAAAAAATTTTCTGTGACATGTCATTTTGAGCATTGCTCTAATTTGTATTTTTGTCTAGGTGTCAAATAGTGACATGAAGCCTAGTTTGTAATTGAATATCTTGCACCTGGTTAAGTTTCATGATACACCACTTTAGGAGTGTTTAGTATGCATATCAAAGAACCTATGTTTCAGATTTTGAGTAATTTCGATAATTTTGGCTAGGTTTTGAATCACTCAAAGTTGGTTGATTATTGTTCTCATGTTGATGCATATTGTTCATAATTTTGGGAAGCTCTATTTCACTGGTTATAACTTTGACCCAGTTGACCAAAATCTAAAATTTCCTTTTATGTTGCATTATGTTCTAGATTTAAGCCTATGAAGAATTCATTTGAATATTTTTCAAATGTGATTCCAAATGCAACTTTTCAAGTTTTATTAGTGTCTAAAAGTGTAGGTTGATTAGTAGCCTTGTTCGAGATGACATAACTTTTAAACCATCATAGATGAGTCCAAATAGATTGTACCACTATGTTATAGTCTAAAAAAAAATTCAAGTTTACCCATTTTAAAGAATATATGAATTCATTTGTACACTTTCCTAGGTCCATTCCATTTGCAAAAATTGTTGTTCTGCTAGTGTTCCCAGTTTTGCAATTCCGAGTAACCAACGTTGGACACTTGCCAAATTTTTCTAGTTATTCATCAAGATCCCAAATCATATATTTATACTCTCCACATGACAATAAAATAGTTCCCTAGATTTTATACCCCTAAGTATTTGTTTGACCTATTTTCAAAGCCAAATCCGAAAACATTTTATTGTTTTCTAACCTGGTTATTTGTAGGTAGTTTGAAGTATGCGACTCTAACGGTCAATATCTTTTGACCCTGAATCTATCATGAGATGAAATATTATAGGGTAAAAGATTGTAGACCAAAGAATAGATATGTCATATTTCATATCCCAGTTGTTTGAGTTAGTCAGCTTTTAAAGCTAGTTCAGAGGCCTCCTAACACAAAGGTAACATTTGCAAAAAGTTGAAAATGGGTTCTATGGTTCAATCAACCAACGAATTCAAATTTAATCAGTGTGTTGAGTGAGATGGATCAAATTCAAGGGTCAGGTGTTTGACTTCAATTTTTTTTTATAGCCAAACCTGCTTTTGGGCCTGACTTATTTCATCAGATTGCAAAGTCATATTTATAGGGTAAAAGAGTCTTGATTAGACACAATAACCATGATCATGAAAAAAATTTCTACGAACATATCATCATTCTTGATCAAATGGATGTGCGGTCTTTGTATACTACCACAAAAAAAAGAAGTGAAGGCATAACTTGTCACGTGATTGCAATGCAATTATTATTGATACAAATTGTATGATAAAAGATGGAATGTTTTGAACAAGAAAGTGCTAAAATTAATAGAGATACATACATAAAAAATGAGTAATGAAATAAGCCATTGAATTATTGTTGGTGGCCTTTCTCAAAGAATAATGTGTTACTAGCTTTGGGTAGTGGGATTGAAGTCCGAGACAAAGAAAACTATATAGGTTACCATGTCTAAAGTTGCTACCCATTCCACTTATGCACATAAGATTGATTGAAGGAGTAGAGATCCCTTTCTTGCAAAGAGATAAATGAAATGAACAAGGGAGAAGTCATCTTATTCAATGTGGAGTGATGGAGTTACCAAAGCCTCCTATTTCCTATTTTAAAATTTTGAAACTTCATCAAATTCTTGGGAGATCAAACTAAGTGAATTGACCCACTGCCCTCACACCTACAAGCGAGGTGTAGAAGAATCCATAAGGAAATTGTGTATCACTCATTCCATGACTACAACCAAGAGGCATGACAACCTAGTGCATTTTTTCTAGTAGCTTGCATTTTCATTTGCAAAGACTATGAGAATATAGTAGATAGTATTGATTGGAAGAAGAAATCAAGGATATTTCTAATTTACAAAAACCAAATGGATTATGATAGAGCATCAAAGTTTCTCAAGTAGCATGTCAAATCATGCTTTACTATCACTAAGACCATAGGCAAAGCTGGAGGGTGATGTGTTGGTGCATCAAAATTTATTAGATAACGTTAATTTGTGGAGAGGATTGGCTATTGTTTTAGTTGGATAGATGTGATTGTTAAACTTTGTTCTTTAATCTTTTTTCCTAGTTTGACTATGTAACACAAAAAACTCAAGACATTCCATGATGTCTCAAGCATTTTCAACAAATTTTCAATTAGATTGAGGGGAGGTGTTGTACTGGTGTCTTCCACAAGAAATGTTCAATTGGAGGAGACTGTAGTGGTCTGTTGGATCTTTCTATAGTAACAAAAGTGACATTTGAATGCTCAATAACTATGAAAAGGGTATGTTGAGTCTACATCCAAGAATAAGGATTTGGTGTGTTTGCATAGTCCTCCCAATTTGTGTGAGGCCTAGATCAAAATTTGAAATAGATTCATCTAGATTGATAATGCATGAAGGAGTCATTGCATAAAAATAAAACAAGGAGGATGTATTAATGCCATGGTAGTGCCTTGATATGTAGAAGTTCTTGTGATATCTTGTAGAAAAAGACAAGAGGTGGGATCAATTTGGCCACCATAGGAGAAGACTCTATTTAGAGTCCCACATTGAGTGGGATGTCATTATTTTAAGCCTTTTTAAACCCAAACACACTCATTGTAAATTCTCAAGTCTTATGCTTTATGGACAAAGGGAGACAATCATATGTGGGGCCCACAACTAGCTAGATGCTAGAAAGAGATTAATTTTGAACAAAGTGTTTGATGACAAGATGATGGCATGGCAGGCCGATGATGAATGACAAGATGAGACATGGCATGTAATGCTCCACTTGGAGATCCTTTGAAACAAGGATGAAATACAAGCCAAATTTTTTTTTTTGACAAGTATGAATGCACATGACAACATCATATAGGGATCACAATGATCGCAATAGAAGACTTCACCACAATCTAGGAAACCAATGAATCTCCAAATGCCACTACCAAATTGACACACACAAAAAAAGCCAACAACAAAAATACACATGATGAGGGCTCAAAGACACGAACACTCATCAACAACACACATACTAGGGTAAAATGTAGAATCTTTAAATTTGGCTAAGCCTAAAATCTTGAAGCCCTAAAAATTGGCTAAGTCTAGATTTCTAAAGCTCTGAAATTTCCTAAAAATTTTATGTTATCTCCAAGAGGTTTGAAACCTATCTCAAAAGATTCATCGCATATATTAATGTATATCTTAAGTATAAGTTGAAATATGCATCAACTTAAATGATATATTTTAAACCACTTAAGAAATCTATTTTGAACTAGGAAGGCATAAAATCTAAAAGGGTGTCCAAAACCAACTTCCAAACTTTCATCCGACAAGCCTAGATAGCCCTTGTTTCTCACGCGAGAAAGTACACTAGTCTTGAGTTTCATGCAAGACCTTGCAACACTGTGTGCAAGAAAGTGCATGGCTTTGAGCGAGAACTTGCATTCTCACACAAGGACTCTCATTCTCGCATGAAGACTCTCATTCTCATGTGAGGACTTGCATTCTTGCATGAGGACTTGCATTCTCACGCAAGGACTTGCATGGTCTCGCGTGAGGACATGCATTTCCACACGAGAAAATGAATCAGCACATCAAAAAAATGCAAACAAAAAGCATTAAAACATGAAAACCTCCACAACGGGGAGTACCAAATCCACGTAAATCAAGGAGTGAACACTCAAGTGCATTAACAAAAAGGAAAGAGGAACAACTATCCATCTAAACCATAGTAGTAATGAACATACTGAAATAAACATCGCAATGAACAAAAGAAACATCACAATGTTTAGAAATACCAAAAATACCAGAACAACCATCCAACCACAAACACACATAAAGCACAACATCCAAGGCTAACACTCACGCCAAAGAGTATGATGGCTATAACCAAGAACCTAAGATAATGCAAGAAGTACAGTACCTGGTCAGACACTCAATAGGCTACTAAGTAGGGGCTGACATCATGGAGAGTCGCTTGGCATTGACAAGCCCAAGCTCGGATCATGCGGATACAACACCCCTCAATGGAGAATGACTCGACAAAATATTTTATTATCTTAAGTTTTATTACCATTCACACATTTTCTTTAGTTATCACTTAATCAAAGCTCCTCTCAGCCATACCCGTGGTGTCATGATTGTCAGGCTATGAGATAGAAGCCCCCTCCATATGCTACCCTACCCTACCCGTGCTCATCCTATGAAAAGTTCTCATGGGCATGCATACTCCCATCCCAACCCCAATGATCATAACTTTTGAAAGTACCATGAAAGATTGGACCTTGCAAGTCACCCGAAAAATGTATGCACACGTACTCGTGTGTGGCACACCACCATAATGAAGATCAAAACACAAGGACAAGATGAGAACATAATGCAAAAGATAACACCCAACTGAAGCAACATGGGAAGGATGGATTCTACATGAATCCCAAAGCCAATAAAACCATACATTCTGAAATGACTCTACTGGCCTCAATCCGAGAGTATAGATTCTACACGAATCCTAATGATGTAGCAAGACCAAACATCATGGACTACTCGACCAACCTCAATTTGGGAGTATGGGTTCTACATGAATCCTAGCATCCACAAAACAAAAGCAAAGGTCTAAAAGAAACAATAACACTAGGTATAAAATAACTCAATCGAACACAACATCAGGAGTATGAATGTGACACGCATCCCAAAGCAATATAAAAGTGCAATAGTGGTCTGACTGATATCCAAATGGATCATCAATGTCCACGACCCACATTGTGTCAAGAAAATTTGAGAAAATAGGGTGGCACTCAAAATGAGGTAAAAACTCTAAAAATTTAAAAAACTTCAAAATTAAAACCCATTTGACCTTTGGGCACAAAACCCCCAAAAATCCAAAAATAAACAAGTTTAAACACCATTGCAAAAATGACTAGCATAATGATGTAAAACCCCAAACTCTCATCCCGAAAAATAGGGAAATGTTCGTACCTACCCAATCAGGTAGAACTAGCATACATAAATGGAGGGGATCACTAGTTCTTAGCCTCCAAACAAATAGCTACCAAAAATAGAAGTAGAAACAGAGTAGAAAGAATAAAACAGGAAAGCCCTACCTCACAACCAAAAGGGCAAAACGAAAAACTGAACCATAAAATAAATAGCTGGCAGAAGTAGCTGAGAATCGTGACAATCCAAGGTTTCCCTGAGCTGGATCCAACGAGCCCAACCTTATGATGATCCCATGCCCTTAGCTCCCACAACGAACAAAATAGTAAATCCTCATGAAGAGGATTTTGGGTTTTACTCTGAAACTTTCTAATTCAAAAGTGAGAAGTGAGGAATTAAATTCCTTTTTGGATATTTATACACTAGTTTTCGAGTGAATAATCGATTAGGGAAAATAACCAGCCAACCTAGTTAAACCCTAAATTAACCCAAACAAAAATAGGCTATTCCTATAAATATGAATTCATCTATGGAAAAATCGCCAAAAATTAAAATAAATCAAATAAAAAGCCCGAAAACCCAAAAACACAGAAATCTCCTTAACAACTTTCGCGACAATGCAAAACTCTAAATGCACAGACACGCTCACTGGTCTAATCACATAATGCAACTGAGTTTGGATTTAATAATCACTGAAAGGTTTAATTTAAAAATTTAAAATAAGGATACGTCAACCATACAGGGATGATATTGGTAAAATATGAATAGTTGAATCACTAACTCCATGTGCCATTGCCAGGGATATAAATCTTGCACACTAAACAACACGATCAAGTGCAATTACATATAATAACATAGCTGAAGTAATAAATGCATTAAATCACCTAATTTAACCATTTATTTAATTATATTAAAATAATCTGTTTACATCACTTACGTTTGCATAAAGCATAACAATGCATGAATGAAGTAAATAACCATAGCATTAAATCCATCACATAACATAATCAGTGATATGCCCAAATACTGAATAACCATATATCATCATAAAACACATTGTCATCTCAAAATGGCATCATCATGCAATATGATTAACTAAACAACATAGTAGTCTAAAATCTATGACACTGAAATCAAAGTATAACATTTGACCCTCAGGTCCTCTCAAATGTAAAACATCACATATGTAACACATAACTCTCAGATCAAAATATAACAAGGTAAATGACTACAACACATGACCAAATAATCCAAAATGAACAATCCATTTCTAATTACTTAAGAATTTAATAATGATTGATTAAATAACAACAAAAAAGCACTTAAAACACATAAGTAAGCATAGTCATAAACATGACAAACCATTGCTATAGGAACCTAGTCCAATGTAGCATGGTAATAGTACATAGTGCAATCTCTGCACACATTTCAAGGTAATCATGGAACAACCTCATGATACCACATCGATCTTGGTAACCACTGGCACAAACTTCAGTGAACCAAAAATCACATCATAATCTCATAAATTAGTCAAAAGCATAATCAAAGCAACTGATACAAAAAAATAAATCCAAACACCTCAACGGTGTAGGCCACTCATGGTCACAATCATGATCCCACACAAGAAAAGATCAACAAGTTTGTATCCATAAGGATGACTCATAGAAGTCAAATGGGAGAGGCACTACATGGCACAAATTTCAAGACATGGTACACACTTCCAAGCTTGGTGGATAAATCAAGGTCACAAAATGAAGATGCTTATTGGTTAGCTAATATGATAATGTGAGGACCAATCAGGTGGTGACATATGACAGAGTGTCAAAGGTAGGAAAGCAGTTAGTGGGCTAATCAAGAGGTGTCATGTGGTTCCTAGGTGGCAGAGGTGTCCGGTTGACAGTAAAATGGCAATAACTATGTAGAGTTCAAAAAATAGGAAGGTGACATGTGGCGATGATGTGGAAAAATTCTATGATGTATGCTAATGTGTCAGGATGACAATGCAAAAATGGACCAATCAATGACTGCCACGTGTTAGACTTGATCTAACCTTGTTTGACCTGTATGGAGAAAAGGAGGGAAAATTCAAATAGTTAAAAAATCATAGTTTTTAAAATTTTCCTCTTCTTAAGGTATGGGAATTTTTTAATTGAAAGAGATTTTTATTATAATGTTTTAACCCTGGGTTAAAAGATAAATATTTGCAAGAATTAGGTCTTCTAAGAATCATTTGTAAACCTGGAATTTCTTTTGGCTTCCCTAGGAATTTTTCTTAAGTAAATAAAGGATATTATATATTGACAAAAAGATATTAGAGTCTAGTTTCTAGATTTTTTGTTTTTTTATGCATAGATATCAGTGGGTAAAAGTTATATTGGGTTTTTCTTCTAAGGTGCTCCTTATGCAACTACATTATGGTATAGGCAATTCATTTTCAATTTCTAGTAAAATAGTGAAATGGGTAGGTGAAAAATTTGGAGAGACTCTTAGTAGGGATATTATCTTGCCTCCAAAGTTTTGCAATATGGATTTTGGTAACATTTTATAGAAGATTTGATAGTTTTATCAGAAAGGGGCTTTTCTCATCATTCTGAAAGATATTTGCAAGTTTTTTGAAAATAATGATGAGATCTGATTTGATTTTCAGTTCTAGAGTGATGAAAAATGTTTTACAACAACATTGGAAGGAGATTTAAGTGGAAAAGTTTAAATTCTAGATTAGATTCGGGATTCCTTCCTAATCTATATCTTATGGAAGGGTTGGGTCCAGACTTATGGAAGGGTTGGTTCCAAACTTTTGGATAGGTTTCCATAGTTGTGATACCACCAAGGTTGGATGTCGTTGGTTCTTGACTATTAATCTTAGCCTTAGTTGTGATTCCACCATTCTCCTCAACATTTCTCTTGTATGAACAACAACAATAAATAATAGATTATAGTTTTGATCTATTGGTGTATTTTATAGGTCTTTCATGCATCTTGAATGTACTTGTTTCAAAGGAATGAATACAAAGAACAACAAATTACTTAGTGTCATTCTGATTCTTATCTCCTTTCTCTATTGTTTATAGTCTTTTATGGTTTATGAACAAAGAACATAGATCCATTTGCATCTCATTTTGGGTTGTATATCTTGATGTGATTTACCTTTGATTCAAAGAATCATGTAAATTCTGGACACATTGTGATAGGGTTGTAGATTTCATGAGAAGGATACTTGGTAAGTATGAGGTTTAGATTGAACATAGATGTCTGATTCACAAAGTGATATGAATAATCCTAGATACCTAATGTATGTTATGGTTTGTGGGATACCCAATGGATAGAGCACTGATTAGTTACACGATCAATTTAAATTTTTATTGCATATGTGGGGTTTTGCTGATTCAAAATCAAATATCAATTATCCATTTTCCCTTTCCCTTTAGGAGTTGAAAGGATACCCTCACTAAGCTTGTGGATTTCATAGGTTTTGTAATTTGCTACTGCATACCTCTGTTATTGCACAAGTATAGGAGAATTAGGGGTTTTAATTTTATTTGTATAGATTGATATATGCTTTGGAAATTGTTACCATATGAGTGAATTTGAAAGTCTACTCACCTAGGTTTTACAGAGCCTAAAGTAGGAGTTCAGCCTTATAGTTGGTCTGGGTTCTTGAAAAATTTTGTCCATCATAGGAGATAGCTTCCTTTAGATGCAATGTTGTCTTATCTACCTAGAAGTTGAAATCACTATTAAATTGGGAGCCAACAACTAACACATACATCAATGAAGAATATGATACCAACATCTATATGATCATAAAGAAAATGCAATACATCAAGTCACTAGTTGGACCCAATAAGTATAACTATGTAGGGACTCAAGTAGTGTAAGTCACTTGGCATTAGTTAGTATGGTAAATCAACTACCTCAGGAGGCCATATACCTAGTGCAATTACATCAACTCCAACACTAGGCCATGTACCCTTGTGTAGTAAATTGGTTCCATTAGGAGGCCACATACAACACACATATTTTCTTATCTTATCATTTAGTTTTATTCTAATATATTAATTTGGTTATCACTTGTTTAAAACCTCTTCTCATTACCTTGTCGACTACTTTAAAGTTAGGATACACTAGAGAATCCACTCCATCACCTACCCTACATATCCATGGTTATCATATGATGAATTCCCAAAGGGATGAAAGTTCCCAACCCAACCCCCAAATAAAAAATCCATCAACCGACCTATATTTGGGAGTTCGTGTCTCACAAAATCTTGTCATACACATGTGCACATGCTTGTGTGTGGGTGCACCAAATTCATGAATGTAATCAAATAATACTAATGCAAGGGTTGGATATGAGAAATTCAAAAAATGAAACAAGTATAACAATCTGACTTAACCTGCCTATATTTGGGAGTACAGATTCTACTAGAATCCTAGTAAGGAAATAAATGACCAAACATCATGAACCCACTCAATTGACCTAAATATGAGACTATGGATTATTCTCAAATCCTAATGAGGTAAAGTAAATCTATGGTTAGGTTGTAAATCTTAAAAATTCTAGATCCATGACCCAAAAAAGTCAAGAAATACCCAAGAAAATTGGACAACACATAAAACGAGGTGATGTAAAAATCACTAAAAATAAACATTGTTAGGAATTGAAAAAATTAAAACCCATTATCCAAATGGTTCCCTAACTCCCAAAAATAAAATTCTAAGATTGTATGCAAAAATAATAAGCATAATGACTCAAGACTTCTAAATTTTAAAACTACAAAACCCAATTTTCTCACATACACCCAACTAGGCCAAATAAACATATGATAACATATGGGAACAATAGTTCTCAGCCTCCAACCCTAAAGATATAAAAAAAATAGAAGCTTAATTATGCCAAAATTATTAAAACATAAAAGCCCTATCTCACAACCAAAAGGGAAAAAATACAAATTGACTCCAAAAAATAATAAAGGCACCAAAGTCGATGAAATTCTTTGGAAAGTAGGAGTTTCCCACTCTGAATCCAATCAGCCTAATCTTGTGGCAATCCCACAAGAACAACTCACCCAATGAAGAAATCACTGAAAATGGTCACAAGAGGCTTAGTAGGGTTTTCTCCTAAATCCTTAATTAAAATGTAAGAAGTGATAATAAACTCACTTTTAGCCAATATATGGACCTTTATAAAGTGACATATAAATTAGATAAGTTAAACAATCTAATTGGCTCCCATAACCCAAATAAACTCTGACAATTCCAATTAAATTAGAATTCAGTTATGACAAATTAGGTGAAAACTAAATTAAATCAAATATAAAATTCTCATTAGACTATTAAATCATAATAATTAATAACTTTTGTGACCACTGTGGATTCCTATATGCATAGACATTCTCATGGGTCTAATTACAAATGCATAATGAATTTAGATTTACCAATTAAGTAGAGGGTTTATTATTTTCATTAAACATGATACGTCATCCATACAAGGACAACATTGGCTAAGTATGAACAATTGAATCACTAACTCCATGTACTACTATCAGGGTATAAGTCTTGCACAATAAATAACCCAATCAAGTGTAGATGTACGTGAATAATAAATGCAAATAAATTGTGTGTAAAATTGTATAAATAATCATTTTATTAATTTTATTAAAATAATCTATTTAAATCATTCATTTTCACCATAGTAAATGTTTTTATGCAAGAATGGTGTAAATATCCATAGCATAGGCACATCACAATAAATCCAACAATATCCATCAGTTATCTTGAACCATAATCTCATCAATTAGGCATAAGCATAAACAACAAAATAATGCAACAATAATCAAATCACTTCAATGGTGTAGACCACTCATGGGTCCCAAGCATGATCACTTACAAAGTAATACCATCAAGGTTGCATCCATTAGGATGACTTTCATAGATCAAGTGGGAGAGGCACTACATCATGCCCCCCAAAGGCTAGGCTTACTCTAAGAAGCCTGTGATCCAAGAAGATAAACCAAGCTCCCTAAGTACCTAAATGAAATATAACAACACACAAAACCATCATCTAGCCACCAACTCAACACTACAAGGCAAGATAAAACACTAAAAATCATAGTTGCCAAAGAATGCAAAAACAAAATGTTTAGAGACACAAGAGAGGAGTAATGTTGACACACACCATACATCTTGATAATCAAGTAAAAATATATTCTCATGCCATATAATCTTATTCAAAATATCCAACATTAATTCACCCATCTTACAAGCAGTTAAGAACATTAGAGCTAGAAGATATTTTCAAAGAAAGAAGTAAGAATAAATAACCATCTAACTAGTACATACTTTAATCAACTTTCTTTTTCTTTCAAGTCACAAAAAAATAATTATCATCATTTAATCAAAATGCATTTTTAGTACAATATTATATCTATTAATAACACACTAGTATGTTCTTCACAATGTTATCCCTTGTACGTACTATCAGTGGTTGAAATTAACATTATGGAGCCACAATGCACAGTTGGGCAGTAGTAAAAGACATTTAGAATAGTCATCATGAACAAAAAATGAAAATTCTCAAATTGGGGAATCAATAATTCAAATAATAAATCTAAAAAATACACATAGATCAACAATAGGTCAAATGTGACAAGTGTCACAAAGAGAATGATAGAGAAATTTTGATAACTAGTCCAAGTGAGAAAAATATTGAAAACCAATGCTAGCCCAAACTACAT
This sequence comes from Cupressus sempervirens, assembly GCA_028749045.1. NCBI lineage: Eukaryota > Viridiplantae > Streptophyta > Pinopsida > Cupressales > Cupressaceae > Cupressus > Cupressus sempervirens. The sequence continues at coordinate 441,363,442 of CM053786.1, read as the reverse complement.
GTAGAAAGTTCCACTAGAAAAAATAAAATAAGGCATCAACTAAATCACATTACATGTGATGACTTAGAATAGTCATAGAAGAGGCATTAATTGCTACATGGTGCTAAGGAATGCATCTTCCTAGCATAATTAGAGAACACACTGACTAACATCAGATAATTTACCATTAATGACCTCATGCATATGCATAACTATATTTTTCCTAATTATTTTCCATGCAATACAACATTATGATATGCAACAATATCACTACAAATTTTTATGAGCTTAAGAGACAAGCAATTTAGGGATTTAAGTCATAAACCCAAATGATCTAATGCAATAACTACTTCTTTTTCAATGATTTCACAATATACACTTGTTTATTTCAATAAAAAGGAACCATTTCATTACTATAATTAATTAATAATTTTTGGTGTATCTAAATATTACTAATTATACTTTACTTAAGTTTATGTAGGTTAACACATTTTCATATTAGTTGTCATGTAGACACATAGGAGTTTGCACTTTATTTGAGCACCTGTTGTCTCACAACTCTCTTTGTGTGATACACCGTTGTGTTCTTTTCCTCTCATTATTGCATGTACTTTCATGTACAATGGAGGATAATCCACCTTTTGTGGACATGTGCTTAGTTGTTATGCTTATCATTTGCATAACTCTGGTTATCTTGCATTGCCTATATATTCAACCATATATACATGTATTGTATCTAATTATCTTATTACTCATTATCATTTGATCATCTTTTTTCTCTCTTGTGCTATCAATTGAGCTTCTTGATCTTGGCATTTTCATTCTTTTCCTTGAGAAAATTCTTACATGGTATCAAAGAAATGTTTCAAAACTAATCCCAGAAAAACATAATGTCCCAAAAGAAAATAATTTTTAGATTAAAAAATAATAATGCCAAAAAGTGAACATTAAAACTTTCAGAAAGTAAATTTTACCCAACTTGTAGGTTGGCTTGCCAGGCTAGTTTGCAATTTTTTTTGGTTCAATTTTGATTTTTATCTAATATAGGAAAATTTATAGTCAAAATTCATGGAAACAACCCCCTAAATGCAATGTTAAGGTTAGATCTTTCTCTAGACACTCCCAATAATTGTTGATACTCTGAATCTGAATTGTGGCCCTCCAAAATATGAGATAAAAGACACTCTCCAAGGGCTAAACAATGAAACTCTTTTGACTTTGATACCATAGCAAAAAAGTCACAACAAGAGAAAGAACACTCAACCTCCCCACCACAAGAAAACTCTAGTAATAAGGAGAGATCATCCAAGAAGGATTTTCTTACTTGTGCATATTGCAAGAAGAATGGATATGAAGAACATTATTGTTACAAGAAATGAATTGATGAACTCAAGAACCTTCTTAAGAAGAATCAAATTAGTCTACTTTAAATAATGAATTCTTACCCTCTTCTTCACATTTATATTTTGATAAAGGAAAGAATTAGATGGGAAAAGGTCAATCCTTAGTTTCTACTTCAAGTCATGATTCATGTAGATGGTTTCTAGATTTAGGGGCTTCACATCGTATGCCATCTTTATAGTCTATATTTTCATCATTTAATCCTTTTCACACTCCACATATTTTGATGGGAAATCATACTTATATGAATATGATTGGAAAAATAACTATTGATAAGGGGGAGGGATCCTTCAAAGATGTGTTGTGTGTACCTCACCTAAGCCATAGTATTCTTTCCATCTAGCAACTTATGAATGGGACAACAAGGAAAATTGTGTAATTCACCCCTAATTCAATTTTTATCAAAGACTTGGAGACTAGAGAGCTCATTTCTATAGGGTTGGTTGATCATACATATTGAATATACTACTTTGCATATTCTTCTCATGATGATGACAATGATTTTTTAGTAGATTTTGATCACACTTCCAGTTTTGATTCAGAATTTGAGGAGGAATTTTGCTACTTAAACTTGGGTATTCTCACATGTGATCAAGCTCTTGCACCATAAATTACTTCTCCTCCTATTGATATTTCATCTTATTTTTTTCCTGATGATACTTGCATTCATATAACCATGGATTCAAGTGATTCAATGTAGTAGGATATTGATGGTCTTCTAGATTTTGTTCCATGGGATGACTACTTGACCGAAATTGTAGGTTTTTTTTTTGAAGTCCTAAATTTTAGATTTGGGAGACTCTATTGATGATATTCATCTTCTCTTTGATGAAGATGATCCTTCTTCAATTATTGCAATGGAGTGTACTTACCCTAATCTTTTTTTCTCTAATTGATTAGTCTTGTGAGGTTGACATGATGGTGGATACTTTGATACAATAGTTGGAGGAGGGCACTTTATCTTCAAAGGAGACACCTGAGTCTTTGAAACATATCCTACATTAATCCTTAGTTGATCCTAATTTGTCTTTTTTAGCAAAGTGTCATAGTACAGATGATTTGGAGGAGATGCCTTTCAGTATTGACATACATACACTTGAGAATGTTTTCAAGATTCCATTCATTTTGAGGTTTCTTCCTATATATTGGGGAAGATTAATTGGTGCACCTTTGGTTTTATTTCTTCCCAAGGGGATGAATGTTGTTCTATACTCATGGAGTAGTTTCTATATTAATCCTGGAGCATCTACCACATGCATACATTCTAGATTGAGGGGGGTCCACTTAGTCTCTCTTCCACTTCTTCTCACTTATGGGGGGAGGGGGGCCGACAGGGGGGGTGGGGTGTGTATTTTCCTCACATGAGGTCTTATTCTCTCTCATTTTATCTTATTATACTTATCTCTCTTTTTGGGGAAGGGTTTTTCCCATGAGGTTTTCCATCTTTCTCTTCTTTATGTGAGATTGCATTGCATATATTTTCCACTTGCATTTTACACATGGATACCTAACATGACCTAGTAGTCAGAAGCCATCTTGCATATCTAGAATTTTTAAGCATAAGTCCATTACCCTAAGTTTCACTTAAGGAGGGGTGTTGGTGTAATTAAATATTACCAATTACACTTTACTTAAGTTTGCTTAGGTTAATGCATTTTCATATTAGTTGTCATGTAGACACATAGGATGCACTTTATTTGAGCAGATATTGCCTCACACCTCTCTTTGTGTGATAGAACTTTTTGTTCTTATCCTCTCATTTTAATTGTTGATAATCTATCTTTGGTGGAAATGTTCTTAGTTGTTATGCTTATATTTTGTGTAACTCCAATTATCTTGCATTGCCTATATATTCAAGAATATATACATGTATTGTATCTGATGATCTAATTAACCATTATCATTTAATCAATATTGAATCATTCATTTGTTGATCTTTTTTCTCTCTTATGCTATTAGTTAAGCTTCTTGGTCTTGCAATTTTCATTCTTTTCCTTGGGAAATTCATATAGTAGTGAATATTATAAACAACAATTTCTGGAAATGATTGTGTTGGAATTTTTTGCATCAACTTTTTGGATCACATTGTATGATACATCATCTAGATAAAAGTATATTTATTGAATTATCTTTCTACACTCTTCTATATTGATGATGGATCAAAGAGTGTGATCCAAAACACTGATGCAAAAAATTCCAACATAATCATTTCTAGAAATTGTTGCTTACTATATGATGGATAGTGGAGAGCTGATGTCTTTACTTAACAATGAATTATAAATATATTTCATTTCTTTGATTTCCATAGGAGAAAAAGAGGAGAAATTTGCACCTTATTCCACAAGGATAAACACAAAAGGAGCTTCAAGAAAACACATGGATGCCAATTAGTGGCTCCATCTAAGAGGGTCACACAAGAAACCATCCATGCTAAGACACAATGATTTCATCTATATAACAAGGAAATACTCACTTCCTTCTCATCATATTACTTAAGCCAAATATAATGGATAAAAAACTTCATGCCAAGTAGGTACCTAAGAAAAAAGACATAACAAGGTCAAATGGGATTCATTACATTCACACAATCACAACAACAACCATGTGGGCAACATATACACATACACCCCAACATTTGAACATGGGATTTGATACCATATGTAATGCCCCACCCAGAGATCCATGGAACACAAGGATCTAAACAAGATAATAAAATAGGGAAAATGGCTAAACTCACATGCCCACCTACACCAACATAAGTCTTGCAAATACTTCCAAAGACCTCCAAGTGCTAAACCATAAGTTAGAATCAAAGATCATACAAATCATCAGAATACTCAAGGGAGATCTGAATAACATCCACAAATCTCAAGAGGGAAATACTAAATTAATAACTCCAAACAACATGTTCATTTTAAGCCCAAACAAAAGTCCTAGCATGATTAAACATACAAGCCCATTTCTAACTAATCATAACATAATAAGGAATAGTAAGTAGAGATGCTCAAGTGGTCCTACACAAGATAAGGGCTCAAGATACAACCACTCATCTACTAGGCATAATGCTAAAAGACAAATGTTGAATCCTAAAATTTGGCTAAGTCTGAAATCTTGAAATCTTGAAGGCTTGAAATTTGACTAAGTTTTAAACTCTGAAATCCTAAAATTTATAGAACCTTTATCTTACCTCTAGGAGGAATATAACCTATTTAGAATGAATCATTGCATATATAAAATATATCTTAAGTACAAGAAATAATACTTAAATGATATATTTTATACACCTTGTAACTAATTTTTTTTGGTCTAGGGAAATGTAAGACCTAAAAGGGTATTCAAAACCAATATTCAAACTTCTAGAAGGAAAGAATACACACAATCTTTTTGTTGTGAAAGAAAACACACTCAATCTCATGTGAGCTTTCCCCATGTACCATGCTAGTTTCCCTTCTAGGATCACGCAAGACTTTTCTCTTCCATGTGAGTAAACAGATACTCACATGAGAATTTTCTGTGTCACATGAGAGAATGCCCTTCTTGAGTGTTATAAAACTAATTGCAAGAAAAAGAATATAAGAAGGAATATGTGAAAACATGAAGCCTCCACACTGGGGAGTACCTGATCCACATAAATCAAGGATTGATCACTCATGCAAAAGAAAGTAAATATAAGAACTTAAATGAAGCAAAAAAATACACATCTCAAGACATACATCTATTAGATCAACCTCATTAATAAATGAAAAACACATAAACAACATTTTTCTGAAAGGATTCTATCAAAAGAGATGCAATCCAATAAAATCAACCATCCCTCCTTACCATAATGACATCATGAGACTTGAAGGGCCCTAGCCATACCCTTGAACATGAATGTCAATTTCACAACAAGATTTATGGAGTTGTCTCATGAGATCTTTCTTACCAATAAACCATCCATCAACATCACATGAAATAAGAAATCTCTAAGATGCTAATCTACCAACTGCATCACTAATCCAAAGAAGTGGTAGGAATTCTCAACTAGAAGCAATGTGATACAACATAATTATAAAGGAATTCATCAACTAGCATACTAAACATCATCTAAACATGATATCAAATGCATCCAAAGAAAAGTATAAATCACAAGAGAATATAAACTAGATACATTGAAGTACTAAGCAAATATCTAGCACTAACCTCAAACTGGAAGTAGATCATATTTGTACACTTTTCTCTAGAAGTAGTATAGGTAGATATGTCTCCCAATGATGTGGTAGCTATAGTCCCATACACACCATGCACATGGAGATAGTAACCAAACCATAATCATATAAGAATCACCCGTGGAATGCACACACACTAATCAAGAACATGATACCAACATCTATATGATCATGAAGACAATGTAGTACATCAGGTCACTAGTTAGACCTATTAAGGATAACTATTTGGGGACTCAAGTGGAGTGTAAGTCTTTTGGCATTGGAAAAACCAAGATAAACTAGTAAATCAACTCCATCAGGAGGCAACATACCCAGTGTGGTAACATCAACTCCAACAGGAGGCCACAAGAGACACTCTTGAATGGTAAATAAAATCCCTCAGGAAGTAACACACAATACAAGTATTCTCTTATCTTATCATTAAGTTTTATTTCCCATATATTAATTTGGTAATCACTTATTTAAAACATCTTCATGTTATCTTGTCAGCCACTTTCGAGACTCCACCTATTTTACATACCCATGGTCATCACATGATGAGTTCCCAAAGGAAATGAATGTTTCCAACCCAACCCCCAAATGAAAAATCCCTTAATCAACATATATCCACAAGTTTAGGTCTCAAAAGATCATATCATACACATATGTACATGGTCATGTGTGGGCATAACCAAATTCACTAATATAATCACATATTACCAATACAAAGGTTGGATAAGAGAAATGTAAAAATTGAAACATGTATATCAATCTCACCCAAATGAACTATATCTAGGAGTGTAGATTCTACAGAAATCCCAATGAGGCAATAAAATACGAAATATCATGAACTCATTCAATTGACCTAAATTTGGGAGTATGGATTCTACACAAATCTCAATTGTATGTGTTAAATATGGGCAACTGATTCAATAACACATTTCAACATGATCATTATTATTTAGGTACATCTAGGAAAACATATATAATTGTTCATCTTGAATATCTATACAAGGCAATCTGTTGTCTTCTATCTAGACTATGTTTTATAATGCACTCTCAAAGTCAAGAGTTTAGTAGCCGTACCAACTAGAATGAAGGATTTCATCTACATAAATGCAAGATGAAACTAGAATGTAAATGCAATCAAGCTTCATTTTCAAAAATTTATATGCAAAGCTATGAATATAATCTAGAAAGAAGATGGGAGATTAATGTAACATGATTACAGACTAATCTAAATTATGGGAGAACTTGCTAATGATGGGGCCTATCTATGAGGACCTTCAACAACCACAAGAGTTATACATAAATAGGTATATAGGAGATAGGAGATATGACCCAACCTACGCTGGGTAAGATAGTTAGTGGAGAGGACAACTAGATGATTTGATATTGGTGAGATGACAACCTTGGAGGTAGATATAGGGATGGGATGATTCTAGAGTATAGATCTAATATATTATGTTTGTATCATGACCACTGATCAGCTAGTCTATCTACCACATCAAGAGGTTCCCACTGACATGTGTATAGAGGAAGTTTGGTCAACCATAAGATATCTCATAGGAATACTATGCATACACTTGCTTTGCCCATGTGGTGAAGAAGGGGTGGTCGCCAATATTAGATCCTAGGAGGAGCATTATAGACATGTAAGGTCTCAGCGTTTCTAGCTGGGATTACTTACAAAGAGTAGATGATGACGTGGTCACTCTTGAGTATAGAGAGTAGTTTGTAATGCATCCCTTTCCTAGGTTCATAGATCTGGTGGGCATGGGAGAACTAGTACAAGGAATTCAAGTAGTAGTGCTAGTATGGTAGTTCATAGGAGCTCAACAACAACCACAACAAGAGGGACCCTAAAAGAGGGTTGTACAAGTCTTGATGCTTGCTCAAGTGATGATGCTAGATCTAGGTGCTTGGAGTAGTGAGGGATTAGTGCATCAGAGGTCTTAGGTAGAAATGGGTACCTTGGGTGAGGTTGGGTGAGATGCCTAGAGGAAGAGTCTTGAAGATACTTTTCATAGGAAGGGAAGAAGGAGAAACAAAAAGGTGAAGGTGATGAGGAGATACTAGGCTTGCCTCCATTGGGCCCATCCATAAAGGAGACTCATGATGCACTCAAAAAGATGCAGGAGAGATAAAAAATAGCTTAGTGTTAGGTGAGAGAGCTACATATATAGGTTGTAGTCTAGGATGCTCATCTAACAAAGTGAGATAGAGAGATTAGGAGTTGTTAGAGTAGGTAGAGAGACAATGAGATGAGGCTCACCATCAAAATCACTAGGGGACATACTATTTTATGGTATATGCTATAGTGCTTCCCAAGGCTAAGAAGGTGTCCCAATTTTTTAAGTATGCACATTGTTATGAGCGTGTGGCCCCTCCAGTGAGAGAAGATGTCCCTCCTTCTCCTCCCAATGATGAGGATGAAGGATGTAGTTATCTCACTCTCTTCTTGTTAGATTTTGTGATGTATATCATGTTGTATCTGATGCATAGATATAATATTTGTATCATTTTGAAATAGTGTCACTATATACATATATATATCCAATAGAGGGTTGTACAGGTCTTGATGCCTCCTCAAGCGATGATGATAGATGTAGGTGTTGGGAGTAGTGTGGGATTAGTGCATTAGACTTGTCTCCATTGGGCCCACCCATAAAGGAGACTCATGATGCACTCTAAAAGATATGGGAGAGATAAAAAATAGCTTAGTGTTAGGTGGGAGAGCTACATATATAGGTTGTAGTCTAGGATGCTCATTTGAAAAAGTGAGATAGAGAGATCTAGGAGTTGTCAGAGTAGCTAGAGAGACAATGAGATGAGGCTCACCATTAGAATCCCTAGGGGACATACTATTCTGTGGTATACGCTATAGTGGTTACCAAGGTTAAGAAGATGTCCCAAATTTCTAAGTATGCACATTTCTCTGAGGGTCCAACCCCTCTAGTGAGAGATGACGTTCTTCCTCCTCCTCCTCCTCCTCTCAATGATGAGGATGAAGGATGTAGTTATCTCACTCTCTTCTTGTCATATTTTGTGATGTATATCATGTTGTATCTAATGCATAGATATAATACTTGTATCATTTTGAAATAGTAGTCACTATATATATGAGAGCTTGTTTTGATATCACTACATGTATCATGTATTTCTACACTACTTTATGAGATGTATCCTAGATGTTTTATGTTCCTTGTTTATGTAGATGTTATGAATGTATGCATTACTAGTGTAGATGATATGAGACATATGTATGTATATGGATGCAATAGATGAGATAGACATGTATGATTTTCTTGTATTTTTCTTATGAGATGGATGCATAATGAGATGATTTACTTTTTTGTATGTATGTATGTGAGGTGAAGTGTAGATGTAAATGTTTATTTGATGCACATGTTTATAGAAGGATGTAAATGAAAAATTTGTGATACTAACATCTCATGTAGGTTGTCTTGTTTGTGTGTTTACGTAAGATGCTCAACCAAGTCCCTAAAGATCAAATGTGGGATCAAACAACTGTGCAGTTAGGATGAAAACATGGTACACATAAGAATCCTTCTACCTCTCAACTTAATGGATTTAATCAAATGAGTTACCAAAATAATGCTACAATGAAAGTCTAAAATGAAATGCAGTCCTATGCTAGATTCAATTCATAGGATTTGGTTACTAAACTCATAAGATATAGTCTTAATCAACAAGAATTTTTTTTGGAAAGGCTATATGATATCAGATGTCATAAAAACCAAACTTACATTTCTATCATGAGAATATGAATATGACATTAGTCATAATTTTAATACAATAAGATGTAAGCATTAAGGCACAAGAAGCCAAGATGACAAAAACATATTTTCGTATTGATTTAGCAAGAAAAGGTAAGCATTGGAGCATAACCACTAGGATGACCAAAATGTTTCTTGCATAAAAGAACACCACACATGTAATAGATCATTTATATGTGAATTAATTTGTAAGTATTCTATCCTAAATGACCCTTATGTTTGTAACCTAAGATAGAAGTGTGCTTAGCATACTTGTAGTGACTCGTACATTCACTTCACATGATGAGTATCAATATTTAGTGTAGCATAGACATTTTAATCAAATAGATAAGGACAAGAACCAACCTCACCAAAGATCCTATATAAAATGAGTCAAGGTACACATGGCCATCCAACAAAAAATAGAGGCTCTTATAGTGGATACCCCTTTTATATGGATCTTTTAGATCATTGGAACTAACTCAGCAAACCCAAAACAAAGAAAAGATTATGCCCTTAGTCCTTGATCCTCTAGTTGAAATAGACATCCCAAAGTTTCTTGAAGGGGAATGAAAAAGTGAAAGAAAAATAGACAAAGAAAAGGTCAACATAGCTCAAACAATTTCAGTTTTAGTGTTAGAGGTTTGATGTCAAATTGGAAGTTCATAATCTACGTGAGAAATCTCTTTAATAGATGGATGACAATAGGGAGAAATCCATGTAGGTATGAGAAGGGTCTTGAAGATAATGAGAGCTATGAGAGCAATAAACTAAATTGTAAAGAATAGAACTCAAGCTAGGAAAGTGACTGTATTGAAGGATAAGATGCATTTCTAGATGGAGTATTTTGAATAGAAGGCATTTGTTTACTAGGTTTTCACCTTCTTGACATAAACTCTATTTTTACTACCATGATACCTCTTTTCCAAGTTTTCATCAATGAAACTTTTTTCTTGTTTTTTTGTATTTTGTATTTTTTTTCAAATTTTTTGGTACTATCAAGGTGTCTATTGCTAGGTTTTCACCAGGATAATATTTTTTTTAGGACTTTTAGATATGTATAGAGAGATTTTAGAGAATATCAGTTGTAGAATATATTCAAGTGAGTGTATTGATTGGCTCCTTGAGCATTCCTTTAGTAGTTAAGAGTGCCTGATCTAGACACAAAAATGACAACATATTGACCAATTCAGTTTGGGTCAAACTTTCCCTTCTGTACTTGATGTTGTTGATTCTTGGGATTCTCTCTTAGGATGAGATCATCCACTTGGAATTCTTGTTGTTTAACTTCCTTGTTGTAGCTCTTAGACATCCTCTTTTGATAAGCTCTCAAATGACCAAACACCACTTTCTAATGTTCATCCTATAGTTATAACTCTTGTAGCTAAGATATTTGATAGTCATAATCAATGATGAGGCCCTTTAGAGAGACCCATAGTGTGTGAATCTCAAACTCAATTAGAAGCACAACATTCACTCCATATACTAGAGAAAAGGGTTTGGCCCCTATAGGCATTTTGATACTTGTTTTGTAAGTTCATAGAGTCAAATTGATTTGAATTTTCTAGTCCCTTCCATATTTATTGACTATGTGATGTAAGATCTTGAGGATTGCTTTATTGGATTCTTTCACTTGTCCATTACTTGGGGGTAGTATATGGGAGACCAATGTTGCATGATTTTGAACTTTGAACACAACTATTTTAAATTCTTATTTTTGAGTTGTCCCCCATTATCAGTGATCACCAAGTAGGGTACACCACACCTATAGATGATGTAATTTACAATGAGCATAGCTATCATTTTTATAGTGGCTTTAGTAAGAGGTACTACCTCTACCCACTTTGTAAATTAATTTGTAGCAATGATAATGAGCTTGTATCCATTTGAAGAATAAGGATGAATCTAATACACTAGATCAAAGGTCCATTGCTAGAATGGCTAAAGTGTGATCAATAGAATCACCTCCCTATCTGGAGCATGGATCATATTTCTATGGAGTTGGTACTTCTTGCAAACTTAGCATACTAGATTGCCTCTTTTTCCATTTTTGGCCAATAGTAATCAACTCTAATACATTTCTCAGCTAGCATTAGACCATTTGAGTGGGATCCAAAAATGCCTTCATGTACCTCAACAAATCCTTTTTTTGACTCTTCAAGTTCTAGACACTAAAGGATTGTACCATATAGACATCTTCTAAGAAAGTTGTTACATATAATGATATATTGTGAATTTGTTTAGATAAGGTGAGGTTTTATATTCCATGTCAGAGTATCCAAAATAATATGGTCACACAATTAGGAATAAGTATGATGATAGAGTGATGAGTCATGTCCTATGTAAAAATATCTCATATGAGATTTGAGAGAGTCATAAGCAGGGTAGGGTAATGTTTCCACTAGAAACTCATGTTTGAATTCATTTTATGGAAGCTAGAATATGGAAGCCAGAGTGTCCATGACATCACCTGCCTTGTTATCCACTCAAGGAATATATTGGAATGTGACATGACCAAAGTAAGTCTTGAGATAATCAACCATTCTTTTGTAGGGCATTAGTTTTTCATACTTTCTATGATAAATATCATTCACCTGGTTGATTACCAATAGTGAGTCTCCAAAGATATTCAATTCATCCAACCTCCATTCAATGGTGATCTTCATTCCATTAATTAAGACTTCATATTCAATGATGTTATTTGTACAAGGAAAAATAAATGTATACACCTTAGGTAGAGAGTATGTTTGTGGTGTGATGAATAGTATTCTGACACTCGATCCTTGTTGTGTAAATGATCCAACAAAGAACATAGTCCATGTTTGGTGGGTTAGAAGCATGATAGACTCATTAGTAAATTCAATGTTCATTAGTTGGTGACTTTTCCATGGTTCTTCTTCTAGTTGATCAATGATCTCTTTCCCTTTGATGGCTTTCCTTTCGACATATTTGATGTCAAACTCACTCAGTATCATGATCCATTTTTCTAGTCTTCTTGTCAGAGTAACTTTTCTTAGAAGATACTTTAATGGATCAATTTTTGCAACCAGTCTTGTAGTATGAGCAAGAATGTAGTGTCTCAACTTCTAGGAAGTGAAGAAAACTTCCAAACAAGCCTTCTCAATGATACTTTAATTCATTTCATAGGAGACTAATGTATGACTAATGTAGTATATAGCTTGTTTCTTATTGTTGTGATCTTCTTAAGCCAGTAGGATTCCCAAGGATGAGTTAGTTGTAGAGATGTACAAAACAAGAAACTTCCCATTAACGAGAGGCATTTGTATAGGTTAATTGGAAATATATTGCTTGATTTGTGTTAATCTCTAGTCACATTCTTCATTCTAGTTGTATTTCACACCCGTATACAAAGTCTTAGTGAATGGTTGCGATTTATCTATTAGCTATTAGATGAACTAATGAATAGTCTAAAGTATGTCATGCAGTTCTCTTATTTGTCTAATATTCCAAGGTGGAGGCATTTCCATTATAGATTGGACCTATTCAGGATCCTATTAGTTTTCCTAATGTGACCCTAAATGCACATTTCTTGGGATTCAATTTGAGACTAGACTTTTCCATCTGGTCTAATTAGGTCTCAAGTCTTTAGGATGAGTTCTTCTCTACATGATCTTAGCAAGAGTATCATCAACATAATCTTCTATTATTTTTTGCATCATATCATGGAATATTATTGTGACAACTCATGGGTATGTAGCTCTAGCATTCTTTAAACCAAATGACTTCACATTCCAATAGAATGTCCCCCATACATAGGTGAAGCCAGTATTTTCTTGGTCTTTTGAAACAATCTTGATTACATTATAGCCATAGAAACCATCCGTTAATGAGTACATTTCATACCCAACCGACATGTCCATTATCACGTCAATGTTAGGCAATGGAAAGTCATCCCTTGGGAATTCTTTTTTGAGATCCCAAAAATCAATACAAACTCTAATAGATTTATGATATTTAAAAATTGAGACTCTGTTAGATATCAATTCAACATTCTTGATGATTTGAAAGAATCTAACTTTTAGGATTTTTTCAATTCAACTTTGATCAAAAGTTCCACATGAGGGTACATCTCTTGGAGCTTTTGTTTAATAGTTTTTACCCCAAGTGCAATGGAAAAGTGATGCTAGATGTGGTCAAGGTTTAAACCTGGTGTATCTAAGTATGTCCAAGAAAAGTCAATCTTCTTTTCCCAAAAGAAGGCAGTGAACTCTTATTTCTCTTCAGTTGACAACAATTGTGCAAGATGTATGATGTGTAGATGTTCTTTAGTACCTAGATTTACTAGTTGTATTGGTTCTATTAGCATTGATGATCATTCCTAAAATTGACTTAGAAGTGCATCAAATATCCTGTCCTTAAGCACATCAAAGAGATTTTTACCTTTGGACGTGTCTTTTCTTTTTACTATTTTAGGCTCCAATACTTTCACAATATGATTTTCACCATCAGAGCACCTATTTTTTTTCTTTTTGATTATATGAATGAGATATTTGATGTCAACTTTTTTCATATTTACAGTGCATTCATTGGTGGAAGACATTAGTGATTCAATAAAATTTAGGTAAAATGAAAGAGAATAGTCATTCTAGAACATAGAGACTTTTCTAGTTGTAGTCTTAGATTTCTAGTCTCTTATATTAGGATAGGTGAGTGAAGGAGAAGTGATGGGTTCAACTGTGTTCATAGTATAGTCATGAAAATAATGAAAAAGTAAGTTGAGGCCTAGTGCAATTTTGTCTAGAGGTATGTTCAAATTCCTCTGAGTCCTAATGGCATTAGCTGATGATACATCAAAATTAGTAGAGTTAGAATAATTAGATTGAACCCTAGACTTCTCTTCTACTTCGAGCTAGTTTTCATATGTATGTACCCTATCTACATATTTATCAAAAGTTGCATCTAAAAGGGAATTGAACTCATACTCATGAGAATCACTACATGGAGGTAGATTAAAGTATTCCTCAACAGTCATGGGTACCCATTCTCCACTTTTAGTGTCATCATAGTTTTGATCAACTCTTCCAGTAGTAAGTGTATGACTAGATTCATCTTATTTTAGTTGAGTTATGGGAGTATCACTAGTAGTTTCAATTGAATTAACATTAGTTTTTTAGTTACTGACATATGGTACAAAGTCATCAAGCTTTACAAAGAGCATAGAAAGATTCAATTGGATAGGATAAGGAAATGTATCTTTATCATCAAATCTTTTCTCCTAATTTTTAGACTTAGACTGATATTTAGGTTTAGATGAACTATCATACTTTGGTGGAAATCTGTTGATTCCCACCTGAAAGGGGACTTTCTTAAAACCTAGGCCTATTATCAAGAGGCTGCATAGATGTAACTTTTATTGGATCTGTCATATCTCTATTGTTTCACCATTTGAGACCATTTTCTTTAAAATTAAATCATTTCATCAATTTGAAGCCTTTTCATACTTCGTAGGGGTTATTTCACAAGAATAAACTCTGATATTAGCTAGGATTTCTTCCCTATACAACCAAGTAAAGATGGTTCCATTCTCATCTTTGTCTTCTAAAGATATAGTGGCTTGTACAAAAGTGTCATTGAGATAGTCTTAACTTGGACATCAAATGGTCTCCTATCTTTACAAGGTCTCCCATAGTGATGATGAGATATAGGAAGAGCCAACAAAGATAGTACTTGTTCCATTTGATACTCTCCCTGTAGTGCCTGCCCTAGTTTGCATTTTACTATTGTTACCAAACTCTTTTAGGACAATTTTATGTTGATGATTATTAGTGACATTATTTTGAGATTTCTTGTTACTCAATATTTCATGTATGCATGATGATTATTCAATGTTTTCAGATATTGATGATGAATAGTTAGATGGTTTATTATCACATGTGTTTTCTTATGGATACTTACCCCATATTGCATGTGTATTGTGTGCATGTTTGTTTTCTTTATGTATGGTATTTTTGATATGGTTAAGGAAGGGAATCATAGTCACTTGCTAGTTAGGATCTACACGATGCACCACTTCCTACCATTGCCTATTTAGCTTAGTATATATTGTGATTGTACTTGTGTGGATTTTATGTAGGTTGCAGGTACTAGGTATCAACTTCACTGAATTGCTAGGATGAGTGTACCCTATCGCATTATCTCAATGGTAAGAGAGGGGAGATAAATTCTCAAGTCCAAATCCTAAACCCTTAAACCATTTTTCCTAGAAAAGTAGGAAAAGTATATTAGTCGAGTACCCTCTAAATGCATTGGATGATGTAATTCATGATTATAACCCCTTGGTTTGATTTTGTATGCGTTTTGCTATGATGGGTTTTCATATTTTACTTTAGAGGTCTTTGGTGAATTTTCTATTAATTAAGTCTAATTAAAAGATTTAATTAAATGGAAAAATTAATATGATATTTTAATATTTTATTTTATTTTATTAATTGAGAAATTAATTAAATAAAAAGAATTAAATTTAAAGATAAAAGTTATAAGTTTAAAGTGATAATATTAATTTAATTTAATAATAATATATTTAGAGATCATTTTTAAATAAATGCTAAATAATATTATTATTTAAGTTAATAAATATTTTATCAATTAATGTTCGAAAATAAATTAGAAGTGGAAAAGAAATTAATTTATTAAAAATTTCATAACCACATGATAAGTGCATGAGATTTAAAATTAATAAATTAATTTAAAAAGAGTAAAGTGAATATTGAATAAATTAATGTGTATTATTTTAATATTTATTCACATAGGAGTATGCAAACTCTTGTGAGTTGTCATGTTGACAACACAAGAGTTTGCACTCTAATTATACACATTTTGTCTACACTTAGGAGTTAGCACATTATTTGAGCACATGGTGTCTACAACATTCTAGACACCTCATCATGTTTATCTTCTTATCGTGGAAGATATGTGCTTAGTTGTCATGCTTATCTCATAGTTCTTTCTAGACACATTCTAGATGCATCTTAGAGGCCTTTTATATACAGGCTCTCCTAGTGTGAATGGACATCCTCATATGCTTCTACAAGCACTCCTAGTCACTTGGGGGGGGGGGGGGTTTGGTTCTTGGAGCAATTGTGAATGTTGGAGAAGGAATTTTTTGAAAGGAGAAGGTTCTAAGAGGAGGAGCTTCTCTATAATTTTCTAAGGCATAGCAAATTAGCATTAGTGCTAGGTAGGTACTCGTGATTATTTTGCATATTTTATTACACTCTTTCTCTTCCTGTCTTCATCGTGTCTGTTATGTGTGTCTGAATAATTCTCTATGAATGAATCTTCAATTTTGTAATTTGGAATTTGGGCATGGATATTGTTTCATCTAGTTATGGGAATTAAAAATATTATTGCAATCTTCCCTTAGTAGAATCAAGATTTGGAAATTGATTCGGGTTTGGGTTCGAATTAAAATAGAATCTTATTATTATGCATTAGTTTTATATGATTTATTAACTAATCTAATTAAATTTAATTTAATTAAGATTAGTTAATAGTAGAAGGAGTCTAATTAATTATTAGTCAATTTTAGTAAATGGATTTTTAAATGAGGGAAAATTAAAAGAAAAGAGATATTAATAAGTGTTTAGTGGAATTAAATAATTGAATTATTAATAAGATTGATTTTACTTAAAATCAATGAAGATTATTTTAAATAAATGACTATCCTTGAAGTGTTTTAAGGAAATTTTAAACTAATTATTTGAAGGTTGATAAGTATTGTTCTAATAATTTGAATAATGGGAGACGCTTCTTGGAATTATTAGTAACATTGATTTTTAGTGAAATAATGCGAATGATTTTATCTAAAAGTCAATAGGAACTAGTTCAATGATTTAAATAAGTAAATAATTATCTTCTGGTTATTTTAGGAAATTGGTTTAAAATAATGGAGAGACAATTCTATGTTTTATTCAAGAGATAAATGGGTTGACTTGGAGATTAAACAAAGAATCATATACACTTGAAATATACTTGAAACAAAAATTGAAACTTCATATTTGGCTTAACCATGTGATTGAAAAAGTAAACTAAAATATGTTTTTGTATCTTGTTTCTTTAGGCTATCTAGGGTTTTGGGGTTGACTAGATTGTTGACCAATCATAGGATGTCTACTAGAGGCTCGAGGGTTATGAAATGTGATGTCATGCTGATGTTATTTGGTCTCAATCTTTTTAAAACCCAACCATGGTAATGTGATGTCATGCTCTATGATGTATGTGGTTTATTGATTGTTATTGCTTTCCAATCTTCTTGTGTGAAGTTGATGTGTATGATTATGAGATACTTGACTTAACCATTTTTGAGTCATCGACCAGTTATACTTGGATTACTTTCTAGTCACCTTGATGGGACTAAAGTGTTTGATTTAATTCTTGATGATTTCATGATGTGACATGTTTGACTTGATTATTTTTGAGTCTTCGATCAGTATTATTTTGGGATGCTTTTTAGTTGCTCATGGAAAACTGGTGCGATTATTTTGATTATCTTTTGATTCTTTTCAGCTGCTTGTATAGGACTAAGGTGATTATTATATGATTATGGATTTGTGATTTTATGAGCCTAGGGTAGGTTATCTATATATAGTGTCGGGAAGTGGTTTGCAATGGGGGTTGGGTCCCTAGGTGGCTGCCAGGGTAACTCATTGTAGGTTGTTTTAATAAGTGAAAATATTACACTAAATGGGGATTAAAATGAACCTAATAAGATAATTGTATGTTCTCACCCATGCCTCGAGTGCTAGTATAGACTAGGATGGGAGTAGAGAGAATGCTTGGTTGTGACCTTTCATTCCTTAGTATGCCTTGCCAATATGAGAGGATACTAGTGGCCGCATAAGGATCACTAGGGGGCCAGGGTCTATTGAGAGACTACTAGGGTAACTCTAGCATGATCCATGCGACGAAACTTTCCCACTTACATAGTAGATTTCTTACGCATCTTTGTGTGCCTCTGAGAATTAGATGTCGATCTATGTGTTAGAACCTTTGAGTTAGTATACTTTTGGGATTCCTAGACTTAGAGAGTATTTGTGTTATGTGATTTGATATCCTATTTGGGACTTGAGATTATCTCCTTAGCACGGTGGGAGTGGGCCATTTAGGTCCCACACAGTCGGGTGGTAGTGCTTTCTTACTCTTACCTTTGAGATCTATCTAAGACACCATGGCTAAAGCATTCTTGGTAGGTATTTATCTTCATTCCGTTCTTGGATCTTATGATGGATGTTATTTACTGGTATGTTTCTTTATATTGATGATAAGCATGTGATAGATGATATTATCTATTTCGTAGGATGATCTTATGCTTTATTCCTTGCATGTTAGATTTCTCTTTGCATATGTTGTAGCATGTTTTAGGAGTGACATCCCTAATATGATAATACTAATAATCTCTTCGATGATTTGGGATGATATGCGTAGAGGGATGGATAGGGCCCACAATGGTCTAATGATGCTATTGACGGTTGGGAGGAACCATCCACTTAGTTAGTTGTGTTTTGTGATGGATGGTTATCTTTTACGATGGTTGTTATATCTTTATTGATGGATGGATGTATCATGTATATTAATAGTTTCATTTACTTTATTGTACTTGTATCATGGATTCAATGAGGATGATGTATCTTTATTTTTACATATGTTTAGTCTTTTAAGCTTTTTATAACCTGTGACATGTACAGTGGATGGTTGAGCATTCCAAATTTAATTGCCAAGAGGCATTCATAAAAAATGTATAATATTGACATTGGAATTTTTAAATTATTCTTTCATGTGGATGTGGTAGTTGTTAGACTTGGTGTTAATTAGATTAAATTTGACTCAACCTCTTGGGAACCTTAAGGAATGTAACCTATTATGTATGCTTTTACTTGTATGTATATTTTTGCTTCCACTTCTATGTGTTTGATATGAATGGTTTATCATTCATGATAAAAATAAAAAATAAAAAATTGTTTAGCAAACTTAGTAAAACTTTAGATTAATTCTTTTGGATCCCTTGGTGGGGCATTACACTCCCATACCAATTTCTTTCTCTCTTGAGAGTCTTTTCCATTTCTTTCATCTTGGTAACATGATTGTCAATAGAATCTTGATTTTCTTCAACAAAGCTATCAGTAGATTTGAGCATGTTACAAGTGTAGCTGGTATTGGTAGGTATTGTCAACTCTTCCCCTTCAAATGGAAACTTTATGCATTAGTGATAAGTTGAAGGGGTTGCTTGCATCTCATGAATTCAAGGTCTTCCTAATAGTATGTTGTATGCTAGAGGTATGTCAAGGACCTAATATATGAGATCTCACTCTATAGGCCCTACTTTAATAGGTAGCACAACAAGACCTTTGGATTTTCATTCTTCTCCATCATATGCTTTGATAGAAATTTTCTTCTAAGGATTAGTTGACTCCTCATCATAGACTAGTTGAGTAAGAAAACTAGAAGAACAAATGTTAAGATCATTACCATTGTCTCTAAGCACATGACAGATGTGTTTATGATGGATCATGACTTTGATATCTAATGGTTGGTTATGAGGATGACCTAGATAATTATTGTCCTCCTTAGAGAAAGATACATAGTGTGGTGAAGTCAAGTGACACACCATAGATTGAAATTGATTGAGATCAAGATCCTTAGGTATGCTAGTCTCGGTAACATCTTTTTCAAGAATCTTTCGATGAGAAGATAAGATTTTAAGTAGGTCAAAAATGATTATTTGAGCTTTAGTTTGTTTGAATTGTTTGAGAATGATGTAGTTTGTAGTGCGAGAAGATGTTTCAAGTTTTGTATTCTTTTTGGCTTGACCAACAAAATTTTTGTCTTTGAGTTGTTCAATTTCAAGAGTAGGAGGTGCAAAGCCTTTAACCACCATTTTGGCAAGGGACCATGTGATAGTGTTATCACAAAACTATGATCTTCCTTTATTAGATTTGATAAACATATATCCTCTTAGGATGAATAATATATTTGGTTTTTCATTACCATTTTTCATTTTGATTGTGATGACATTAGAATATTCAGAGTCTAGAGGCTCAACTATGTTGATCACATTGTCATTGTTGGCATATGTGTAGTGTTGGTCTCAAATTGGTTTTGAAAATTGAGTGTCAACACACTTAAGAAAAGTCTAAGTTGATGCCAAGTATAATATAGATGCTGAGCTACAATATGTGTCAAGCCAAAGATTCAACAAATGCCAAGTCATTCAAGTGCCAAGAAAGTTTCAAGTACCGAGCGATAATAGATGCCAAGCCATTATATGTGCCGAGTAAAGTATAGGTGTTGAGAAAGATAGAGTTACTATAGGAGCCGAGCAAGACAAAATTCCTATATGTGCCAAGCATCGACAATTAGTAAGTGTTATGTAACACAGAATCAACATAAGAGTTTGTGCCTTCACAAACTCAGATGTAAAATTTTTTTGAGTCAACTCAAGATGAATCTCAAAGGATCTATAAGATAAGATCAAATCTATTACATTCCCTACGTAATCAACATGCAACAAATAAGAAAAATGGAATGAGTGTGCAACCAATCAAGAAAAATGGAAAGAATTGCGTAGGAAAGATGGATGAATCTCAATCATAGATTCATACCTAACCCTAAGTCTCAAAACCTTTATAAGGAGGTCAAACCCCCATAATTCAAGTGTATAAGAGGTCATGTGGAAATGCATTAGTGAATTTTAGCACAGTTTTGAAAGGGGTGAGAATACTTAGAGAAAGAACAAAATTGCAGAATCAGTTGATCAAGAATAGAGTATCAACACTTTGAATAAAGATATATCAGATTAGAAAGGATAAAATCAAATTAAACATAACAAGGATCTGGAATCAGCAATTGAAGATTGTAAGTTATCGAATCAACACATTCTACTATACTTTCTAACCATTGTATTAGGAGAATGAAAATCCTTTGAAGATAGGTTGGCTTAAAAGCTATTTTGTAGAACCTTTAACAAGGTTTTAAATCCTCTAATAGGGTGACATTCCAAGTGAATGTTTGTAAATCCTTTAGACATGTCACTTTCAATAGGGTGTAAAGCCTTTAATAGGACAGGCCTTTCCCAAGGCAACCCATTGATGGTGGTCAAACTTTGTAACCTTAATCAGGTACATATTGCTATAGTGATAAGTTGTGGGTGTCATCCCCACCCCAGTTTTACCTTCTTATTTTGGAGGGTTTCTGGGTGATCAAATCTTGTGTTATCTATTTTCATGTATGTCTTTACTTTCATGTTTATTAGAATATGTTAGATGCATGTAATTTATTTCAGTTAAATACTTTAAGAGGTTAAATTTTGGTACTTCTGATTCACCCCCACTCTCAAAAGTATCCTTCCCACTTGTGAATTCTAATAATTGGTATTAGAGCTAAGTTCTCACAAGGAGAAGCCTTACACCTTGGAGAAAAAGATCTAGAAATGGAAGTCTGCAAAATTGGGAAGATAATAGAGACCTAGGAGATTGAAATACATCTCATTCTACATTCTCTAGAAGAAGCCATGGAAGAACTAAGGAAATCCTTAAAGAGAGAAGAAAGATTTCCATAGCTGAAAATGATACATAGTACAAGGAGATTGACACCTCAAAAGTGTTTGCCAATGAATATTTGAAGGAGTTTGATGCAACAATAATAGATCTAATGTTAAAGAATAGAGCCCAAGTAGAAGAGATCAGAATTCTCAAGATTGAACAAGAATCTCAAGCCATGATGCTTTGTGAAGTGATTGAATAGAAGAAAAGAGCTATTAAAGATAAGGTTATAACAGAAGAAGACAAGTGAAACCTTGCTAATAGATTGGAGGAAAAGTTAATTGAACTTGGAAGAATTTCCAACATGTAGCTAGGCACCCTAAGCAAGATGATGAATGCACATTATGAGTCAAATGTTAAGGACATTGAGATATCCACACTGAAGATGCAAAATGAACGATTGCAAAATAACTTGAAAAGAGAGAAGAAAATTGTAGAAAGCTTCAAAAAACCTAATGAAGCCATCAAGTACCTTGAACAGCTACTAAAAACACCAAGATTTAGTAATGACACTTCAGGAAAAGAATACACCATCACTAAAAAAGGAGAGTCGTCCAAGATTGCAGAAGAAAGAAGTGACAAAGGTAAGACTACTAAACCTACTTGTCATTTTTAGGGTAAAAAAGGAAATACCTCTAATGTGTGTAGGAGCAAGAATACCCATTAGCATGACAAACCTAACAATATGGGTCATTGTCACAAGTGCAACAAGCAAGGACATCGAGCACATGACTGCAAGTCTAGAACCATCAGAACACCAAGATTTGAAGGTCTTTACTATAATTGCAAGAAGTATGGACAGAGAGCATTTCAGTGCTAAACAAAGCCTATGTGGGCACCTAATCAACCAAAAAATCCAAATAATTATGGACATCACTACAATTGGGACTAAAGCACTAGGGAAAGCTATCACTACTATCAAGAGTATAGACACATCCCTAAAATTGCATTAGAACACATTTTAGTGGAAACTACAATAGATGGTTGAGCCAAACCACATGCTTCAGTTGTTTGAAGACTGGTCACATCAGCAAAAATTGCCCAACAAGGTCAAAGGAACCCAACTCAAAGTTCAACAAAGGAAAAGGGAAGGTAGATGTTGAACACATCAAAGGAGAGATGAATAAAACATGGAAGAAGAAATATGGAAATAGCACATCCAATGGAGGGATCACTTCACCTAAAAGGTCAAGTGGTGACACTTTAACCAACTAAGAAAAAGAAAGTATGTGAAATTGATATACAATGCTTTATCATACATCAATTCCTAGACAAGTATTGAAAAGGATAGATCAGCATGAATAGTGATGTAAAGTTAAAACTTCAGGGTTTCACAAGTATTGCTAAGTAAGAAAAGTTGCCTTCAGATGCCAAGTAAAAACATAGTATATGCCGAGTTGTCTACCAAAGTCAGTAGAAGCCAAGTGGTTAGTTGTAATTGAGTTAGTAGTGGATGTCAAGTGAAGGGAAATTTGTATTGAAGTTGAGTAATGGAAACTCTAGTGTATGCCGAGTGTTGGAAAGACAATGGAAGTTGAGTAAAGCAGAATTGCTTAAGGATCAGAGTTGATAGCTGCAAATGCACTAAGCATTAAATGCTATGAAACAAGGGTATATGATCACATTTTGAATCATTTTTCACCATCACAAGAAAAGAGAAAATGATGAGAAAAGAGCAGAACAATTTTTGAGGAGAATTTGAAGCATTTGAGCAGATTTTAATAGAGATTCAACATAGTTTAGATGATCCAAGGTATTTATACTTGTGCCGAGCTATGCAGTTTCAAAATTTCTTTTTGTTGAAACCTTAGATTGCACAAATGGCCTCCAGTTCTAGAAAAACCCAAGAAAAAGAGTCGTTTGAAGTTTAGTTAGTGTCAAATGAAGTTAAGTAACCCAATTTTTGACCTATCCTTGAAGTTGCCTATAAAAATGACCTTGTCGAAGCCTTTTCTGTAATTCCTCCTAAGGTTGTAATGGTCCAAAATGTTAGGAGATGCTACAAATACAAAATTGGTGTTATAGGAGACATGGAAATTAGGGAAGCATATGATAAATTGTGTGAAAATGGAGTTTTGAAAGAAGAGTTCCAAATTGTTGAGAAGAAGCACTTAACCTATGCACTAGATTTTCCTACCATGTTTAAGACCAAATGGATCAGAATTGTGTTGATTATTATTCATGATGGTAGTTTGTGGTTAGAAGATGGCCCAATTAAAATATCAAAAAGGATTATTCATAGGGTAACAGGGTATCCAACCCTAGATCAACCTAAAACCCTAAGGAATGACTCAAAAGAAGCTATTGAGAAGAATACTGGAGCCAAGTGGAACAAGAGAGGCATGACCATTGATACCATTAAGGATCCTCTTGTTGATTTTGCTATCAAAGTCATATCCCAAAAATTCTAACAATCTAGCAGACTCAACAGTCTTCACTGTATTGTAGTAGATGTTGGTTATAAACTTGTTGAGAAGGATCATACCTATTATCTAGCAGAACTGCAACTACAACAGATCAATGATAATTTGGGAGCTATAAGAAGAACAAAGGGAGCTCAATGTAACTTTGGAGGAATTTTGATATGTATATTCTTCTATGTATAGAATGAATTCCCTTCTTTTGGAAAGGTTAGTTGGAAGACAAATAGGTCCATAGTAGCCCAGGTGAATGCATACATTGAACAAATGGGGGAAAATTTTGAGACACTTGTGATCAACTACTTTGAAGATTTCAAGAAATCAATGAAATAAAGACTTAGGATTCCAGTCTTAGTTGTGGAGTAGCATATAAATAATATTTGTTTTCTTGTTGATATTGGTTATACCTACATCCAAGAAGCCATACCAAGGGTAAGATGGCTTAGACCACTTCGGTATGAGATAAATATTGATGAGGAATCTATAGCAATAACAACTCTACTTGTAGAAGTAGATAAAAGTGCCCAAAATTGTGGTACATATGATGTAGTAAGATCTAAAGTAGATATGGAATTGAAGACCGCTTCTACACTCAAGAAAAAGGACAAATTAGTCAAAAAGCTCAAGGCTAAATTTGGAGAAGGTACATCAGAAGCAGAGGAAGAAGAAGATGATGAGGAGGAAGGTGAAGATAAAGAAAAACAAGGGCAGGAGCCACTAGCACTAACCCAAGGCATGGGTGAAGATGCTTAGGAACAAGAAGGTTCCAAGGAAGAAGAGGAAGCACCTAAGGTAGAGCCCAAGAAGAGGAAAGCACAAAAGCAACCTGCAACATAGCCTAAAGAACAGAGAAGCCAAGCCCAAAAAAACCCACCACAAGGGAAGATATAAGGGCTACAACAAAGGTGGCCAAGGAATAGGAAAATAAGAAAGCTACAAAGCAAGGAGGACCAACAGAAAAGAAGTAGAGGAGAAAATATGTGGCACCTCTAGAATCAGATGAGGAGAGGACTGAATCAAAGGACACCAGCCAGTTTAAAGTGGTAAGGCACACCACTAAATTTGATTTAAAGAATATTTGTGACAACATTAGGGACAATGTATACTTTTTAGGGCTTAAAGGCATTTATTTCAATAAGTTGAAAAGAGATGAGAAAAACATATTAGAAGAATCAGTGTACACTTTGATGGAAAAGTTCAAGAATACTCTACTTGAACTTGATAAATCTATGCCTAAGGATTTATACTCTATTGTAGAAAATAAATGGCATTATTGCTTAAACGTGGAAAAAGAAATAAGAGATTCAACATTGGCTCGTGTGATGCCTAAACTCACAAAAGGTCAAATAAGTAAGGTGAGTAAGAAGCATGGGAGAGAATTTGCACCCAAATAAAGAGCATTTAGTATTTTGAAAAATAAATTTGAAGACGTTGTGAAGAAGTCCACTCTCATGCGGAAAGTAATTTATGGCCTCCAAACAATTAAGGAAGGACAAGAAGATCCCTTTGAGGGAAGGAATGATGAAGATAATGAAGAAGAAAATTAAAAGGAACTAGGAGAAAAAGAAAAGACAGATGTTGCAGTGGAGAGGGAAAGACTAATAGATGATAAGATACAACAACAAGTAGATCAAAGTGTGTAAGGCACACAAATACAACCTCCTACCCCTCCACATGTAACACCCACACCTACAGATACAATAATTGTAAAGGATATTCCTGACACCTCTAGTTAGAACATCAACCCACTGACTACAGAGGATCTTAGAAAGATTCTTCACCAGACCATACTACAAGGACAATTGTGTACCAATTCAGTCTTGGTGAGTGTGGAGAAACTTCAAAAGGTAGTAGCTAATATTACAAAGGAGAAGGTGAATCAACAAGAACCACCTTCACATACTCCAACAGCTACAAGTGGACAACCACAAGAGCAAGTAGCACAAGATGCATCTGCTAAGGTTGATTCTATAGTTACAATTATAGTAACTTCAACCACTGAGGAGCCAGTAAAGGAGCAAATAGGAATGAAGGATATTTCTATCACTACAACATAATGACAAGATGCACCTCCTCATATCACTATAATTGATCAAGGCAGAACTAAAGAAGACAAGGAGGAGATCCCTAAGGAGAAGGGACAAGGGGCAATTCAAACACTGATCAATTTGCCTACTATAGGGACTCCCACTAGAACAACTTAGAAGCCGAGCACTGATGTAGTACCACTGCAAATATCAGCACTATGCTCAAGCTCTACCAAGGTAGCAAGGGTACTTCACTATGGAGACCCTGCACTTGATGAAGAGATAGTCATTGCAATATATGACTATGAAAATAAGAACATAGACCAAATAAATGAAGTGCAAGAGGCACTTGAGAGGAAGAAAAAGCAAGAGATACTCAAGAATGAGTATAAACAAAGGCAATCATTGATAGAAATTAAGGACATATTTCTAGATGCATTCAACTTGCAAATACCTGATGATACAAAGCTCATAATGGATAAATTATCCAACATAGTGGACCAGGTACAGAATGAGGACCTAGACACCAATTCCAAATTTCTTGAATCATCTAAAAAGAAATTCTAGATGAAGGTAAATGAGAAAATATCTGGTGAGATAACACTTTCTCAAGTAGAACTGGCAAAGAGATAGAGAAGGTAAAAGTAGTACTTGAGAATATATTCTCATTGTACTCCAAACTATGTGATTCCTCAATGAAAACACAAGAAACTAGCCAAAGGATATTGAGCTTGGAAAGGAACCTTAAAGTATCTAGCATGCAACTAACAAAGGATCTAGCTCAAAGTGAGAAGCATTTTGCTACAATGCTTCACATAAAAAAGGAATTAGTTGTATTCATAGTAGATGAGGCAAACACCAAAGCCAAGCTAATACAAATCCAATCTACCATAACCCCTCACGTGGAAGTTTTGAACAAAGAAATGGACTATGTAGAGAATGTCTTAAAGAAATATCCCAATCTTTCTACATTGGAAGGCCTAATACACCTTGCAACAGAGAGAACTATCCATCTTAAAGCACTGGCTATTGCATTAGACAATTGGGACGTTGCTCTGAAGATCATAATGGAGGTAAAAAAAAAAAAATTTGGTTAAGTATTCAATTAATTCATAGAACCCTTTCACATAAGTATCAAAAAGTGAGAGATAATAAATAAGGAGACCCAAAAGGGGAGATACCCAAAGGGGGAGATATAATAAATTGTGAGAGATAATAAAATTTTGAGATAAGTAGATAAAGCCAAAAGGATACAAAAATTGCAAGGGAAGATGTGTGAAAGGGGGAGTAAAAATAGAGCTGATAGAAATAGAGCAAATAGAAATAGGGTAGACAAGGGAAGGAATGACAAGGTAGAGATAAAGAGTATATGAATAATCAGCATGAGGAGTTTTGAATGCAAAAATGGCACATCAACTTAGGGGGAGTTACAAGTTTTGAGGTATATAGTCTTCTACAAAATTTTAAACAAGTTTTTGAAATTTTGTGCATATGTCAAACAAGATGCATATTATACTCACAAAGATCAGATTCATAATGTTTAGTTAAGTGTTTTTGGCACTCATATCAAAGGGGGAGATTGTTGGTCTTAGATTGGTTTTGACAATTGAGTATCAACACACTTAAGAAAATTCTAATTTGATGCCAAGTATAATATAGATGCCAAGCTATAGTATGTGTCGAACCAAAGATTCAATAGGTGTCGAGTCATTCAAGTGCCAAGCAAGTTTCAAGTACCAAGTGATAATAGATGCCGAGCCAATATATGTGCCAAGTATAGGTGCCAAGCAAGACATAGTTACTATAGGAGCTAAGGAAGACATAATTCCTATATGTGTCAAGCATCAGAAATCAGTAAGTGTCAAGTAACACAAAATCAACATAAGAGTTTGTGCCTTCACAAACTCAGATGTAAACCATTTTTGAGCTGAATCAAGATGAATCTTAAAGGATCTAAAAGATAAGATTGAATCTATTACATTCCCTATGTAATCAACATGCAACCAATAAAAAAATTGGAAAGAATTGAGCAAGAAAGATGGATGAATTTTGATCATAGATTCATACCTAACCCTAAGTCTTGAAACCTTTATAACGAGGTCAAAACCCCATAATTGAAGTGTGTAAGAGGTCATGTGGGAATGCATGAGTGAATTTTAGCAAAGCTTTGAAAGGGGTGAGAAGACTTATGTGAAGAACATCATTGCAGAATTAGTTGGTCAAGAATATAGTATCAACACTTCAAACAGAGATATATTAGATCAGGAAGAATCAGATCAAATTGAATAGAACAAGGATCTAGAATCAGCAATTGAAGATTGTAAGTTATTAGATTGACACATTCTACTATACTTTCTAACCATTGTATTAAGAGAATGAAAATTCTATGAAGATAGGTTGGCTTAATAACTATTTTTTAGAACCTTTAACAAGGTGTTAAATCCTCTAACAAGGTGACATTTGAAGTGAATGTTTGTAAATCCTTTAGATAGGTCACTTTTAATAGGGTGTAAAGCCTTTAATAGGGTAGGCCTTTCATAGGTCAGACCATTGATGGTGGTCAAACTTTGTAACCAATTACATATTGGTACAATGATAAGTTGTGGGTGTCATCCCCACCCCAGATTTACCTTCTCATTTTGGAGGGTTTCTGGGTGATCAAATCTTGTATTATCTATTTTCATGCATGTCTTTACTTTCATGTTTATTAGAAGATGTTAGATGCATGTAATTTATTTCAGTTAAATACTTTAAGAGGTTAAAGTTTGGTACTTCTAATTCACCCCTCTTAGAAGTATCCTTCCCACTTGTGAATTCCAATATGTAGTTGACCTTGTTGTTATATTTTTGGTTTAGATGTTTCTCCCTTTTCATATGGAGGAAAAGGTTCCTTAAACTCTTTATGATCCAAGTTCTTAATATGTCCTCCCACAACTACTTCATCATCATCAATAAAGTCCTAGATCTTATGTCTTAGATGAATATAGTTGTTGGTTTAATGGCCTTTATTTTGGTGGTACTCACAATATGCCATTTTTTCCCACCATTTATGCCTTAGTTATGGATCATATTGATGGTAATTGCCTAGAGGATTTAGAATCTAATTTTGAAGAAGTGTCTTGTAGACCAATTCACAAGATTCCGCCATGGGTGTGCATTCTTGTTTAAGCCTAGAATCCCAAGATGTATTTTTAGCACTATTTCTAGATGGACTTGTCTATAGAAGCCTTCTTGGTGGCTTTAGCTTCTTGTATACTATATGTGAGATTGAAAGATTCCTTAGAAGGATTGGGAGTGATATTGTCCACTAATCCATCATTTACCACATCTTGGTTCTTTGAACATATTTAAATTTATCTTTCTAGAGTTAGACCCTTGTTTGTTATCTTTTTTTAGGGTTAAATTTCCTTTCTTGACCATGAATTCCTCTATGCGGATACCTTGTGTAATTATATCTTTGAAGGTATGGCGTCCTTGAAGTTGTAGTTTATACTCAAAAGAAGGTAAGAGGTTATCCATGAATATGTCGGTTTTCATTATTTTAGGTATCTTGCAAGAATACTTGGTGTATAGTTGTCTCCATTTGTAAAGAAATATCAAGAAAGGTTCTCCACTTCTCTATTCAAGGTTGCAAAGATCTTTTACGTTAACTAGATGTTGGATGTTGTGTGAGTATTGTTGTATGAACATGTTGGTGATCTTCTCAAAAGTTTTAATCCCCATAGGAAATCATGAGAACCACTTCATAGTTTGGCCACTAAGAGTACATTGGAACAAGTATGTGATGTATGTTTGGTCATGTATGGACTCCATGGATAGGGCACAAAACTCCCTTAAGTAATCTTGGGAACCAAACAAGCCCATGTAATTTTCATATCTATGTAGTTCAATTCCTCTAGAAAATGAAGGCATGTAAAGATCCTTGTCAAAAGGAAATGGACAAATAACATCTAGTGTGTATTGTTTAGTGGGTTTGTCCTTGTCTTTCATCATTTGTGCTAATTTATCCTGAATGGCTTGAAGTTATTTTGAAGTTTAGAGGTTTTAAAGAATTCCTTTTTTATGACAATAGTTTCTATGTTATAGTTTGGGGGTAGCTTGGCTCCTTCTTGAGCTAGTTTGACGAAATACTCTTATTTTTCCTCATTGAGTAAGATTTTCATCATATTTTGGAAGCTTTTTCCTTTGCAAAAATTCTCTATGTATTTTGGGGGTATTTCTTCAATGTCCCCATATGCATTTGTGTAGGTGTAGCAACCTTTTAGCTCTTCAATTCTCTAGTTCTCATCTCTATTTGCTCCTCTATTGTTTTCTCTAGTTTCCTAGTTTTGTTTTCCCATTCTATATGTATGCAAGTTTTCAATATGTAGAGGTCTAGAATGTATATGTGTCTTGTATAGAGGTTTAGTGTTTGCATTTGTGAGTACATGTGTTGTTTTAGATTACTATTAAATCAAGTTTTGAAGGGACACAAAGCCGTTTACAAAAAACTAAAGATAAACATTAAAGCACCACCAGGTTTTACAAGGAACTGAAACCTAAAGTTTAAAACATCAAAACTAGGTTTTACAGGCACCTGAAACTAAAAGTTTAAACCATGAAAAGTGACTAGGGTTTTACAAGGACCTAGAAGCTAGAGTTTAAACAAACTGGAAAGCAAAAATTAAAAACTAGAAAAACCACTCAGACCAACAATCAAAACACCCGCTCTACAACCACCACCTATAGTAGCCATTGATAATGTTTACCACCTCTTTACCTACTTCTGTAGTACTTTGGATTATGTTAACCAGAGTAAGAATAGGATCCTCAAGAGCCTCAATAAACTTTTTCCTTGTGCTCTACCTAGTTCTCTTACTAGGTCCACCTGGACTCCCCATCCTTGCATTACTAGGAGACATTATTTCCTTAATACTCTTCTTACATAGACTACCCACCACAACACACAGACTAAAAGTGAGCTATTCTATTTTTTGACTACTTGTCTTTATAAGGTAATGAAGCTCCTACTCATATTCTTTAAGCTTATCAAGGATGTTACCAATTTACACTTCCATCTGAGTCCTCCTAATGCATTCAACATCCAATTCTTTCTACATAACCCCCATTTTATTCTTGAGAACTATTATTTCATTATATAGCCAAGAATGACCCTAAAGAGAAGTCTCCTCTTTAAGCTTAGTAGTGTGAACAAAGGAAAGTTTATCATCCTGAGAGTCATCCCTCTCGTTAACCACATCCCTAGACTTAGAACCAACTGTAGTAGTCACAATATTGATCTAGGTATTAATATTAATATCCAAATTCTCCGTCCTTTCCTATTTTCTTCTTTACTCTGGCTATTGTCCTTACCTCTAGGGCCTTTACCTTCATTATCCTTACCAGTATCCTCCTCCATTTCCTCCTCACTAGCATTATGAGAAAGGTGATCACTCTATTTCTGATCCCTAAGGGCTTCTGACCCAACATTTGAGTCAATATTTCTATCCTCACTTCCCTCAATGTTGTCTTTACTAGTTGACACCCCTTTTCTCCTTGAGTAACTATCTAGGTTAGAACTGAGATCCCCCATTTCCATTTTCTCATCATTATCTTAATTCTTAGATTCTATAATTTCCTTAACATATTTCTTAGTCCTTTTCCATTTTAAAACCTTCTTGCTATCACTAGCCCCTTCTTCCACCTTTATTCACTTAGAGTGGGGATCCTTACCAGACCCTTTCCTCTTCTTTAGAACTAGAGAGGGCTTTATAGCCTTAATTTAAAAAAAATATATAATAAGTAAAATTAAGCCTTCATGAAGCATAGGATGAGAATATTTCTTCCTATGCGCATATAAGCTTAGAAGCAGAGAGTTAAAAAAAAAAAAAAATAGAAACAAAATCCTATCTTTCTACCTAAAATGATTTAGGAAAAAAAAGTGAAATTTATGGACTCTCGTATCACTACCATCAAGAATGAAATACTCACAGATACACGAAAGCACATCCTTCCATATAACTTTTATTTGATCCAGTTCATAAAAGTCCCCATTTTTTTTCCAAATTCTTCTCTTCAACTTCCTAGTTTGGAAATTTTTTAAAAGCTGGATTGGAGATACTAGTCTTCTTAATGAATTTAATCCCTTCCATAGGAAGCCCTGTAACCTCAACAAAAAATTCTTTAGTCAATCTCACCATGACCCCATACAAGGTGACCCTATCTTCAAACTAGTTTTTAAAGAAGGCATCTATAATGTGAGGTTTATACCCACGGAGTCTCTCAATTTAGGTTGTCACTTTACCTTTCTGCAAAATCTCCCACACAGAGGTCTTTTCCTTCCAAACTCTAGAATTTCTTGGCTCTTATTTTCTTGGTTCCTCACCCATCTTGAAAACCTAATTTTCCATACAAAACTCCACAGCAGTGAAAACCAAAAAAGGTTATAAAGGTTTGAATATTACCAAGGAGCTATTAACCTTACTTACGTGCCAAATGCAAGTCATTATAACACAAAGGTACTTGCTAGGGAATCTCAAATTGTCCTTTGTAAAACCCACCACTCTTCTTCAAAAATTTCCCAATCTTAGCAAATATTTACTTCTCTAGCATGTGTCTGGTCATAATTAACAATTGTCATTAGTTGCACATCCTTTCATAGGTTAGCATGCCACCTCAACTTGCTTTCCCTATAGACAGCTTGGTTGGCAATCCAATCAACAACTGAATTACACTCCCAAAAAATATCAAAGAATATAATATTATAAAATTTATTAATAAGATTTTTTATTTCCAAAATACTTCCTTTAATTGGCTAAGTAACGAGATTCTTGTTATTGAGAATATTAATAATGTTAAGTGAATCTCCTTCCATCCAAATATTCTGATAACCAGTTTCCATAGCCAACCTCATAGTATACAACACTATCATTACTTCAACTTTATGGCTGTATATGTTACTTTAGTATGTTAGAAACACTAAATCAAAACAATCAAAAAGAATTTACATACTAATTTAACATAATTTCTTGAGAGACAAAGTGAAGTCCTCAAATGAGAATATGAGCCATGGATAGACTCTCTCAATGAGGATGATCACTTGATATAGAGGTGTGTCTAATAGCTAAGATGACTTGATTATGTATGTATGCTCAAATGCTCAAATGGGCTTCAATGGAGGATTTTTGATAGATTTTGGTGAATGGATTTGATGTAAAAATGGCTTATCAAAATGGCATTATGGCTTTACTTTCTACATTGTGTTAAAATGGCTTGGAAGAGGATTGCTTAAGTAGGCAAAAAGCTTTAGGTATCAAGGGCTAGGATGCAAGGGTGGGAAGAAACTTATTGAAGGTTTAGATTGAATGAGAGGAGAGCACATGGATTGTGCTTCCTTACAACCAATCAGGCAGTGACACATGTCACAAGGTCATTGGTTATAGCAAGAGGGGTTGAGGGGTCAAAAAAGGAGGTTCAAAGCTGATTAAGAACCTCATAATGGCTTGTAAGAGCAATGAATGGGCTTGTAAGAGTCATTTATGGCTTTGTGGGCTTCATAAAGTTTTATGGTTGGGATATTTGTGAGAGAGTTGAGATATTTTGACTTGGGTTGGATTAAGAAAGTCTTAAGCTTGACTTAGGAATGTGCAAATGATTAAGGCTTGGATTAGGCTTGGGTTAAGATTAGATTAGGCTTGTTAGAGATGGGCAAGTGGATGACAATAAATGAGAGTGAGTGAAGAGGAGATATTTGTTAACTTTGGCTTGGGTTAGCAAGTCTTAACCCATGTTTAGGGAATGTGACAAGGTTAGTTGGGCGATTAGGATTAGGGTCAAATATAAGGATTGACATCTTCTAGAAGAATCTAGGCTTTGGATGAAGATGAAGAATTTCTAGAAGAGTCTAGAACTTCCTAAGATAAGGATAAATAAGGTTTTTAGGAAATAAATAAAGTTTTATTTATTTCAAGGGTTTGGGTTGAGGAGATATTTATTAAAATATTTTTAATAAACATGAGGATTAATATTTAATCTTAATTAAATATTTTGAGTTGGGATTAGGGGTAGGAAATGATGGGATTAACCTTTAATCGAAATTAAAGAAGGATTAGAAGATTTTGGAAGAGGTTAGTGGTCTTAAGAAAATTGGCCAAGTTTTGGGCAAAAAATAAATAAATAAATTATTTTGGGATTTTTGGTCAATTTATTAATTTAATAATTAATAAATAAGGAAATAATGTTTAAATAAGATTTAAACATTTTTGGGAGGGGTTCCTTAATTAAATATTTTTAATTAAGATAAAGGGATTTAATGGCATAAAAATAAATAAATAAATAAATAAATAAATAAATAAATAAATAAATAAATGATGATGTCATCAGGAACTTTTTTAAAAAATAAAAATATTTTATTTTCTAAAGGATTTTTAGGTGTCTACATTTTTCCCCTCTTTGATGTGATGCCACAAGTGGCATGTTATCAAAGATAAGAAAATAAGATGCCCAAGGCTAGAGCAGAAGAGAAGAGAATGGACTATGAAATACCCCCTCAAGAAGGCGGCGGGGAGAGAAAGCGAGGCTCGACAATTTCTTGTAAAATACAAGAATTCAAGATGAGAAAAGAGATTAGATTGGCGAAGAGAAGGGGCTGAATTAGCTCAAACTCTCACTATGAGAGACTGAGAAAGGGAGAATCAGAGGCACAAGAGTAAATAAGCTTAATACTTTAGGGGAGATGGAGGATGAAGGAGTGGAGTGCCATAAAAAGGAATCTAGGATAAGGGAAGGGATGATGGGATGAGATAAAGCTGAGGCAACATGATTTCAAAGAGTTAGATTGATGGAAGATGGGTGTCAGAGATCCCTAGGACTAGGATTGTGGATCTCGAAAGATGAGGCTTGGTGGATTGATTGGATGGGTGGATCCCTAAGACTAGGATTGTGGATCCCTAAAGCTAAGAGTGATGATTGATTTTGAGAGATATAGTTGCACAAGCTGGGGTATGAGAGACAAATGCTGGATATGGATGGGGGATAATGGAGATGAAGGGAATCCATTGAAGCTTTTTGAGTAGGGGGATACTTCAAAGAGAAGTACCACCATGTAGTTTGAGCACTAGATTTGCTATAGGACTATTGGTTAATTGACAAGGGTACCAAGAACATCAAGGCCTTTTCACCAACTATCTAGAAGACTGACAGACTGACTTGAAACAAACACACAAGGATTGCCCCAACATCACACATGAAACTCAAAGGAAATATCATGGAACTAACACTGGGTAACCCACAAGAAAAAAAGAAACACACAAAAGACTTGATCAAAATCTTACGCTCAGAGTGTCCCATTCGCAGCATACCATGATATAGAAGATCATGACAACCTTGAGGAGGGAACAAAAAGATTGCTTGGAAAATATACTTCAAGACCCAAAAAGGAAGATCCCAAATCAAAAGAAAGAAAAAATCCAAAAGAGAACCATTTGCCAATGAGATGGGTAGGACAAGGTACTAATGGACCAGGATTAGTTATGAGGAAAGCTATATCCTACAAGGATCTATTGGAGAGCACCTAAGCTGGTGGATTTGGATGAGTGATGCACTTGGCCAGCTGAACTAAGAAGGATAACACTTTGATGACAGGAGATCTAGCTAAAGGATGCATTGGAATAGCTAACCAATATTTCTGCGATGTGTGCAAGATGTTGATCAAGGATGAACTGACATGAAAGCTGGATAGATACAATGGTACTAAGCTAAAGAGGACGTACAAGCTAATAGACCAAGATATGCTACAAGTTACAAATGTACAAGTTGTTTGGGACAAGATTGGATATACAAGCTATGATATAAGGTATGATACAAGCATTGGATACAAGATTATTTACAAGCTGTATAGGAGCTCTGGATGATAAGATAGCAAGATGGCTCAAGTTGGTGCAAGATGCAGAAGCTAAAGATGAGGTGATAGCGAAAGATATGGATTTGGCAGGATACATCCAATGATGACGATAAATGTGCGACCAAGGATGGGGACAATACTAAGGTTTGTGGTAGCTGAGTTGATAGATGGCACTAAAGTGAATGGCTAATGAGAGGATGACATTGGATTTGCATGAGGATAGCCTAGAGCAAGATACCAATGACAAGGGAGGATGGACAAGACAATATCTCCAAGGAATATAGTACCCCCAGTTAGAAGATGGCATGCAGAAGGAGGTCTTATGATTGATGTGGTAGGATTGAAGCTAGGATGGAAAAGCTGAAGGCGCTAGGGAGATGGATGATAACTGGGATGATGGGGTGAGGTTGCAGAAGATAAGTGGATAGTGATAGATAAAAGTTGGAGGATGAAAGATAGGTGGATAAATTGGAAGATGGATCTAGATGGCAAGATGTGACCAAAAGCATGAGAATGATAGGCTAAGCTGTGGATGGCTGGATTACGCATGACGCTTGTTTGCCAAGTTTTCATCATGGTACTTGTCCAAGGCGCTTGAATTGCCAAGTTTTCACCAGTGGACGCTTTATTTTTATTTATTTTTTTGACTTTTTGACTTTGGACTTAACTGGAATGATTTTGGCTTTCTTCAACTATTTTTGGCTTTTTTGGGATTTTTCATTGGCTATTGGAATGTTCAATTTTATTGCTAGTAGTTGGTACATCGGATGTGTGATTTATGCAATAGATTGAATTAGATTGGATTGATGGTAGGAGATGGAGGGATTAAAAGGCTAGAAAGGAACATGAGATGGGGATGCTTGCAGGATCAACATTGGCACATGTTGGGGTGCTTGGGGATATAGGCACCCAAGATGGAGTTAGGAGATGGGGGACATGAATCACTGGATGGGGGATTAGCAATGGTAGATGCCATTATGCATTGGGTTTCAAATTTTTTCTTTGGCATTCACATGGTTTTGGATTTTCTTTTCATAGGCTTTTGCATTTTTTTGCATTCTTTGATTGGATTTTTCCTTTTTGGAGTATGTCTTTTAGAATAGACATATGATTGCCTAGGATGTGGATTTTTAGCTTTATGCATTTTGAAGTTGGTATTCACATTGTTGTGGTAAGCTTTGGGAAGATGGTTAGGAGAAGCTTTGTGAGATGGAGAGGATATGGAAGAGTGTGTAGGGGGATGATGATGGATGATGTGCCTTGATATGTGCCTTTGTTGATCTTGTGTAGGAATGGAGGGAATGGGATTTTTATGAGGGCTGATAGGAGGATGGAGGATGGTAGATTTTGGGACATGGGGACCCAAAATTGATTTAGCAAATGAAGGGGGGATATGATAGGTTGTTTTGGGTTGCAAAGATGGTGGAGGGGGGATGACATAAGATTTCTTGAAGGAGTGATGGGAGGCTAGCATGGTGGGCCTGGAGATAGGCTTGGTTTGGGGATGGCGTGAACTAACACTTTTAGATGGTGAGCCTTTGGATACATATCCAAGACCATAAAATCTTGGATTCTTTTGTGCAATAATAGGCTTTCTGATTCCTTGCTCTTGTGGTCCTAAACCTTGACCTTGATAATGCCATCGATTGAGCATTTGACCGAACCGAGGAAACTTTTTTCTTGTAGAAAATGGTAGAAGTGATTTATTAGATGTACTACAATGGGGAGATACTATTCTTAATTCTTCTGCTGAGAGGGGGCCACCATGGATAAATGTAAGTGAACCAAGAGGGTAGATTATAGATGGTGTAATAGCTTGGATAGGTGGTAAGATGGAAGCATGGAGTAGAGGAGATGGTAGGATAGGATCTTGATTTAGCTGATGGGATGAAAAGATATCCTGTAGTAGAGGAGGTATGGCTTGAGGTTTTGGAGATGGAGGGGATGGTAACTGCACTATGGATGGAAGACATGGTATGATGATATCTTCATTTATGCTTTGTGGGACGTAAACATGCTTTTGGGCAGGATTTGTATAGGATTGGATTGGAGTGGATGGTGCGATAGGAGGTGAAGGGATGGATTCTTCAAAGGCAATGGATTAATAGATGGGAGATTTGGTAGTGGAGGTGGTTGAGTAGAAGATGGATGCATAAGGGTCATTACAGGAGATTTGGGAAATGCTGAGAGGTGATGTGGATAGGATTTGGAGGGATTTGGTAGGTGGTGGGATTTTGATGCTTGCGGGAAGTGGAAGGATTTTAAGCAATTTGATGGATGGTATGGGGATGATAGCTATGGGAGATGGAGATGACATTATGGATGTGCGAGATGGGGAGGCTTCATCGCTAGCTACTTCACATGGTTGGATTAGATGACATGGCTTATCATTTGTTGGAGGTGGCTTTTCTTTTATTTCCTCTAGGAGATTTCTAGGAGACTCGTGTGTTGGAGTTGGAGGTGGTGGATTGATAGGAATAGCTAGTGTGATGGGGGCTAAAGATTGGAAGCTTGGTTGATTGGGTGATGGAGGAGAAATTGGGATATGAGATGGCATGCCTAGATAGTTTGGAGGAATGCTTGGATTTTGGGGGATGTTTGGTGGAAGACATCTAAGGCTCTCAAGATACCCATCATAGTCAAAAAGATTTTCATCATCATTGGAATAGGATGTAGTGGGAGAAAGGACAATTCGACCAAACTCATCATGATAGGGTTGGGATTTCATGTTTTGATGATCAGTTGGATGGGGATGGGGTCTTGCATATGGATGAACATGGAAGCTCATGGTTGGATTTGGATTAAGCACAAATTTTGGAATGGCTAATGAAAGATTTCCTAGGGAGAGTCAAAGCTGCATGATAGACCTAAGGAGGATTGGCTAGAGATTTTTGGCTTTCTTGTGGATGGAATACTTCAAGGGTATGCTATCAAAAAGTGAGAGTTTTTCTTTCCTATGTGTAGGATTGGTTCTCTTTTGGTGTCAACTTGAGGATAGACAAATGATCCTATGGTCATGACACGAGATTGACCACTTGTGGATCCCAACCTTTAGCTTAAGGTGATGAGGGATGACAAGTGACAAGGCTAGATTACCCTAGACAAAGCTCTGTCAAAGGGATAATCTTGAGGAGATTGAGGGATTTGGATAGATTGATTGGATAGAAAAATTTGGCAAAGTAACAAAAAATCCTTAAAGGCTTGGGTGATTTTGGATTGGGTTGCTAGCTCGTTGGGGGGATGATTTGGATTTACTTTGGATTTGGGATTTTTCTAAAGCAAAGAACTAGATGAGATGGATGAGCTAAAATGCTTAAAGGGATAGCCTAGAATGGCTAGCTTTCCTACAAAGATGACTCTAAAGTGAAACTTATGCAAGAAGATGTGGAGAAACAAGGGGGCCTAATCATAGAAATCATGCCTAGTTGGTAAGACATAAGCAGGGTTAACTCTTGGATGTTTTCTAAATCTGATAGTGCGATTAAACCAAGCATCTTGAAGGGCTTTGTCGACAGCTTTGTCTTCTGCTTTGTGGAGTTTGGAAATTCAAGGGCTTGGTCTTACTTCTTTTCTCTTGGCTGAAATTTCTTGGTATGCCTAAGAGGGCTTGAATTTGGCTTTGTGAAACTTCTGTTTGGGTTTGGGTTGTTCTGACATAAATTTCTGAATTTTTTTGGGTTTGAGAGATTGTGGTTGTTTTGCTTCAACTTGTTCAACTTCTGAAATAGGCAGTGACTATGCTAAGTGTGCCCTAAGCTAGGATTGACCAAGTTTGGCAAACATTCATTCAACAAGTAAAAGATCAAGCAATAGATAGGAACAACCAGATAGAAGTTTTTGATTCTTAGAATGTGATACGTGCACCAAGGAGTGTGTATATTCTACAAATTTTTTGATCAGTCACTTCAAACACATTAACATCCTAGATGGTTATCTACAAGGCTGACAATTGGTTTAGCTAGGGAGTCCTTGATATACCCAAGGTACGTGAGGCCCAAATCTGTAGGTGAAACCAAAACAATGTCACATAGCAGAGAGGAGTGGTAACCCACTTTTCCTCTTTCAGTTCTCAAGGTATAAAGTTCCTTGAGGCTTAGCCCGAGTGAAAAAATTTTGATCCCAAGAGAGGTGTCTTTGGATTCACCTCCTGATCTTTATACTCCGTCAAAACATTGGAGTAGAGGTCATCCCAAGGGGTGATGAAATCCCTAGGCAGGCCTCCTAAAAGCTAAGACAATATTTTGCATCCTAATCTTATGCAGCCAAGATGTCCTCGAAAGATGACAAGGGGAGAGAAGACTAGGATGATCTTGGGCTAAAAGAAAAAGTTCTTTTTCAACTGACGCTTTAAGTTTTCTGATCTAGACCTTTTGAAAACACATGTGATTTAAGATGCAAAGGTTCAATTCCAATTTGAAATGTGGCAACAAAAGAGAAGTGATCGAAGAATGAATACACCAAGAAGATTTAGGGTCAACAAAAAGTAAAATCGCATGCTCGGAGGCCCTCCATGTCAAGTATTGATTGATTTTCTTTAAGGCATTCAAGATTGAGTGTGAGTTTGTTTTAAGCCCAAAACAAAGATGTGCATAAAGCTCGATTTCAAGTGCACATCGAAGGCCCTCCACATCAAGATATGTTCAATTTTTATGCCCAAATGAAGTGTTAGTGAGACTAATGTGCATTCAAGAAATTTTCTATTTTAGAAAAAGCAATAAAAATTCAAGTGAGTGGAATTTGATTTTTGTGGAGCACTTGACACCTTCTTAGGTAGATCCATCCCCATATATGGCACTGATATTGCAACCAATGGTTAGAATGATGGGTGATTAAAGAGGGTGAGTCCAGCAACAAATTCACTCAAAGTGTCTTTATTTGTTTTTATAACTTAGAAAGTTTCTAAAATGTAGATTCTTTTTATGCCCCAAAAGATGAAGTGTGAGATATTGTAATGATTAATTGACCTTTTGCATTCAAGATTGAATTTGTTGTTTTAATCATGCATTCATAAAAAAATAAAAAAAATTGATTTTAATTCATGGCACTCAAGAGTGATTTTAGCAATATGTATTCAAAGACAAGTGATTAAACATTCAAGTTTTTTCCTTTGAGCATTCAAGATTGAGATTTTGTGTGTTGTTTTGAGAACTTTGAAGTGCTTTGTTTTAACCTTAGATCATTCAAGATTGTTTTGGACTCAAAAGTGAAAATGAATCTTTGGACTTTGGTTTTCATTCAAGATTTTGTGTTCTAGTTTGCATGTTTTAAACCTAAAAAAAAATGATATTCCTAGATTGTTTTGATGCATGAAAAACCTAGGAAACATTCAAGATTTTGTGACAAGACATTTGTTTGGAACAAATAACAAAGCTTTTAGGAAAATTTTGGCAACCATTTAGGACTCTTAGTTTTCATGAGATTTTTAAAAGAACTTTAAAATATCTGCAAATGAGATTCATTTTATCCTTGATGGATGCTTTGAGTTGGATTTAGATTTTAGTGTGCACTTAGTGTTGATTTTGAACCTTTTGAAATGGAAACTTGAAGTTCTTTTTAAATTCCCAAAAATGAAGTGTTCCTAACTTTGCATGAATGCATCTAAAACCTTGATGTTGCAAGGATGCAAATGATTGGATTTGTTTAGTTTCACTTGTTAAAAGATTTTATTTTATTTTTTGCAAATTTTTAGTTTTTAATGGATTTAAGTATGATTTGGGGGTTCATTTTAAGCACTTAAAAAAAAGTGTGTATGATTTTGCTTCCTTAAAAAAAAGGCCAAGATCCCTCAAGAAGAAGAAGAAGTAAACTTTAGTATGTTAGAAATACTAAATTAAAACAATAAAAAATCATTTGCATACTAATTTAACATAACTTCATGAGAGACAAATGAAGTCCTCAAATGAGAATATGAGCCATGGATAGGCTCTCTCAATGAGGATGATCACTTGATATAGAGGTGTTTCTAATAGCTTAGATGACTTGATTATCTATGTATGCTCAAATGCTCAAATGGGCTTCAATGGAGGATTTTTGATAGATTTTGGTGAAT
Organism: Cupressus sempervirens; assembly: GCA_028749045.1. NCBI lineage: Eukaryota > Viridiplantae > Streptophyta > Pinopsida > Cupressales > Cupressaceae > Cupressus > Cupressus sempervirens. Next base: position 441,321,163 of record CM053786.1, on the reverse strand, counting down.
GGATTTGATGTAAAAATGGCTTCTCAAAATGGCATTATGGATTTACTTTCTACATTGTGTTAAAATGTCTTGGGAGAGGATTCCTTAAATAGGCAAAGGGCTTGAGGGATCAGGGGCTAGGATGCAAGGATGGGAAAAAGCTTATGGAAGGTTTAGATTGAATGAGACGAGAGCATGTGGATTGTGCTTCTTTACACCCAATCAGAGAGTGACACATGTCATAGGGTCATTGGTTAGAGCAAGAGCGGTTGAGGGGTCAACAAAGGAGGCTCAAAGCTCATAAAGACCCTCATAATGGCTTGTAAGAGCAATGAATGGGCTTGTAAGAGTCATTTATGGCTTTGTGGGCTTCATAAAGTTTTATGGTTGGGATATTTGTGAGAGAGTTGAGATATTTTGACTTGGGTTGGATTAAGAAAGTCTTAAGCTTAACTTAGGAATGTGCAAATGATTAAGGCTTGGATTAGGCTTGGGTTAAGATTAGATTAGGCTTATAAGAGATGGGCAAGTGGATGACAATAAATGAGGGTGGGTGAAGGAGGAGATATTTGATAACTTTGGCTTGGGTTAGCAAGTCTTAACCCATGTTTAGGGAATGTGACAAGGTTAGGTGGAGGATTAGGATTAGGGTCAAAGATAAGGATTGACATCCTCTAGAAGAGTCTAGGCTTTGGATGAAGATGAAGACTTTCTAGAAGAGTCTAGAACTTCCTAGGATGAGGATAAATAAGGTTTTTAGGAAATAAATAAAGTTTTATTTATTTCAAGGGTTTGGGTTGAGGAGATATTTATTAAAATATTTTTAATAAACATAAGGATTAATATTTAATCTTAATTAAATATTTTGAGTTGAGATTAGCGGTAGGAAATGATGGGACTAGCCTTTAATCAAAATTAAAGAAAGATTAGAAGATTTTGGAAGAGGTTAGTGGTCTTAAAGAAATTGGCCAAGTTTTGGGCAAAAAATAAATAAATTATTTATTTTGGGATTTTTGGTCAATTTATTAATTAAATAATTAATAAATAAAGAAATAATGTTTAAATAAGATTTAAACATTTTTGGGAGGGATTCCTTAATTAAATATTTTTAATTAAGATAAAGGGATTTAATGGCATAAAAATAAATAAATTAATAAAATAATTAGTTAATTAAAAAAAGATGATGTCATCAGGGACTTTTTTCTAAAAATAAAAATATTTTATTTTCTAAAGGATTTTTAGGTGTCTACAATGGCTAGTTGATATCCCTATAGGGATGGTAATAGAATAATTTTTTTTACTAATATGGTCCCTCAAAACACCTCCACAACCATCTTTGCTAGGATTTCCTTTAGTAGCACCATCAAAGTTACCTTTAGTCCAACCCATAAGAGGAGATTCCCATTTAACATTCTTCCTCTAATCATCAATTTTGATTTTATAGCCTTTAGTCTACATAGATTTGTTGATTTGGATATCATCATTTAGTTTTTTGTGAGATTTGAAGTTTTCCTTGATAGCTCTAATTATAATATGACCAAGGACCCACTCAAAAATTTCTTTGTCTCTAAAAATTCTATTATTTCTTTCTTTCTAGATTCCCCACTAGAGATGGGGTAGAGTAATTTTCCACATAAAACCAATATTAACCTCCTTACAAGGACATGTCCAACTCTAGAAGCATTGATCAATATTATTCTATTGAACCCAATCTAAATTCTAGTAGTTAAGGATTTAACTCCACACTTTTTGACTATAATTACAGTTTAAGAAAAGATGATTCCTATCTTTGGAGTCATTTTTACATAGGCTACATCTATTAACCACAAAACCATTCTTTTTCGCAAATTGTCCAATGTTAAAATTTTGTTTTGAAGCAAGATCTAGAAAAAAAATATTTATTTTAGGAATAAGACCATTAATCCAAGCTTTAGTCCATAAAGGTCTAAATCCCTTTTCCTCAATTCTAAAAATAAAGGAGACTTTAAAAGAACCTCTTGATTCAAATCCCCAAACCATTTTATCTTCAATATGAAGATAAAAGCTAAAGGCATTCAAGATTAATTGAATACTATAAAAAACCATATTACTTTCAACAAGGTTAACCCATTCATTATTAATCCAATAATTCTCCACAAGAATACCAAAAGTCTATTTACATTTGTCAACAAGACTTCTATCCTCATAATCCTCAATCACAAGATGATCCAAAATCCATACATCATCCCAGAACCTGAACTTTTTCCCATTACACACTTTCCAAGTACAACCTTTGTTTAAAATATTTTTAGCTCACTACACAACTCCCCAAATATTAGATGGAGATAAAACATTAAGATAAAAAAGAAAATCAAACAAAGGAGGAGCATCAAAGAGGTATTTATGTTTCCAAATAGTACTCCACCCCTTATTGTCTAGAAGAACTTTATTCATACTCCTAACAAACTTGATCCCCAGACCACCATCCAATTTAGGCTTAAAAATTTGATACCAAGCAATTAAAGCTATTCTCTTCTTATCCTGAAAACCATACTAGAGGAAGTTCCTTTAGATTTTGTCAATAAAATCAACATATTTAGCTTGAATCCTAATGAGACGCAAAGCATACATAAGAATACTTTGGAGACAAGCCTTTAGAGGAGTAATTTTACAAGCTTGACTCAATAAATTACCTTTCCATCCTAATATAAGGAATGCCCCTGCAAAACAAATGCCACGTCCGTAATCTCCATAATATGCAGAAAAATCAATGAGAGTCAAAGTCTTTTGAATATTGACCAGTCAACATTAGTGGATTAACTATCATTAACTTTAATTAAATTCATATATATACATATATGCTCAAATTTAAAAGAAATTGTAAATTTGTTACCAGGTCGTATAACCATGATGACCAAGTCGAAAAGAGCTCCAGAACCTATCTAAGAACACAAGGGTGAGAATGTTGTACGAGTGCTTTACCACCCTACCACGAAGTTGTTAAGCTTCCTCAGAATCTTTCCTGACATGAAAGATACCTAGCCCGACAACAAGATAGTCTAAACAAGTAAAACTAAGAGAAAGGTAATAGAATTGTGTGGTAAACAATATTGTGTCCTAAAACCATTCATAGCCAATCAAAAAACTCACAATTCACATAATTAGATCAGCATCTGGCTTATAATAAATTAAATAAATTAATCATCCTTGTTTCCAATTTCACACCACAACCTTCATGTGTGCATGTGAGATATGTAAGTAACCATCATAAGCAACTCATAAAGTGGTATCATTAGATATGACACATAAAGCCATCCCATAAGTAGTATGGTAAATAGGATGAAGGATAAAATGATCACACAATCAAGCATATATATGAGAGCAACATTGCCTTAAAAAGTTTATAACATATTATTCCTAGCATCTTCTAAAATTTGATCAATGTGCATAAAATATAGGTATTGCAATAGACAAGTTTAGCCAATCTATAACCAAGAATTTTAGCCAAATTGGACAACATTCTATGAGAAAACACTACTACAAAGATTCAGTTATATATTCAAGGTTTATTTGAATTTCCAATGTTTGTCTGAGTATCACAATTATTTTTCTAAGGACATGATATGCAATAGTTCTTTCATGTAATGTAACCAAACATTGATGCACCATGCATGTGACTTTTACTTTATAGAAAGTTGTTAACACCTTTTATTTAGTCAATTTGGTCAATGAATAATGATCAATGAAGTAGTCATCTTGAGTTATCTGTTTGACTCCTAGTCTATATGATGTTCAACATAGACTTAGACCCTTTGGTTGACTTTTGTGTTTGGGATTTGGTTGAAATTATATATTGGTATAGAACTTGGGTTAATGTTACTTGACACATTTGATTGGATGACTTTCTATCCTTGATCTATCTATGATATTGGTTAAATATATGTCGTTAATTGGAGCTATATGACACATTAAGATGTAAATACATATGGATGTCAACTATGCAAGCATTTAGATGCATAATGATGATTAAATGTTAATGATTACATTAATGATTTTATATGTGCATGTCATTATTTTTCCTCATGATCTAATGAAGATGACTTAGATGTAATGAGATTTCATTACTTGATTATGTTTCATGGACACTGGTCTATTGATGTGGACAATTACTTACTTAGCGAGCACATGTTAGATGGTATATATGGTACATATGGCTTCTGATTATAAGATGAGTTAAGAAGTCATAAATTTGAACAAAATTTATGACTACTAATATTTGAGTTGATCTCCTTGAGATACTAATTAGTATGGTAGGATGTGGATAAGAAGTACCTACTAGCAAGGAAAATCCATAGGTGATACTAGGGTATGGTAAGTGCATAGCTATGTGTGTGATATCATGTGATTTTAAGTCAATATGTTACAAAATTTGAGACTTCTTGAGATAAGGAAGTATATGACTTTATATTTCATTGGAAAGTCAATTTGATTTATAATATATGATGGACTGACATTGGGTGTTGTTTCTATAATGCAATAGAGGGAATGCCACATTATCAGAAAGGGGGAATATTGTCGGAGAGAGGTAGCCTAACCTTGTAAAACTATAGGATGGTAATGGAATTCACACACTCACATAAAGAAATTTTTCTTGAAATGATTACTTATGTATGTTCTAACATAACATTTTTGTTATCTTCTTTTAATTTATTACTTCAATTGTATGATAATAGATCTTTCAAAAGATAGCTCCATGAGAGTTAATGTGTTAATATGTTAATGAAACGTAGCTTTCATTTAAGGAATTTTTTTTTTGAGTTTATTTGAGTAAATGAAAGATAGTTTTGTTGATAGAATTGAATGACGATGTGTGCATTTTTATAATGGAAGTTAGATCTTGATATTGTAGATTCATTTCCTTGTATATATAATTGGGTATGATTTGAATTCTTATATCTATTTGCATTGGGATGATGCATTCTCTAAGTGGGGAAGGATGTCACAACCAACTTCTTCTCGCCAAATAATTGGCATCACATTTCCATGTGGATGGCAAAATGAACCAAATTTTTATAATTATAATTAATGATTAGAATTGGTTATCATTAATTTTGAAGATAGTGGATAGGATTAGTTACCATTTAGTCGTGGGGGGGGGGGAGGTCATCTTGGGTGTGCCTTGCAAATATAGTTGCACTATCAAAGAATAGGAAGAATAGAGTTATGGTGTGGTTTTCCATTTGCATGCAGTACTTTATCTCGCAACTCCTCTACATAGTCCAAGGGGGTGAATTAGTATGAGTTTAAAAATGTGTTTGACAAAATGATTTTTATATAGCTCCTCTTACTATGAGATGAGTAGTGGTTCCTTAACGCACATATCCAAGTTTTCCAACAAGGACACAAGTTTGAAATTATGTGAGCCAGTTTCATACACAACATAATCTAGTTTATTGCCTACCAATTAAGTTGGTTGGCCTTTCAATGTCCCCAAACTTCTAGTGCTATCCCTAGCTCATTGTATTTCTACTACTTCTAGAATGAAAGAATGAATGCCCTTGTTGGGTGTGTTGTTCCTCATGATGGTTATACCCACCAGTGATGGTGCTGACATGGCAGATTGAAAAAAAAGATCAGTGGCTGGAAGGAGGGTGGTTTTGGTATGAACGGTGGATGGGAAGACAACAGGGGTTTGTGGAGTCTTACTTGGGCTGTCATTGACATTAAAGGTCAGTGCTATGCCCTTTGCTCTCAAGATTTCTTACCTCAAGGTAGAGGTAGGCATTTTAATTTACTTATGCGTATGCAATTTGTATAGTTTTGGATGGTGGTTGTGCATTTTCCTTAGTAGTTTAGAAGAAATATGCAAGATTAGGTTAATTTTTAATGTCAAGATACTTAGTTCAAACCCTCGAGTCTTACCTCCTTTCATCTAGCATTCAAGATTGGACTTTTTTCTTGTTGAACTTATCACCAATATGATTTTCTTGTCTGCTTTATGTATGGAAGCAATAGACATTAGTGGTGTTATTCTCAAGCTACATAAAATTTTAAGCCACCTTATGAGATTCTTAACTTATTCAATGAATTAGTGAAACTGATCTGTCAATGATTTCAGTCTTATATATGAAACTTGATTATTAGGTCAAAATATTGAAAATCAATGTGTTTCTAAACTATACCCCATGTGATAGGTAGCTCAAAATGTTGATTTAAAATAATAATAATGCTCTATGAACATGGCTTGCACAAAATGAACATCTATATGGATCTCAGAGATACATTTCACCACTGTGTGTAGATTTTGCGTAGAACAACAAACAAAATTTAACAATGGAACACATTCTAAAAGGCTCTTCTTGCTAGAATGTATTAGTCTTTCCTTGCATTATCCTCTTATCAACAAAATTAAGTTTAAACAAATCTTCTACCTAGTAGCCTAGGATATATGCACATACTAGAAGAAGCATATGTGCTAAATTTCATTATTCTGTATCTTAGTTGATCTAATAAAGTAAATGAGACCTTCATTCTATGCATGATTATGACCCCCCCTTTGATGGAGTAATAATGACAGATTGTTGTTTTGTGATAAGTTATTATGTCTACATTCAAATTCTTCCTCAGGGATTATTATTAAATTGTCATAAGTTCTTAAATGTAGTTTAGTTACTTTAAATATTCTAATATGGAGAATTTTTTTATGTAATGATTACTTGACTATGCCAATCTCTTCATGGGTAGCATTATGTAAGGACTGCCCCTACAAAACAAATGCCACATCAGCAATCTTCGTAATATGCAAAAAAATCAATGAGAGTCAAAGTCTTTTGAATATTGAAGAGTCAAAATTAGTCAATTAACTATCATAAACTTTAATTAAATTCATATATATACATATATGCTCAAATTTAAAAGAAACTATAAATTCGTTACCAAATTACTAATACCAGATACCAGATACCAAGTGGTATAACCATGACGACCAAGTTGAAAAGAGCTCCAGAACCTGTCTAAGAACATAAGGGTGAAAATATTGTAGGAGTGCTTTACCACCCTACCATGAAGTTGTTAAGCTTCCCCGAAATCTTTCCTAACATGAAAGATACCCAACCCGACAACGAGATAGTCTAAACAAGTAAAACTAAAAGAAAGGTAATAGAATTGTGTGGTAAATAATATTGTGTTCTAAAACCATTCATAGCCACTCAAAAAACTCACAACTCACATAATTAGATTAGGATCCAGCTTATAATAAATCAAATAAATTAATCATCCTTGTTTTTAATTTCACACCACAACCTTCATGTGTGCATGTGAGATATGTAAGTAACCATCATAAGCAACTCATTAAGTGGTATCATTAGATATGTCAATAAAGCCATCCCATAACTAATATGGTAAATAGGATGAAGGATAAAATGATCACACAGTCAAGTATATATATGAGAGCAACATTTCCTTAAAAAGTATATAAAATATTATTCCTAGCATCTTCTAAAATTTGATCAATGTTCATAAAATATAGGTATTGCAATAGACAAGTTTAGCCTATCTATAACCAAGCAACTGGCATTTTTTTTGTAGGGGTAGTCCTTACATATGGTATCAGAGCTCTTGGTTCCACACTTAGGCCTTGAGTTCACTATGCTAGACATACAACTATAAGTCAACTTTTTTACCTTATGTTGTATGAGTTGATGAGATGGGTTGCATGTTGTGTCTCTCAGTTATGATTATTTTTGACGTAGCAGGATATGAAGTTCCTTATGCATGTCATTATTTTGAGTTAAAATTGCATTCTTTAAAAGATTTTCAAAATGGAAAGTTTATGGAATGACTGGTAAATTGTATACCTCATATGTTTATGATTATATTTACTTTAAACCATGTGATGGTATACTGTGCAAATTGGAGTATTACAATTGAACTATTGAGATAGTTAGAGGATCGTTGACTTTTGTACTAGGCTCTAAGAGCCTACTAAATGAGATTAAGCTTGTGATAGCAATGTAAAATATCTTTTTATTAAATGTAAATGACATGTGATGCACATGTGGTGCAAGGATTTATTTCTATTTTTGCCAGATTCATGAGGTTCATTGATTAACCTAATATAATAAGTAGAAAGAACATGGATTTCATTTACAAAAGTATTTTATGTTCCATTATGCATTTAGAAATGTGTGATTATCAAGATAAATTGCATGTAATGCATGAGAAGTTTGGTTATGTTCTTAGTGAACCTTGGATGCAAGGTTTTGTTAAACATCTACTCCCTCTTTGTGACTAGTGAGAGTCATTGTGCCTTAAGTGAATTGAGTTTTCATTTTATTATGTTCAGTTTCATGAACTTGGATGTGATGAAAGACTAGCTTGAGATTTTATGTTCTTTGTGACCACCAAGCCACCAATTTCTTGTGTGAGCTATTTATTGTGACTCGTGTTCACTTTTATTTTATTTTTGTACCTCCTTTTGGACATTTACTTGAGAATTATGAATCTTGTTTCAAGATTTCTTTGATCTTGAGGTGGCTAGGGTGTGTGTGTGTATTTTTTATGATGCTACTCCTATTATTTGGAAGTGATGTCATCTATGATGTTCATTGTGGAACATTGATAGGATGTATGAGGGAGTAGATTGTGAAGAAAATTCCATTCTTCCTTTTGCATTTATCTTATGCTATTTTTTATTATTTTGGAAAGCTTACTTTCCAATGTGGGTGCCAAATGTGGACAAACACAAAAGGTTAGATGCTGTGTATTTCTTTCATGGAAGGGTGTAATGTAGCAATCATGAGACAGATAGATGGATATCTTCATGTTTAGTTTCTCTATTTGCCAGTTCTGTAGAATGGATACATGTCTGTTCTTGTTTCTTCTATAGGTAATTCTAGATTTTAAAAGTGGTTGGCCAAGCCCTTTTTTTTTCTAGATATTGCAGTTGTACATGGTTATGCATATTTGGTTTTACTACTAGCCATATGGTTGCAATGTAGTTTATTTTATTTCCGAACTACATTCTATGTTTGGACTACTAGGCACATGGTTGCAATGTAGAAATGTTACATGGGCACACCAGATCCATCTGATCCATCTTGTCCTGGGAAGCTAGACTTCTTGTGTCAGGGTTGGGGAATTCTTTGTGTTAGGAAGAATTTCAGGGAAAGTGTCACTCTATGGTTGGCGAGGTTAAAGTACCTGGGACACACTTCTATCTTAGGAAGTAGGTGGGAGATGTCCTATAGATTTGGAGACTGGATTCACTGAAGAACATAATGAAAATGTCATCTTCGTTTAATTATTTTTCTTGTCATTTGAGATGTACTTAATTACATCATTATGTTATGATTTAATAGCATAAAGGCCATACATCACAACATGTGCTTATATGTTGGTTAAGCACACTACGGTGAAAAAAATGGGTGTGAGGACCTAAGGTTACTCAATTGATAAAAGTTGGATTACTAATCCTTGTAAGTGATTGGTGAGCATACCTAGATGATTTACTTAATAGTGCTGATCATATGATAGATGGCACTGCACTTGTATGATGTTCTTATTGTTCCATGTCTGACATGTAGATCAACATTATCTATGATGTTCATTGAGGTATGAGGCTTTACATTATATGTCGTATATTTATTAAATCGTGCATTTGATGGATGGATTCCTTGGATAATGTCATGTGTTACATTTTTAAATGGATAATTATTGTTAATCCTGATTATGGCAGTGAAACAAATGTTAACTAATCAAGCTATAGTTTTCTTATTTATGTGATTCTTGCAAATGATAATGTGGCGATTACTTAGCAAGACATGGTTTTACATACGATAGAATAAAGTTGGACATGTAGGTCAACTTCTTTTGATATTTTCATTTATGGGATAGTCATGTGATGCTATGTTGTGTTCAACAATTTGGTTGATAATTGGTTATGAAATGTAACTTTATTTGCACCTATCATTTCGACATGTATGTTGGAAAGTAGAATGAAGTTGAAACTTAATTGGAAGATATTGTATCTACTTGTTGACTCAACTAAATGTAGATAACTTTTGGCAAACTTGATTTGACTTTTGGTCTATGTGGCAAGTGTATAAAATATGGTCTTCCTATGAGGATGCAAACGGGTATGTATAGATCCCTCTTTTATCTATTTTAATAAATATTTTTGCATTGGTGTTATGTATATGTGATGATCCACCATGCATGTGACTTTTACTTTATAGAAAGTTGTTAACACCTTTTATTTAGTCAATTTGGTTAACGAATAATGATCAATGAAGTAGTCATCTTGAGTTATTTGTTTGACTCCTAGTCGATATGATGTTCAACATAGACTTAGACCCTTTTGTTGACTTTTGTGTTTGGGATTTGGTTGAAATTATATATTGGTATAGAACTTGGGTTAATGTTACTTGACACATTTGATTGTATGACTTTCTATCCTTGATCTATCTATGATATTGGTTAAATGTATGTTGTTAATTGGAGCTATATGACACATTAAGATGTAAATACATATGGATGTCCACTATGCAAGCATTTAGATGCATAATGATGATTAAATGTTAATGATTACATTAATGATTTTATATGTTCATGTCATTATTTTTCCTAATGATCTGATGAGGATGACTTAGATGTAATGAGATTTCATTACATGATTATGTTTCATGGACACTAGTCTATTGATGTAGACAATTACTCACTTAGTGAGCACATGTTAGATGGTATGTATGGTACATATGGCTTCTAATTATAAGATAGATTAAGAAGTCATAAAGTTGAACAAAATTTATGACTACTAATATTTGAGTTGATCCCCTTGAGATACTAATTAGTATGGTAGGATGTGAATAAGAAGTACCTACTAGCAAGGAAAAATCCATAGGTGATGCCAAGGTATGGTAAGTGCATAGCTATGTGTGTGATATCATGTGATTTTAAGTCAATATGTTACAAAATTTGAGACTTCTTGAGATAAGGAAGTATATGACTTTATATTTCATTGGAAAGTCAATTTGATTTATAATATATGATGGATTGACATTGGGTGTTGTTCCTGTAATGCAATAGAGGGAATGACACATTATCAGAAAGGGGGAATATTGTTGGAGAGAGGTAGCCAAACCTTGTAAAACTATAGGATGGTAATGGAATTCACACACTCACGCATATAAATTTTTCTTGAAATGATTACTTATGCATGTGCTTACATAAAATTTGTGTTATCTTCTTTTAATTTATTACTGCAATTGTATGATAATAGATCTTTCAAAAGATAGCTCCACGAGAGTTAATGTGTTAATATGTTAATGAAACATAGCTTTCATTTAAGGAATTTTTTTTTTGAGTTTATTTGAGTAAATGAAAGATAGTTTTGTTGATAGAATTGAATGATGATGTGTTCATTTTTATAATGGAAGTTAGATCTTGATATTGTAGATTCATTTCCTTGTATATATAATTGGGTATGATTTGAATTCTTATATCTATTTGCATCGGGATGATGCATTCTCTAAGTGGGGAAGGATGTCACAACCAACTTCTTCTTGCCAAATATTCGGCATCACATTTCCACGTGGATGGAAAAATAAACCAAATTTTTATAATTATAATTAATGATTGGAATTAGTTATCATTAATTTTGAAGATAGTGGATAGGATTAGTTACCATTTAGTTGGGGGGGGGGGGGGGGGGGGGGGGAGGTCATCTTGGGTGTGGCATGCAAATATAGTTGCACTATCAAAGAATGGGAAGATGAGAATTATGGTGTGGTTTTCCATTTGCATGTAGTACTTTATCTCACAACTCCTCTGTAGAGTCAGGGGGGGGGGGGGGGGGAATTAGTATGAATCTAAAAATTTCCTTGGCAAAATGATTTTTATATAGCTCCTCTTACTTCAAGATGAGAAGTGGTTCCTTAACACACGTATTAAAGTTTTCCAACGAGGAAAAAAGTTTGAAATTATGTGAGCCAGTTTCATACATGGCATAATTTAGTTTATTGCCTCCCAATTAATTTGGTTGGCCTTTCAACGTCCCCAAACTTCCAGTGCTATCCCCAACTCATTGTATTTCTACTGCTTCCAGAATGCAAGAATGAATGCCCTTGTTGGGTGTGTTGTTCCTCATGCTTACATTTACAATGATGGTTATACCCACCGGTGATGGTGCTTATAGGGCAGATTGGAAAAAAAGATTAGCGGGTGGAAGGAGGGTGGTTTTGGTATCAACAGTGGATGGGAAGACAATAGGGGTTTTTGGAGTCTTACTTGGGCTATGATTGACATTAAAGATTAGTGTTATGCCCTTTTCTCTCAAGATTTCTTACCTCAAGGTAGAGGTAGGCATTTTAATTTACTTATGTGTATGCAATTTGTATAGTTTTGGATGGTGATTGTGCATTTTCCTTAGTAATTCAGAAGAAATATGCAAGATTAGGTTTCTTTTTAATGTCAAGATACTGAGTTCGAACCCTCAAGTCTTACCTCCTTTCATCTAGCATTCGAGATTGGACTGTTATTGTTGAACTTATCACCAATATGATTTTCTTGTCTACTTTATGTATGGAAGCAATAGACATTAGTGGGGTTATTCTCAAGCTACATAAAATTTTAGGCCACCTTATGAGATTCTTAACTTAGTCAATGAATTAGTGAAATTGATCTGTCAATGATTTCAATCTTATATATCAAACCTGATTATTAGGTAGAAATATTGAAAATCAATTTGTTTCTAAACTATACCCCATGTGATAGGTAGCTCAAAATGTTGATTTAAAATAATAATAATGCTCTATGAACCAGACTTGCACAAAATGAACATCTATATGGATCTCAGAGCTGCATTTCACCACTGTGTGTAGATTTTGCATAGAGCAACAAAGAAAATTTAACAATGGAACACATTCTAAAAGGCTCTTATTGCTAGACTGTATTAGTGTTTCCTTGCATTATCCTCTTATCAACACAATTAAGTTTAAACAAATCTTCTACTTAGTAGCTCTGGATTAGAAAATTTGCACAAGGAGACTTGATAAACATGGTTCCTACGTATTGAATTTTTCAATAGCCTTGGATATTTGCACATACTGGAAGAAGCATATGTGCTAAATATTATTTATCTTGTATCTTAGTTGATCTAATAGAGTAAATGAGGCCTTCATTCTATGCATGATGATGACCCCCCTTTTGATGGAGTAATAATGACAAATTTTTGTTTTGCATAAGTTATTATGTCTACATTCAAATTCTTCCTTTGGGATTAGTATTAAATTCTCATAAGTTCTTAAATGGAGTTTAGTTAATTCAAATATTCTAATATGGAGAATTTGTTTTTATGTAATGATTACTTGACTATGCCAATCTCTTCATGGGTAGCATTGGAATACCAATATGAGAGTTTGAAATTAGAAAGGACTCAACATTTTCCATTTTGAAGTGTTAGATAGATATTATAAAGAAGGGAACTCAAACCTAGAATGTATTATAATGCAATGATTCTGACATATTTCATTACTTTAAAAGTTATGTGTTGATTTCATGGTGCATCAATGTTTGGTTACATTACATGAAAGAATTATTGCATATCATGTCCTTAGAAGAATAATTGTGATACTCAGACAAACATTGGAAATTCAGATAAACCTTGAATATATAACTAAATCTCTATAGCAATGTTTGCTCATAGAATGTTTCCTAATGTGGCTGAAATTCTTGGTTATAGATTGGCTAAACTTGTCTATTGCAATACCTATATTTTATGAACATTGATCAAATTTTAGAAGATGCTAGGAATAATATGTTATAGACTTTTTAAGGCAATGTTGCTCTCATATATATACTTGACTCTATGATCATTTTATCCTTCATCCTTTTTACCATATTAGTTATGGGATGGCTTTATGTGACATATCTTATGAGTTGCTTATGATGGTTACTCACATATCTCACATGCACACATGAAGGTTGTGGTGTGAAATTGGAAACAAGGATGATTAATTTATTTGATTTATTATAAGTTGGATCCTGATCTAATTATGTGAGTTGTGAGTTTTCTGAGTGGCTATGAATGATTTTAGGATACAATATTGTTTACCACACAATTCTATTACCTTTCTCTTAGTTTTACTTGTTTAGACTATCTTGTTGTCGGGCTGGGTATCTTTCATGTTAGGAAAGATTCTGGGGAAGCTTAATAACTTCCTAGTAGGGTGGTAAAGAACTCCTACAATATTCGTGCCCTTGTGTTCTTAGATAGGTTCTTGAGATCTTTTCAACTTGGTCATCATGGTTATACCACCTGGTATCTGGTATCTGTTATTAGTAATCTGGTAACGAATTTACAGTTTATTTTAAATTTGAGCATATATGTATATATATCAATTTAATTAAATTTAATGATAGTTAATCAACTAATGTTGACTGGTTAATATTCAAAAGAATTTGACTCTCGTTGATTTTTTCGCATATTACAGAGATTGCTGATGTGGCATTTGTTTTGCAAGGGCAGTCCTTACACCTACCAATTTCTTGTTGAATTTTTAAATAAGATCTTCCCAAAAATAATCCAAGGGATTAGGCCCTAGAGGGAGACCTAAATAAATACAAGGAAAAGACCCTATAGAGCAACCAAGAATGTTAGCAATCTTACACTGTCTCAAAATAGGGGTATTGATAAAACACAAAGAACTCTTATTCCAGTTGATTAGTTGACCTGATGTAGAAGAATAGTGGTTAAGGGCATTTTTGAGATTCCTTGCTTCCTTACCTCATCTTTTCCCAAAAAAAAAAATTGAATCATCCACAGATTGTTCATGGGAACAAATAAGAGGATGAGAAGAGAGCCACAAATATTTTATTTCCCCTAGAGAAACCAATTTCCTAATATATTTGGCCAAGCAATCAGCCATAATAGTGAAGATGTTAGGAGATAAAGGATTTCCCTGTCTCAACCCCCTAGTAGGTTTAAAGAACTCTAAGGAACATCCATTAACTTGAACAACAACAGCAGTGGTAGAGATCATCTACAAAATTAGCTTCACCACATTGACACTAAAACCAAAAGATAATAAGATCTTATGAAGAAAGGATCATTCAACTCTTTCATAGGCTTTAGCAATACTAACTTTCATAATGAAGCCCTGATTATTAGAAAGAGATAAAGAGTGGATGTTCTAGTGCACAAATATAATAGAATTAAGGATTTGTCTACCAGGAACAAAACCATTTTGTTGCTCAAAACTAAGAGAAGGTAGCAAAAGAAACAACCTCAAAGTCAAGACTTTTGAAATAATTTTTCAACAAGAATTGCATAGATTGATAGGCCTGAATTGATCTGGAGAATCTACACCAACTTTTTTGGAATAAGGCATAGGAAAGTTGAATTAATTTCCTTCAACATCATTTTAGCCCCAAATTTTTTTTTAATAACATCACACACATGTTTCCCAACCATATTCCATTCCTTCTGAAAAACAACATAGGAAAACCATCTGGTCTTGGTGATTTATCCCCACCTAAAGAGTAAATGGCCTTATAAATTTCCTCTTCCTTAGGAATATAACACAACATTCTATTTTTCTCTTTAGCAAACAAAGAAGGAATAACATCCAACAACTCTACCTGATGAGTCAAGCCAATATTAGGATCTGAAGACATGAAAGAATAGAAAAATGAGACCATTTCCTCTGAGATTTCCTTTTCCTCAATTAACTCTACACTACCTTTATTAAGACTAGAAATATGAGTTTTAGCTTTATGTTTTAAAGTAGTTAAATGAAAAATTATAGTGTTTCTGTCACCTTCATCTAGCCAAACAGATCTAGATCTCTGCCTCCAGTAAATTTATTCTTTAGTAACAATATCATGATACTCCACCATCTTCTCATTTTCTTCCATCACTAACAGTATAGGTGTTGTTTTTTGTTGACAAAGTTGGGTTTAGGATATGACATTTCAAAGTTTGGATGCTCTTGAAACAGTGGATTCCTTACTTGATTCAAGTTTATGGAAAATACTTGTCAAACATAAGGTTGACGAATAGGGGACAAAGATCAATAAGATACTTCCTTAGACATAGCAGATGAAGGAGACCACAAGGATCCTCTACTACACTTAGACTATATATAGAACTAGGAACAACCTCTACCTTGACTACTATCTCTAACTATACCTCTTCGAGCTCAATGAGAATGAAACACATTCCCACATCTTGTTGTAATAGCCATATATAATGATATATGATAGGTTTAGACAAGGATGACACTTAGAATTTTGACTCAAAGTAGATGTAAGAAATAGTAAGATTGATTTATACTAGGGTATGAGTAGTTAAAGAAGTGGCTAGAACAACTAAGAGATTGACTATCATGAGAACATGGTATGACAACCCAATAGAACAAGTGGATTAATGTGGAATAAGACTAATTCAGATGTGGGTCACAAGTGTTCAGCCAAGAAATTTGTTTTCATTTTTTACTTTTTCAAATAGAGAAGTGTATAGGTGTACCTAAATAGAAACCAAATCAAACTAGAGGTTTGACAAAAAGACAAAATTTAACTTGTTATTTTGGAAAAATTCCAGATAGGATCACATAAGACAATATTCTTTGATGTGAGATTTTAACATGCTAATGCAAGTAAGTGTGAAGACAAGGTGAAAAAATGCCTTTATAGGGAAGTAAATAGACCAATTTGACAGATTATGACCAAAATTTTGTAGAGACTAGGTAAAATCTTGCACAAGAATACCGGGGTTCCTAGGTGAGAAATTTTATTGAGCCATGTCAGAAAACAAAACAACAAGCTCCTAAGATCTTGAGCTATGTGAGATTGTGAAGAAAAATAGGCAAGTAAGTATCAAGATATTTTGGTCTTGACTAGTTTTGAAGAGATTTGATCAAGTTTTTTAGATTTAATACATTACAAATAGAGTTAAGTTTCTAGATAGATTTTGATAATGTTTTAGATTGGTAAATTTGATAGTTTGATAGGTTAGAATAGTTGACAAGTTGGTTTCTAGATTGATTGAATCAGACAAAAGGGATAACAAGCAGTAGTAATAAATACTAGTACATTTGGGGGTAATTTTTGATGACAGACCAATTTGGCTGTCAAATTCATTCAAATTATTTTTTATCCCAATAACATCAAAATTTTGACTACAATTAAGATTGGTGTCAAACTTTTGACATTTTTGGGGATATAAACCAAAAAAATGTGAAACTTTATTTCATATCATGTGGCAAAGTGTTGGCAGGAGACTTCAGGCATGACCAATTAAGAGAATTTTAGCACCATTAAGGTAAGCTTGATGGATTCATTTGCATTATCTGCATCCTCTTTTGTTTGGAACTTGCTTTCAAGGTAAAGTCTCATCCTCTTCTATTTTCTTGTTTAATTTCAAAGTAATGGTTGAAGGTATTTTTCATTTTTGTTTTAAGGGTCCAAAGTAATTTCTATTTGCAACTTGCTTGATATTAGGGTAAATATTCAAGGTAATTTTTACTTTTTCCATTGATTATGGCTATTCAAACATTATTCATATTGCCCAAATTTGAACATATTGCCTAATTAATTTTAATGTATAACCCTAGAAAAAAATTGGGAGACTTGTGGACATTAATCTATTTCTCTTCCTTGATCTCTTAGTGATAGTGTTAGTGAGGAATCTTCCATGGAGGCATTGATACCTTGGTAATGGATATGTATAATGAATATGGATTCATTGGAGTGCAGGTAAGGAAAATGATTCTCAAAAACTCAAATCTTCTTACTAGTGAGGCTATTCATTTGAAGCATACAATTGAATGCTTGAAAAAATTAGGGTTAGCTAAAGAAGATGTGAACTATATTGTCTTCAACCATCCCAAAAATTTTAATGACAACTTAAATAGAGCTCTTGTTTCAAAAATCTTACTCCTGATTGAGTTTTAGGGGTCAAAGGATAACCTATTTAAGGTTCTTAGAAAGGCACTGGGGTTTTCTCTTGTGATGTTGAACTAGTGAATGATAAACTTAAGATTTTTGAAAAAACAGGCTTCCTAGAGCATGAGATTTAAAGAAATTCTTGAGAAGGATCCTTTATTCCTTTGTGACTCTATAGGTAAGATAGAAGAGAACATGAAATTTTTGACATGTAATCTAGGGTTAAAACCCAATGTTGTGGTAAAATATCCCATATTAGTAAACTTAAGTGTAGAGAAAAGGAAAAGGTCACATTATCAGGTGTTTTAGTATCTAAATTCATTGCAAGCTCGATAGGACCTTAGTAGGGCTCTATTTACATGTTTGGTAATAAGTGAGGAGTATTTCACTAAAAGGCAAAGAAAGGTCCTCATAACTGAGGAACAATGTAGTTCTTTCCAAGAATCAATACAATAAAGATTTTTTGTGTGTTTAATAAATGTGTGTTTTCTCTATCTCTTCCCCTATTTCCAAATTGTAGTTTTCTTCTACTAAAAATCTTAATAATATCTACCAAATTTACATTTATTTGCAATCTAGTTTTTGCCCTTTGATTGTGGAGAACTTGTATTGTGCTACCCTAAATTTAAATAGAACATTTATATATGGTCATCTATAGCTAAATTAGATTTTCTATTATAAATGCATCTTTATGTTTGGTGTAGAAATCATTGAACATCTCTCAAAGATTTACTAGGTTCAATCTTAATTGGGAAATACTTTTAATGGATTGAACAAAAATTACAATGGATTCAACAACGATTACATAGATAACAATATCTCTGTCTTTAAGAAGATTACAATGGATTCAACAAAGATTACATAGATTCTAGTATCTTTGTCTTTAAGTAGATTACAATAATTTGAATTAATCCATAGGATGAAAATGACACCATACTCTTGGCCTTCAACATTCACATGGAAGCTCAAAAAATACATAATCAGAATAGAGACTCGATGTTCTAAATCTTCACACATAGAATGCCATGAAAAAATAAAATTATTATCAAAATGTAGACACACAATTACAGACATGGGCCTTATATCGACCTCTCTCTAATAGAATCTAATGTTAGAGGGCTAAATCCAATCACTCCCATAGTGTTCTACTTGAGGCAAAATTTTAAATAAGTGATTACAAGATTCTTAACCAGTCTCATGAGGTGTTGTACCTAAAGGCCTCACCTTTCCCACTCCTTGTGCTTCCTTTCCTTCCTAATATGGTTGGATATTGTAGATACATGATATTGCAATATCTATCTACCTATCTTTATTAAGTATGCACAATTATCCCTTCATAGCTCAGCGTCTATAGATATTACCACAACTGGACCTATAGTAGATAATATTGTTGTTCGATGATTCTCTCTACTACTTGTATTGTATGTTGTCTCCTTCACTAAATAGTAAGATATTCATTTCATGTTTTCTGTTATCTCAAATACTTAATCTGATGCTTATATGTCCCTTTCATTGGCTGGAAGGGTATCTCTCTTCATGGACCAACCTCCTTATGAAAGTGGTAACTTGTTTCATCTCACCTTTGCACCTAACTAAAACTTGTTATTGTGATCACCTCTCAACAAGTTTTATTAGTAATAATTTTCATTGTAACATTCCTTAATTTCATTGTTCATCTCCTAATTGTAGCAATAATACTATTTCTTATGAGAGTCACTATTATCATAATCACAACCTTCACTTGCATATTCTTCTTATATCACTATTGCCTTCACATATCAATCATATCTTCTATTTCACAAATCTTCTATAGTATTTCTATTCTTTGCTTAAATATGGTTTTGTACTTATGAGTAGCAATGATTGCATCCATATCTATAGAATTTAGTTCCAGCAATAAGTGCATCAATTTATAGGTCATGACTCTTGACCTTACAATTTCATCCTTCCATGTTCGATCAAAATAATGATCTAACTCTTACACTTCTAGATTGCAAGAAAAATTGCAAAAAGTTGCATGACAACTTTTATTGCATTTTTTGCAATTTTTACAACTTTTAAATAAAATACTCCACATGCGTTAAAAACTAGACCACAATATACAAAAATATTATAAAACATAAAAATGGAGATTTTGGTCAACTCACAATGTTTGACCAATCATTGACCAACCTTTGACTTGCCTATAACCTTATTACAACATGTAAACAACTTACCTAAATGCATGTTTGAGATTGTCTAAACTATCTTCTATCAACTTAGACGCTTATCAATCACCTTCTATACTATCATACCTACTGTTTGACCACATTATTTAGGACCTAGGGCTCCTACACCAAGATCTAGGATTTCATTTTTGTGCCCTTTTGATCGATGTATATGTATGTATGTATGTATATAAACAATAAAACTTACTCAACATGTAGCATGACCACAAGCTTATAAACATAACTATATAAGGAATGAGTTAGGACATATATATGTTAATTGGTCTAGTTGCTGATTAGGTGGGTTGATTACAAATTCTTGTAGAATTTTCATTAGATTAGGTACGATAAAAAAAAAAATTAGTTATTCCTAGCTAGCATTAACTTGACCCATGGTCTATTTAGACCCATTGATTATGTATATGAGCAATGTTAGTATGCTAATAGAAACCAAATTTAAATAAAGCTTCTTCAAACTAAACAAAATTCATAAACTTCAAGATAGACTAAGATGAACTCTCAATTGAGAATATGAGCCATTAATGGACTCTCTCAATAAGAAGCTCTCTTGTTGAGTGGCTTTATCTAAATGGATAGGATGTATGCTCAATATGCTTCCAAAGGCTTCAATGGATGATTGTGGATTTTTGGTGTGGATAGATGGCTTTAGTATGGATTTGGCTCTCAAAATAGCATTATAACTTTACTTCATGGATTGTGTTATTTTGCAAAGGGAAAGGATCCAATTTATAGGCAAGAGGCTTGAGGGATTGAGGGCTAAGATGCAAGGATGGGAAAAAGCTCATGGAGGGCTTAGATTGCATGAGAGGAGAGCACATGGATTGTGCTTCCTTACAGCCAATCAAGTAGTGACACATGTCACATGGTGAGAGGATGGAGGAAAGGGGAAGGATGAGTCAACAAAGGAGGCTCAAGGGATAAAATTTTCATAAAGACCCTCATAATGGCTTGTAAGAGCAATAAAAGGGCTTGGAAGAGTCATTTATGGCCTAGTGGACTTCATAAAGTTTTGTGGTTGAAGATATTTGTGAGAGATACCATGAAATTCGAATTTGAGGGTTTAGGGAGGTTTTAAGCTTGCTTAGGGTTGTAAAAATGATTAGAGGAAGGGTTAGAGATGGCTTAGGACTAGGCAAGTGGATGTCAAGTGGATTGCAATTAATGAGGGTGGGTGAAGGAGGAGATATTTGTTAACTTTGCCTTGAGTTAGCAAGTCTTAACCCATGTTTAGGGAATGTGACAAGGTTAGGAGGGGATTAAGATTAGGGTTAAAGACATCTTCTAGAAGAGTCTAGGCTTTGGATGAGGATAAAGACTTTCTAGAATAGTCTAGAATTTCCTAGGATGAGGATGAAGACTTTCTAGAAGAGTCTAGAACTTCTTAGGATGAGGATAAATTAGATTTTTAGAAAATAAATAAAGTTTTATTTATTTCAAGGGTTTGGGTTGAGGAGATATTTATTAAAACTTTTTTAATAAACATGAGGATTAATATTTAATTTTAATTAAATATTTTGAGTTGGGATTAGGGGTAGGAAATGATGGGATTAGCCTTTAATCGAAATTAAAGAAAGATTAGAAGATTTTGGAAGAGGTTATTGGTCTTAAGGAAATTGGCCAACTTTTGGGAAAAAAAAAATAAATTATTTATTTTGGGATTTTTGGTCAATTTATTAATTAAATAATTAATAAATAAGGAAATAATGTTTAAATAAGATTTAAACATTTTTGGGAGGGATTTCTTAATTAAATATTTTTAATTAAGATAAAGGGATTTAATGACATAAAAATAAATAAATTAATTAAATAATTAATTAATTAATTAATGATGATGTCATCAGGAATCTTTTAGAAAATAAAAATACTTTATTTTCTAAAGGTTTTTTAGGTGTCTACATTTTGCCCCTCTTTGATGTGATGCCGCAAGTGGCATGACATCAAAGATAAGAAAATAAGATGCCCAAGGCTAGAGCAGAAGAGGAGAGAATGGACTGTGAGATGCCCCCTCAAGAAGGCGGTGGGGAGAGAAAGCGAGGCTCGATGACTTCTTGAAAAGTACAAGAATCCGAGATGAGCAAGAAGACTCAGATTTGCTTAAGAGCAGAGGTTTGGTTAGCTCAAAATCTCACTACGGGAGAATGATAAAGGGAGAATCAAAGGTACAAGAGGAAGCAAGCTTAAGATCTCAGGGATTGCAGAGGATGAAGGAGCAGAGTGCTATAAAAGGAATCCAGGATGGGGAGATGGATGAGGGGATTAAAAAAGCTGATGCAACAGGATTTCAAAGAGTCAGATTGGCGGAAGATGGGTTTCGGAGATCCCTAGGACTAGGATTGTGGATCTCGAAAGATGAGGCTTGGTGGATTGATTTGGATTGGTGGATCCCTAAGACTAGGATTGTGGATCGCTAAAGCTAAATGTGAGGAGTGATTCAAAGAGATACTGATGCATAAGTTGGGGTAGGAGAGACGGATATTGGATATGGATGGGGGATAATGGAGATGAAGGAAAACCATTGAAGCTTTTTGAGCGGGGGGGATACTTCAAAGAGAAGTACCACCATGTAGTTGAGCACTAGATTTTCTACAGGACTGTTGGTTAATTACCAAGGTTACCAAGAACATCAAGGCCTTTTCACCAACTGTCCAGAGGACTGACGAATTGACTCAAAACAAACATGCAAGGATTGCCCCAGTATCACACATGAATCCCAGAGGAAGCAGTGTGGAAACGACACTGGGTAACCCACAAGCAAAAAAGAAAACAAGCAAAAGACATGATCAAGACCTTACGCTCTGATTGCCCCATTCATAGTATACCATGATATGGAAGATCATGGAAACCTTGAGGAGGGAACAAGGAGATTTCTTGGAAAAGATATTTCAAGACCTAATAGGGAAGAGTCCAAATCAAATGAAAGCGAAAATCCAAAAGAGAACCGTTTGCCAACGAGATGGGTAGGACAAGGTATTTACGGACCAAGATCAAACATGAGGAAAGCTATATCCTACAAGGACCTATCGGAGAGCACCTAAGCTGGTGGATTTGGATGAGTGATGCATCTGGCAAGCTGAACTAAGAAAGATAACACTTTGGTGATAGGAAATCTAGCTAAAGGATGCATTGGAATAGCTAACCAAGATGTGCGATGTGTGTAAGATGCTGATCAAGGAGGAACTAACACAAAAGCTAGATAGATACAATGGTACTAAGCTAAAGAGGATGTACAAGCTGACAGACCAAGATATTTACAAGCTAAAGCTGACCAAGATATGGTACAAGCTAATGGACCAAGATAAATACAAGCAGGCAAAAGCTCAGGATGATAGGATAGTGGGATGGTTCGATGTTGTGAAAGATGCGAAAGCTAAGGGTGGGGTGATAGTGAAAGATATGGATTTGGCAGGATGCATCCAATGATGATGAGAGATTTTGTGACCAAGGATAGCTAGAGGAGTAGGATGAGATGGCTGGATAGGATGGTAGATAGCTAGGATTATGATGGATATAAAGAGATGACATTGGGTTTGCATGAGGATAGCCTAGATCTAGATACCAATGACAAGGGAGGATGGACAAGACAAGATCTCCAAGGAATATAGTGACCCCAATCAGAAGATAACATGCGGAAGGAGGTCTTATGATGGATGTGATAGGATTGAAGCTAGGATGGAAAAAGCTGAAGGGGCTAGGGAGATGGATGATAGCTGAGATGATTGGCTAAAGCTGCATAAGATTAGTGGATGGTGTGAGATGGAAGCTGGAGGATGGAGGATAGGTGGATAGATTGAAAGATGGAGGTGGATGTCAAGAGATGACCAAAAGCATGAGGGTGATATGCTAAGCTGGGGATGGCAAGATTACGCATGACACTTGTTTGCCAAGTTTTCATCATAGTACTTGTCCAAGGTGCTTGAATTGGCAAGTTTTCACTAGTGGATGCTTTATTTTTCTTTTCTTTTTTGACTTTTTGACTTTGGACTTAGCTGGAATGATTTTGGCTTTTTTGGGATTTTTCACTGGCTGTTGGAATGTTCAATTTTGTTGCTAGCTGTTGGTACACCGGATGTGTGATTTATGCAATAGATCGGATTAGATGGGATTGATGGTAGGAGATGGAGGGATGAAAATGCTGGAAAGGAGCATGAGATGGGGATGCTTGCAAGAGCAACATTGGCACATGTTGGAATGGGTGTGAAAAGAGCATATGGGGGATAGATGGTAGATGCAGGCGTGATGGAGGATTTGTGGAAGCGTGCTTGGGGATATAGGCACCCAAGATGGAGTTAGGAGATGGGGGATATGAGTCACTAGATGGGGGATTAGCAATGGTGGATGCCATTATGCATTGGGTTTCAACTTTTTTCTTGGGGATCCACATGGTTTTGGATTTTCTTTTCATAAGCTTTTGCATTGTTTTGCATTCTTCGATTGGATTTTGCCTTTTTGGAGTATGTCTTTTAGAATAGACATATGATTGCCTAGGATGTGGATTTTTAGCTTTATGCATTCTGAAGTTGGCATTCACATTGTTGTGGTAAGCTTTGGGAAGATGGTTAGGAGAAGCTTTGTGAGATGGAGAGGATATGAAAGAGCATGTAGGGGGATGATGATGGATGATGTGCTCTGATATGTGCCTTTGTTGATCTTGCATAGAAATGGATGGAATAGGATTTTTATGATGGCTGATAGGAGGATGGAGGATGGTAGATTTTGGGACATAGGGACCCAAAATGGATTTAGCGGATGAAGGGGGGATATGGTAGGTTGTTTTGGGTTGTAAAGATGGTGGAGGGGGGATGACATAAGATTTCTTGAAGGAGTGATGGGAGGCTGGCATGGTAGGCTTGGAGATAGGCTTGGTTTGGGGGTGTGGTGTACCAACACCTTTAGATGGTGAGCCTTTGGATACATATCCAAGACCATGAAATCCTATATTTTTTTGTGCAATAATAGGCTCTTTGATTCCTTGCTCTTGTGGTCCTAAACCTTGACCTTGATAATGCCATCGATTGAGCATTTGAACAAGCCTAGGAAACTTTTTGCTTGCAGAAAATGGTAGAAGTGATTTATTAGGTGTATTGCAATGGGGAGATACTATTCTTAATTCTTCTACTGAGAGAGGGCCACCGTGGATGAATGTAAGTGAACCAAGAGGGTAGATTATAGATGGTGGAATAGCTTGGATAGGTGGTAAGATGGAAGCATGGAGCGGGGGAGATGGAAGGATAGGATCTTGATGTAGCTGGTGGGATGAAAAGATATCTTGTAGTGGAGGAGATATGGCTCAAGGTTTGGAGATGGAGGAGATGGTGACTGCACTATGGATGGAAGACATGGTATGATGATATCTTCATTTATGCTTTGGGGGATGTCAACATGCTTTTGGGCAGGATCTTGATAGGATTGGTTTGGAGTGGATGGTGCGATAGGAGGTGAAGGGATGGATTCTTCAAAGGAAGTGGATGGATAGATGGGAGATTCAGTAGTGGAGATGGGTGAGTAGAAGATGGATGCATAAGGGTCATTATGAGAGATTTGGGAAATGCTTGGAGGCGATGTGGATAGGATTTGGAGGGATTTGACAGGTGGTGGGATTTTGATGCTTGCGAGAAGTGGAAGGATTTTAAGCAATTTGATGGATGGTATGGGGATGATAGCTATGGGAGATAGAGGTGATATTATAGATGGGAAAGCTTCATTACTGACTACTTCACATGCTTGGATTAGACGATGTGGCTTATCGACTATTGGAGGCAACTTTTCTTGTATTTCCTCTAGGAGATTCCTTAGAGACTCGTGTGTCGAAGGTGGAGGTGGATTGACAGGAATAGCTAGTGTGATGCAGGTGGAAGATTGGAAGCTTGGTTGATGGGGTGATGGAGGGGAAGCTAGAATATCAGATGGCATGACTAGATAGTTTGGAATAACTCTTGGATTTTGGGGGATGCTTGGGGGAATGTTTCTAAGGCTTTCAATATACCCATCATAGTCAACAAGATTTTCATCATCATTGGAATAGGAGGTGTTGGGAGCAAGGACAATGCGACCAAACACATCATGATAGGATTGGTACTTCATGCTTTGATGATGAGTTTGATGGGGATGGGGTCTTGCGTATGGATGAACACGGAAGCTCATGGTTGGATTTGGGTTAAGCACAGATTTTGGATTGGCTGATGAAAGATTTCCTAGGGAGAGTCAAAGTTGCATGACAAACCTAAGGAGGATTGGCTGGAGATTTTTGGCTTTCTTATAGGTGGAAGACTTCAAGGGTATGCTATCAAAAAGTGAGAGTTTTGCTTTCCTATGTGTAGGATTCGTGGTGATTGTGTCAACTTAAGGATAGACTAGTGATCCTATGGCATGACACGAGATTGACCACTTGTGGATCCCAACCTTTAGCTCAAGGTGATGAGGGATACAAGTGACAAACCTGGATTACCCTAGACAATGCTCTATCAAAGGGATAACCTTGGTGAGATTGGTTGATTGGTAGGATTGATTGGATAGCAAAATCTAGCAAAGTGACAACAACTCTTTAAAGGCTTGGGTGATTTTGGATTGGGTTGCTAGCTGGCTAGGGGGATGATTTGGAGAGACTTTGGATTTGGGATTTTTCTAAAGCAAGGAACTAGATAGATTTAGTTATAGCAGGGGAGCTTGGATGATTTTTTGATGAGGTAGTGACTACGCTAAGTATGCTTTGAGTTGGGAGATTTCTGCTTTTCTGAGATTTTGACCAAAATTGGCAAACATTCATTCAAAAGCTATGAACAAACAAGCAGACAAAAGTTTTGAGCAAGCACTTTAAACACACCAACATCTTAGGAAGCTTTCTACAATGATGAAATTTGGTTTAGCTAGGGAGTCCTCGATATACACAAGGTATGTGAGGCCCAAATCTATAGATGAAACCAAAAAGATGTCACACAGCCGAGAGGAGCAGTAACCCACTTCTCCTCTTTCACTTCTCAAGGGTATAAAGTTCCTTGAGGCTTAGCCCGAGTGACAAAATTTTGATCCCAAGAGAGGTGTCTTTGGATTCACCTCCCGATCTTTATACTCCGTCAGAACGCTGGAGTTGAGGTCGTCCCAAGGGGTGATGAAATCGCCAAGCAGGCATCCTAAAAAGCTAAGACAAGATTTTGGATCCTAATCTTATGCACCCAAGATGGCCTCGAAAGACGACAAGGGGAGAAAAGACTTGGATGATCTTGGGCTAAAAAACACGCTTGTTCTTTTACCAACTGATGCTTAAGTTTTCTGATCTAGACTTTGCAAGCACTCATGTTTAAGATACAATGTTTATTCCAACTTTGAAGCGTCGATAAAAATAAAATTGATCGAAGAATGCAAACAAGAAGAAGAGTTAGGGTCAACAAGAAGGTAAACCTGTGCACCCGGAGGCCCCCCACGTCAAGTATCGATTGATTTTTTTTTAAGGCATTCAAGATTGAGTGTGAGTTTATTTTAAGCCCAAAACAAAAGTGTGTGAGATTCGATTTCAAGCGTGCACCCGGAGGCCCTCCATGTCAAGATTTGTCCAATTTTTATACCCAAATGAAGTGTGAGCGAGATTAATGCACATTCAAGAAATTTTATAACTTATAAAAACCACTAAAGACCCAAGTGAGTGGAGTTTGATCTTTGTGGAGTACTTAACACCCTCTTAGGTAGACCTATCCCCATAGATGGCACTAAGATTGCAACGAATAGTTAAATTGATGGGTGATTAAAGAAGGTGAGTCCAACTACAAACTTACTCAAAGCGTCTTTATTAGTTTTTATAACTTAGAAGATTTCAAAAATGTGGATTCTTTTTATGCCCCAAAAGATGATTATTTGATCTATGGCATTCAAGATTGGATTTTTTGTTTTAATCATGCATTCAGAAAAAAACAAACTTGATTTTAATCCATGGCACTCAAGAGTGATTTTAGCAACATGCATTCAAAGACAAGTGATTAAACATTCAAGTTTTTTCCTTTGAGCATTCAAGATTTGAGATTTTGTGTGTTGTTTTAAGAACTTTGAAGTGCTTTGATTTAACCTTAGATCATTCAAGATTGTTTTTGGACTCAAAAGCGAAAATGACTCTTTGGACTTTGCTTTTCATTCAAGATTTTGTGTTCTAGTTTTCATGTTTTAAGCCCAAAAATGATATTCCTAGATTGTTTTGATGCATGAAAAACCTAAGAAACATTCAAGATTTTGCAACAAGACATTTGTTTGGAACAAATAACAAAGCTTTTTAGGACAATTTTGGAAACCATTTAGGACTCTTAGTTTTCATGAGATTTTTAAAAGAACTTTAACATATTTGCAAATGAGGTTCATTTTATCATTGATTGATGCTTTGAGTTTGATTTAGATTTTAGTGTGCACTTAATGTTGATTTTGAACCTTTCGAAATGGAAACTTGAAGTTCTTTTTAAATTCCCAAAAATGAAGTGTTCCTAACTTTGCATGAATGCATCTAAAACCTTGATGTTGCAAGGATGCAAATGATTAGATTGGTTTAGTTTCACTTGTTAAAAGATTTTTTCTTTTTTGCAAATTTTTAATTTTTTAATGGATTTAAGTATGATTTGGGGGTTCATTTTAAGCACTAAAAAGAAGTGTGTATGATTTTGCTTCCTGAAAAAAAAAATGGCCAAGATCTCCCACAAGAAGAAGAAGAAGAAGTAGATGGAATAAGAAGAATATAGACAAGAAGAGGAAGAAGAATTCCAAGTGCTTTGTCCACCTATAAGCTTGAAAAATCTGCAAATACTATGAGATAGACTATGAGTTCCTTTGTCTTCTTCATGCTCATGTGGACCTACAAAACCAATTTATACAATCCTACCAATCACAAAAACAAGCAAAATTAGCCAAAATCAGCAAATGACATACAAAATTTGACTAAAAAAGCTAATGAAGATGACCCATGCGGGGTCCCACCGGGCGTGCCAAAATGTATATGAGCAATGTTAGTATGCTAATAGAAACCAAATTTAAATAAAGCTTCTACAAACTAAACAAAATCCATAAACTTCAAGATAGACTAAGATGAACTCTCAATTGAGAATATGAGCCATTAATGGACTCTCTCAATAAGAAGCTCTCTTGTTGAGTGGCTTTATCTAAATGGATAGGATGTATGCTCAATATGCTTCCAAAGGCTTCAATGGATGATTGTGGATTTTTGGTGTGGATAGATGGCTTTAGTATGGATTTGGATCTCAAAATAGAATTATAACTTTACTTCATGGATTGTGTTATTTTGCAAAGGGAAAGGATCCAATTTACAAGCAAGAGGCTTGAGGGATTGAGGGCTAAGATGCAAGGATGGGAAAAAGCTCATGGAGGGCTTAGATTGGATGAGAGGAGAGCACATGGATTGTGCTTCCTTACAGCCAATCAAGCAGTGACACATGTCACATGGTGAGAGGATGGAGGAAAGGGGAAGGATGAGTCAACAAAGGAGGCTCAAGGGATAAAATCTTCATAAAGACCCTCATAATGGCTTGTAAGAGCAATAAAAGGGCTTGGAAGAGTCATTTATGGCCTAGTGGACTTCATAAAGTTTTGTGGTTGAAGATATTTGTGAGAGATACCATGAAATTCGAATTTGAGGGTTTAGGCAGGTTTTAAGCTTGCTTAGGGTTGTAAAAATGATTAGAGGAAGGGTTAGAGACGGCTTAGGACTAGGCAAGTGGATGGCAAGTGGATTGCAATTAATGAGGGTGGGTGAAGGAGGAGATATTTGTTAACTTTGCCTTGAGTTAGCAAGTCTTAACCCATGTTTAGGGAATGTGACAAGGTTAGGAGGGGATTAGGATTAGGGTTAAAGACATCTTCTAGAAGAGTCTAGGCTTTGGATGAGGATAAAGACTTTCTAGAATAGTCTAGAATTTCCTAGGATGAGGATAAAGACTTTCTAGAAGAGTCTAGAACTTCTTAGGATGAGGATAAATTAGATTTTTAGGAAATAAATAAAGTTTTATTTATTTCAAGGGTTTGGGTTGAGGAGATATTTATTAAAACTTTTTTAATAAACATGAGGATTAATATTTAATCTTAATTAAATATTTTGAGTTGGGATTAGGGGTAGGAAATGATGGGATTAGCCTTTAATCGAAATTAAAGAAAGATTAGAAGATTTTGGAAGAGGTTATTGGTCTTAAGGAAATTGGCCAACTTTTGGGAAAAAAAAAAAAATTTATTTATTTTGAGATTTTTGGTCAATTTATTAATTAAATATTTTTAATAAAGATAAAGGGATTTAATGGCATAAAAATAAATAAATTAATTAAATAATTAATTAATTAATAAATGATGATGGCATCAGGAATTTTTTAGAAAATAAAAATACTTTATTTTCTAAAGGTTTTTTAGGTGTCTACAGATTATTGTCACAAGATTTAAAACATAACTATATAAGGAGTAAGTTAGGACGTATATAGGTTAACCTTACATTAACTATAAACTAAAACACAAATGTTGCACTAGGGTATTACAGGATTGTAATTATAGAAAATCACTTGATTTGTCATAGTGGATGCATGATGGTGAAGAGTTGTATTAGGTGAGCAAAGCTCACTAGTGGTTATAGGAATACAACTATTTCAAAATAATTAGAAACCAAAACTACATATTTTTTAGAGTGAGTAGTTCAAAGGTCTTGATCTCGTGTATATGGGTATGTAGGCAATCTGGTAGGTGGAGTATGCCTCCAATGTGTAGATGCCTTGGACATAATCAGGTAGCATGGATCATCACAATGTGGTATGCAATTTCGCCCTTACCTAATGGATGTAATAGTTAAAAAGATTTCTACCAACTTGAATGAAGTCTAGAATCAATGCTAATACTATATATATTGTTCAAAATCAATTCCAATATTTATATTGTACACTTTAGTTGATTTATTTAGATGCCATTTGTTTAGGAATATTTAATTATTTAATTACTATCAATTATATACAACATACTACTAATGCTTGTATGTTTATATTTTTTATGATTTTATAGCCCGAATACTTTCTTCTGAAGAAAGTTCACACCTAACAATATGGACCTAGAAGAAAATAAGGCAACAATTGTTAGATTGTTCTCTAAATTCAAAAGAAACGGTGATGGAAAATGTTATTTTCCTTGCATAAAACAAAAGGGCTTAAAGAATCAAAGAATTCTAATCATAGTAGCTCAGAGACATTGTAGGAAACATGATCACATTGAAGGGGGAAAGGATTTTTGTCCTTTGGTGAATGTGAATTTTTAACTGGTGGAAGATGGAGGTGTGAATATTGAAGTAGAAGGTAATGCTCCCATGGAAGAAGATGATCATGAGGTGGAGAACACAATTGAAGATGTTGGTATTGGTGTAGTTGATAATGTGCCAGAGAATAGGATTGAAGAAGATGTTATTGGTGCAATTGATGAAGATGATGAAGATGATGATAGTTGTGCATCTAATGATGATGATGAAGAGAACCTTGATATACCTGTAATTGAAAATGCATACAAGCCATGATACCAAGGCTCCCAAAAAAAACTTCTCTCCACTACATTATTTCTGGTAAACTTCAAGGTTATGAATGGTATATGTAATGTAGTAATCTCATGTATACCAAGGTATAGTGTCATTTTTGTCATCTTCTATGTTAGTGCTGGTCTAAATTTTTGCATAATAAATTTCCATTGTCCAAGTAAACATTTTCAAATTGAGATCCATTAATGGTGAATTGGTTTTCTAGCTAAGTCATATTTTGTTAGCCTTTGAAAGTTTTTTGTTAAAACCATGTATCCTATTCCATTTAATTTTTCCCTGTCACAAAATTTTTAAAAAATAGGAGGATAAGGGAATGTTTCTTTTCCCACCCATGTTGATTTCGTTGTTCAATCCTTGTGAAAGGATTTTTACTCCACTGTTGGATCCTTTTGAATCTACAGTCATTGTTAACTCGCTATGGAAAGATCCTTGATTGTTATGTAAAGCGAGTTAACAAGCTTGATGCCATGTTTCTGTGATACTAAAAAGAGGAATCAAGTGCCGAGAATTTTGTTAACATTAAGTAACTTGTGGCACGTGATGTGTCCCAGGCTTGTCAGTTTTGAGAATAAATGCACGTGAAGAAAACTATGAATGGTGTCATCGACATCCAAGTTTTTTCGACATTTGCTAAGTCGCTATCGAAAAAATCCATGCGACTTGCCAGTCGCAACATAGCGATTGACCAGATTTTGGAAAAAGGGAAATGTTCTCCTAAAAGGCTGATATGACTGTAGAAGTTCCCACACCGCATTATAAATGTGCACAACCACCTCCACTGACACTAGCATTAATTAAAAGGGTTTTCAATCAGTAGGTGTTTTATTTTCTGTCACCGAAATTTAGAATCCATCAAAGGTCGCTATATTGCTAGCCGGAATGGAATAACACTTTCTCGATAGTGACATAGTGAGCACTTGATCAATTGCAAAACATGGCATTTTTGTTATAACTACAAATTTTCTTGAGGATCCTAAAGAAAATCTTGTGCAGATTTTTCTTTTACTTTTGTGCAAGTGGAGCTTTATTTCCCAGCGTCTGTCTACGAGGAGGTTGCTAGCTGAATATTTAGTGTTTTTGCCAGTAGCAATGTGGCGACCCTCCTGAAAGTCAGAAACATGACAAGGCCAAGAGCATGTGATGTCATTAACAGATAAAAAGGAGTACATGTGTGTGCTAGCATGTTTAGCCATCTCAGCGACATAAGTATATGGACCCACTCCCCGTGTACGAAGCACACAAAGAATTCTAATTGTTAGATCAAACCAGGATCAAAGGTTATTGTTAATATACTATGGAAAATTGTTTGAAAATCAGGCATAGCGAGTTAGTGAACGATGGCCCACCACTGTTGCAGTAAGTTGTTGTCCACAAGATCAAGTATGGATTGATGGTGCTTGTTAACTCGCTATGAAGAGATGTGCAAAAGTTAAGTATAGTGAGTTAATAAGCGAGGAATGCACTGTTATATTCTTAAATGTCATTTCAAATATCTGTCGTTTGATCAAAGCAAAATTAGTGGTTATCATTAGCTCGCTATGGAAAGGTGCTCGAAAGATAAGTACAACAAGTTAACAAGTTGATGACACATGTCCTTGGTCATTCATGGGCCCAGTTTGAAATGCAACCTTTGAAGGAAAAATATAGATGGAGGCAGTTTATTGGTTTGACTGCTAGCATGCTAAAAGGAACATTGAGTCATCCTAGTTTTCTTTTGGGATCGTAGGATTTTTCAAGGATCAATGGCGCAAATTTAAAAAAGAAGTGTGACACTACTCTATTTTCCTGTTATGCGCATTTATGATGAATGAAAGCTTCGTGTGTGAAACAATAGAGTATAATATAGATGATTTTCATTCATTCCAGTCCCACGTCAACAAAGATTTCATGTTTTCTGAACATAAGAACCTGTTGATCACATTATGCTAAGCTTGGTAAAGACGTGAAGCAATCCCACATTTGTTTGAGAGAAACTAAAGAAGTTCAAAGAAGGATAATCCTAGTGAATCAAATAAGTACTCACACATAACCTTTGTAACATTCTAGTTCTCATTTTTACAATCAAGATGCCTCCTAAGAAAGCATTTTCTGGGCAAGTTAACTATATGGACAAGAATGTCCACGATGATTTGTTAGAATTACTCCCAAGATCCACTACAGAGCCTACAAAGGTTAATTTCATTAAACTGTAGGATTAAATTTGCTGATGGCTTAGATGACAAGGGGAACTGCGTTAGGGATGCAGTTACTACTCAAAATAGCCTTTTTTTGTTTAAGAAGTGGTTTTTAGAAAGGAAGTTGTTTGCCCCTCATGCTAATATCTAGAATTTTGATTTGGGAAAGCTATTAGTTCTGAGTGTTTTCATGGATTATGATTTTCTAGAAGACATTACCAAAAATTATGATCAAGCCATTAGGGTTGTGAGAGGAAATGATGGTGTGCCTTTGGTCTCGATTAGCCCTAAAGAAATTAGAGAAGTTTTTCACTTAGAACCATTATCAGATTACCATGTGCCAATCAATTTGCTAGAATTAGAAAAAGAATACAAATCAAAGAGAAATGTAATTACGAGAGGTGAACTGAGGGCACACATTGGTACTATAGGAACTCTGCCAGTAATTACTAAGCTTCTAGAGAACCTTTTAAGAAGAGTCTTTTCACTTCCTGAGCTATAGAAAGATACAAGACCCTATGCTTCATTTTTGGTGAGGATGAGCAGGATTTCATGCCCATTGGCCTTATGTATATGATGGTTCAAATTGCTTCTTTTGGTGTAGATGTTATCTTTGATTTTGCCTCCTTTTTAGCTGAAGAAATTCACATTGGTTTGGTTGGATTTGTGAGAGGCAAAGTGGAGAAATTTTTTGGCCACTACTCTCTTTTGATCATATGTTCTTTTTTAAGGGGGCAACATTTTTCAATAATAAGATGGAATTAAACAGAGAGGAAAATGGGGAAGCACTGCCAGTCCAGTTATAGAGCACAAATATGACCTAGGATGCAAATAATGCCAATTTTGTCAGATTTGATTGATATTTTGCTTCTAAATTGAGATGTCTCATATTAAGTGACAATATTAGAATCCCTAAGGTACTGATGAGTCTCATCAGGCCTGTGGATAGCCCCCATAGAGTGAAAGTCTCACATAATTGGGGAGATGTTATTCCTTACCTTGTTTCTACTATTTTTAGAATTTATGATTTTAAAGGGAGTCTTCATGTCTTGCCTTACCAAGTACTGCTAAAGGTAGGCATGGTAGAAGTTTTGTGGCAACTAGGAGGAATAGAAGAAATGTTTTTTGTCAAAAAGGCAATTGGGGTCAATTTTCCCTGCCTACACAGTGGCCCATTAGTTCATAATTATAGAAGGTGTTGGCTCTTTTTGTATAAAATTTTGGATCAGTGTATGATGGTTGTCTCCCATTCCCATTTTTGTGATTCTAAGGGGTTTTTCAATCAGACTTTGAGGCATAGGATTAAGCTAGGACTGGTCAAACATGATTCATATTGTCCAGAGGACATTATAAGAAATGAATTCTTATTATAGGAACAAGAAACTAAAAAAGAAAAATGGAGAGTTTACTCTTAGGTCCTAGAATTCATTCATTGTTTTGATAAGAATTATAGTCCTTTAGATAGTGCTAATATAGAGGCTAACCGAATAAATAATCTCATGTGTAACTTCCCTGCAATAATGGAAGCCATGAATGAGAAGAAACAATTTTTATTTGATTCTCATCCTGATAAGGCTAGAGACATCATGAGGAGGTTGGTTTTCACTCCTAATATAGGAGCTGGTCAAATAATTATACAAAGGAAGCCTGGTTACACTATAATTCAAAATAAAAGGGCTCCTATAGATAAGGGCAAACAAATAATGGGATCCACCAGTACAACCCTAGAGGAGAGACCTGATGAGCCTAGTACCAAGAGGTAGAAGGTAATAAGAGAAGAGAGGCCTCAAGTCGAGGAACATTCACCCACTCAATCTCCTTTAAGGATTGGAGAAGAATAGATCACAGGTGAGCAAGTTGAGGAGATGGGATCACAGGGAGGTATTTTTATTACTCAAGCAGAATTGGATGAAGGTAACCCTCCAGAGGCTCCTCTACTGAGTCTAAACCTAACAATAGCTGATTATAGAGGAAGGGAATTGGACCATGTATTAGAATAGGTAAGTCATCAATTTTTGGTTGATGACAGTTTTGTGAAATCTAAGGCTTTTCAGCAGTTTGCATGGAGAGAAAACATGAATGTGTTTGAGGAAAAGTGAAAAAAATTGAAAACAAAGAATTGAAAAATGGATGAAGCCTCCATCTAAAAACAAATAAAGGAACAAATGATGCAAGAATTCTAGAAAATTACCCCTGAAGAAGGAAGGAAAATGGTAAAGACTTCTAACATACTAATGTTGCCTAATTGGGATATTGCGGATGCATTGATTTTTAATTCTTTTTCAAATAGATTGGAATTACAATACCCAAATAAAAAGGACTTCCAAGGCACCACATTTATTGAAGATCAAGTTGCGTTGGTCAGTTGGTCATTGAAGAGAGGATCTAGAGCCACATCATCGCAACTAGATGAGTTTGGATTAACGGGGAATATACTTGTGGGAAGGGTTGGTGACACGTCCCATGTATAGGTAGCAT
Organism: Cupressus sempervirens; assembly: GCA_028749045.1. NCBI lineage: Eukaryota > Viridiplantae > Streptophyta > Pinopsida > Cupressales > Cupressaceae > Cupressus > Cupressus sempervirens. The sequence goes on along the minus strand of CM053786.1, from coordinate 441,284,846 downwards.
ACTGGAATGTGGATTCTTCCAAGTTTCTTTTGGCCACTGCTCAAAAGGAGGAACAAGCCATGTTTGAATTACAGAGCAAGTATGAGATAGTGGTGGATGCTTATAATAAAGAGGTGAAAATGATAATTGAGCTTCAAAACAAGCTATTGGGAAAATGCATCGGGCCTAGAATAACATACCCTCGCCCCCTAGTTGAACCCTTCAAATCCACCCCCCTCATAGAAATACTAGATACACCCCAAGGGCCACAATATTACACTGCTGAGGATTTTGAAGAAGAAAAAGGTAAATTGTGGGCCTTACATGTAGAATTGGAATCCAAATATGAAGATAAACTAAGAAAAGCTCTCACATATTTGGGGGATAAAGTTGAATGGCAGCTAATTTATAATTAGTTGGCCAGGGTGATCAGTATCTGGGAGGATTTGAAAGCCAATGATGAGGCTTTAAAGCCTATTGTGAATAAATGGGTAAAAGGGGAGAAAGCAATAACATTTTTGTGTTTTTCTGTTATAGATGATTCTTTTGATCAAATTAAAAAAAAATTGATATTATTTCTGATCTTGCTGATTTTGACAATAAAAGAATTCATTTACAAAAAGCAATAGTAGGCTACTCGAACAAGTACAAGAGCCAAAAATTCAATTTGTTTCCTTGTACCCTTGACAAAAGAAATAATTTGAAAAGCAAAGAGGAATGGGCAAAAGAACTTGACAATTTATTTGTTTTAAGGATGAATCAAGTCATAAACGAAATAGGACATTCATGGTGGGCTACCACAATAGAAGAAATGGTGAAGGCCCAAATATTCTTTGATTCTTTAAAACAATAATTTGTTGCCATTAATAATGAAGCTAAATATGTGCTAAAAGGACAGAGGGATATTTTGCAGTTCAATTGACCAGATGACACATTATTTGACAAGTGGATGGCAGACATGGCTCCTGGTGAATAGTTTGATGAAGATGAAAGTGACAATGATGAGGTACAAGGTGAGGAGATCCAAATCATTGACCCCATCACTACTCAGACCCAATTGGAAGAAAAAGACAAGGATAATCTATTACCTTCAACTACAAACCCAAGACCATAGGATGCCAGTACAACTAAAGAAGGGGAAAAGGTAGAAGTTACTCCCACAATATAGGATAAAGACAGTGAAAGCCCATAGGTGGAGGTTGACATGCCATCATTAGAAGAAACTTCATCATTGGTTAATTTGGCTATTGCATACAAGGAAGGATCAAAATAACAACCAACTCAGTGACATTAAAGCATGTGACGGAAGTTGACCCACCAAAAGGAATGTTTTGATTTGGACATCTTCTGTTACCAACTTTTTTATCATTTTGTGATAGGTGTATATAATTTTTTCCTTCTAAAAGACACCTGTCATTTTCTCTTAGCCTGAAGCTTGTTGCATCTCACACTATATAAGTGAGATCCTAGGGCTAGAAAAATGGTCTGAATTCTATTTTTTCTAAGTAATATGCTTAGTCTATTTTTGGTCCATTGTATTGAGTAAAAAATTGGTGGTGTATTTTCTCTGTCAGATCTTGAGAATACATGAATGTAGAATGATATGTGTTTCTTTCTGAAGGTCATTCTAAGTTTACTATAAATTGTATAAAATTTTCAAGGAAAATGGATACAAATTATGAACTATCCCCATATCTTTTCTTTCTAAACTTTTTCTCCTTTTGATTATTTGGTTATCTTGATGTTGTATAAGTAAAGGTTTGTGCAATTGAATGCAATCCAGTTAGGTTGTATATCTGTTTATCACTGTTGTTAATTCAATGGATTAAGTAAAAGTTTTGATGAATATGATAAGATTGCTGTAGTAGGGGAAAGGATTTTGAATGATGAGTTCTATTAAGAATTGCTGATGAAATTTTTTGTAAGGCAACAAATTAGACCTAGAAATTTGTAGTAGACTCTGAGCGCCAATGGATTAGGCACTGATCATATTTGATCCAGATGAAAGAGAGATATGTTACAAATGGTTGTCAAAAATGTAGAACTAAATCAATTTTACTTTTATTTCCTATAGATCTTAAAAGTTGGCTAGTCCTTGTTTGCATGGAATACTTTGGCTTCAGTTAGCCACTTTTTGCTGAGAACACCTGCAGATCTATAGAAGAATTTTTGGCCATATTTGTTATATGGGATGTGTTTATCATGTTATCAAGAATTATGTATGTATTTGAGGATTTGAGATGAGAATCAGAATAAAACTAAAAATAATCCTCATACAGTTTTCCCAGTCTTGAATAATTCCTAGGTATACCCACCTTGATTTTGCAGAGCCAAAAGAGTAGAAAAGCACCCTTGGTTTTGTTGAAGTTGGGCCCAAATGCTTTGCACATGCAATTGTTAATAAGAATTGGCTAGTCTTTAGATTGTGTGAGTACTATCATCTTGGTATTAAGCATTTTGTTGCTTAGTAGTTTTTAAAACACCAACAAAATGGTAACTTTACTAGGGAGTTGTCTAACATATCGATGAAAAGTACTGCAATTTCTTTGGTCCTACTGTGTACATGTGTGTTAGGTTATCTAAGTGTTGCCCATGGTTATAGAGGAATATTTTAGTGACAAACCTTGAGAATTTAAAGAGGGTATAGCCCAAGTACCATAGCTACACACTGGCATATCCAACCTATCCAGGTGTCTTATCTAACAAGCAAGAGTTGCAGTCTTATGATCTCAGCGATTGGTTTATCCATGTCAGATATTTATATTTCTATTTGTGTGTTGTTTTCTTTGAGTCAAAAAAATTGTCATTGTGTATTTTCCTGATAATAGGGTGGCGACTCAATCAAGGTTTTGAAGCTAGTTCTTATTTTAACAAAAGGTGAATATGGCTGACAAGAGAAAGAACACAAGAGCTTACATGAGAGCCAATCCTAATGTACCATGTATACTAATTTACCCCAAGGTGATAGGAAGAACCAAAACAAGAAAAGGATAGATCCAAATCCCACTTGGAAACCCAGAGGTAATGCATCCATCAATTCCCAGTATCAACCAGTATTAGGGAGAGAGTCTTCTTCACTCAGTTTTGAATCCGAAACTACAAGACTCTTAGGAGGCATTTTCAGTACCCCATTACCAGATGAGAGTTTTTCAGGACAAAGATGTGTCCATAGTAGGAATTGCTTCATCAATTCTAGATCCCATAGAAGATATGAATTATAGGCTAGGATTTAGGAGTTCATTTGATGATCCTTTTAATCTCATAGTATCCCCATACATGGAGCCCAATCTTATAGACCTGGATGATCCTGCTGATTCAGTGACTACTTCTACAGATCCTAAAGAAGTGCATTCTGAGATAGGAGTCCTAAAGAAATGGATTGTTGAGGAAGAACCTAAATGCATTCATCTTGAAAAAGAAAAGGAGAAAGCCACCTTGGATTTCATAATAAAAAGGGATGCCCTGCTAAGAAGGATGGTTGCCTTGAAGGAACAGAATAAAAAGTTAGAAGAAAATATCACAACTCTCCATACTGATGTATTTGGAGATGCAGACAATCCGAGAGCTAAAGTTCAAGAATAAGAAAAATGCCTAAATCAAAGGCAAGAACCAATTATTGCTCAAGTCCAAGCCTATAAACCTGTTCAAGTGGACCCTATAGAGCCCACTACAAAAGCTCCATATAAAGGGAAAGGCAAAGGTATAGGAATCCAAATAAATGAACCTCAAGCTCTACCAAGCAAACCCATAAAACCCTCCATGTCAAAATTAGATCTAGATCCGGAGAAGGGTAGAAAAGAGAAGGAAGATCTTGCAAAAGAGCTTGAGAAGGTTGAGAATGAAGCTCAAGCTGTATAAACTAGGAGAAAAATCCAATTCATAAAATCTAATTCTACATTGGCTTCATGGCCCAATTTGTATATCCCACATGCAACTTCTATACCAACTAGTGGTCCAATAATCTCAACTCAAGGAATATCCCAATCTGCTCCTGCCTCATCATCCTCTATTAGCACCCAAGTCCCATTTGTCCCACGTCAACAATCCCAAGCTGCTCCTCTAAACCAAGCTAACATAGCTAGCACCTCAAATTTTCTTGGTTTCTAGAAGAAACCTATATACCTAGAAAAGTATAGACAAATATCTTGCTAGTATTCTTGGTGCTCCACATCTCATATCGATTGATTTAAGAGACAAAGTGGTTAAGTTTTATGGGAATAATGCTGTTACTAGTGAAGAACATTTGAGAATTTTTATTGATATGTTAAATAATTATGAAGTTGAGCACAAAGATATGGTAATGAAATTTTTTGTGCATTCACTAACTGAGGATGCAAGAGATTGGTTTAGGAGGTTGCCTGATGATAGTATCACCTCGTGGAGTGACTTGGAGAAATTATTTAAGGAGCAATATAGAGAAAACACTAATGCAGAATTCTTGTTGAATGAGTTCAATAACATCGAGAAAAACCCAAATGAGTCCACATTTGACTTCAATGTAAGATTCCAAAAAGGTAGGTACAGACTATTTCAAGTCATTAGGTTGAATGAAGATGTTTGTCTTACAACATACTTCAATGCTTTTGATAGCCAAATGGCTTATTAATTGAGGGGTAAGGATCCCAAGAATTTAAGGGATGCCTATAAAATAGTAGTAAATATAGAGAATAATAGGAAGGCATCTGGTAAACTAGGTAGGAGGGATGATCCAAAGATTTTCAATCCTAAGAACAATAATAAAAGGGAGGCTGATAAAACTCCTATAGGAAAGAAGCTAGAAGAACCCACTATAGGCCAGGTTTTGGAATTGCTCAAGAAGATGAATCCCACTAATTTCAATAAGCCAAATGTTTCTGAGAGAACCCTTGTGAATAAAAACAGTTTCAATAGGCAACCTAGAATGAAAAATTACCCTTACACCACCTAGTGGAAGGATGGTAAGCCAATCCCCAACTAGTCACAAAATGTGAAAGACAAGGGTACCCCAGATCCCCTACAAAGGAATACTATAAATATGAATAATGATGTACCTTGGTGCATTGTATGTCAATCACCTCATTCTACTGATTATTCTGTTGTTGCTCAGTGATTTTCCCAAGATCAATGTCTACAACTTGAAGAAGGAAGTGAAGAGAAAAGTCATGATGATGTATGTTGCAAGATGGTGAGCATGTGTGATGACTCTATAGATTCTGATTGTAAGGAACCTGAAAAATGATATTACCATTCAAAGAATTGGTTATCATTTACATCATCAGCAATTTCTTTCAGATGATGAAGGCTATGATACAGATAAGGTATGTGTTACATCCTCTGATGTAGGTCACACAAGCTTAAGAATGCCTTCCAAAGAAGAGATCGATAGAATCACATTAGAAATGATTTCTCAAGTCCATAGTAACTACAACTTGAGAAATAGAATAGTAAATAATGATGTAGGGAAGCCATCCAGTGTATTCATCAAAGATATCACCCATAAGATGAATGATCAAAATAAGAAAGTCAATGTTGATGTTCCTAAGATCAACGAAAACAAGGGAAAGAAGTGGGAATCAAAAAAGAAGGTTCAGTTTCAAATAAATGAAATGGAAAAAGTAGTTGTGTGACCAAATAAATCAAAGCTCGATACTATCAAGCAAACAGTGGTGCCTATTGTTCAAAGGACTTCCACTCCAAGTACTCTTGTAAAACCCACTATTGTTGAACCTATTGATATGATATATATGTTGTCCCAAATAATTGTAAAAGTACCTTTGTCTGAACTTCTTAGAATTGAAGAACATAAGAGCAAGGCTTTATCATGGTTAGGAGGGATAGGAAACAATAATACTATTGTAGGACAAACTATTTCTCAACAAAGTCCACTAGTAATAGAGGAAAGTGGTATCATATCCTAGATTCCCTAAATGTTTTTAGATGATTCCTCAGTGGCATTTATAGAAGATATTGACCCTTTTTTCCTCAGTATGATCATAAAAGGGAAGCCCCTAAAAAACTGTATGATAGACTTAGGAGCTTCCAACACCATAATGCCTTTCAAAGTAATGGAAGCCTTAGGATTGAAAGTGGATACCAAGCAAGGCAGATGCAGAGGAATGGATGCTAGGGAAGTCCCAGTCATAGGTACCATAAATGCTTTACCATTCAAATTAGCTACATATCCTGAAGTAGAGTTAATCATGTTTGTCCATGTAGTGGATATACCTCCACACTATGGAATGTTTATCTCTTGCAAATGGAGTGCTACCATGTGGGGAAGCCTATAGTGTGACTTAACCTATGCTACATTCCACATTGGGGATAAAGATGTCAAGGTAAATAGAGAGCCAAGGGTTAATCATATTTTAGGGGAGGAAATTGACAAAGATGCCACTTGTTTCTTAGATACTAGTGTCAATGCTTTCAGAGCTGAATTGATTATTCAAGAAGTTGAAAATTTACCTGCTATCATTGAACATGAAGTTGAGTTTTGCACTAACTCACCAGTGTTATGGACAATGTTTTTTGATGGAGCAAGTTCAAAAGAGGGTGCAGGGGCAGGTGTAGTTTTTGTTTCCCCTGAGAAAAATACTTTTAGATATTCATTCACTTTGAATTTTTCTTGCACAAATAATATTGCAGAATATGAGGCATTGTTGCTAGGATTGAAAGTTTCCACACATCATGGAATTAAGAAATTACATGTCATAGGGGATTTTGAGTTAGTTGTCTCCTAGATAAAAGAAACTTATGCATCCAAGAATAAGAGATTAAAGCAATATAGAAATGCAGTTTGGGATCAGATAGAATCTTTTGATGCATTTGGTATCTCATGGAGAGATAGGACTCAAAATAAGATGGTTGATTTGTTAGCAAATATAGCAATCAAGCCTAAGGAGATATCATTTGTAGGAATATCTCAAATTGAGGTACAAAATAAGTCTTCCATACCTGATAACATTGAAAATTGGCAAGTCTTTGAAGATGAAAAAGACATTACAAATTTTTTGTTAAATGAAGATAAGTACCATGGTCAGGAAACGGATTACAGTGAACTGATTGAAACCATAAATGGTAAGGAAACTATTTTTGGCCAGGAGATTATGCAATTAAAAACCAATAAGGTGCCTAAGAGGTTAGTGGTCTTACAAAATATTTTTGATAACCAGGATAGAGTAAAACCAAGAGTTAAGGACCCTTGGCCTCGGGAATTAGAAGAGATAAATCTGGGTACTGATGAAGCTCCCAAAAAGGTTTATATTAGCCACAATCTGCATGCTAAAATCATAAAAACATTGATTGACTTGCTTAGAAAGTATAGACATGTTTTTGCATGGTCATATGATGACCTTAAGGCTTATAGAAAGAAAAATGGAGATATAAGATTATGCATGGATTTCAGAAATCTGAACATTGCATCTTTGAAGGACAATTATGGATTGCCCAATATGGAAGCCATGTTGCAGCAAGTGACTAGTTCTAAGCTAATGCCAATGATGGATGGTTTCTCTAGATATAATCAAGTTTTGGTAAAGGAAAGTGAACAATTAAAAACAACCTTCACAACCCCTTGGGGAACATATGTATATGTAAGGATGTCATTTGGCCTAATTAATGCAGGAGCTACTTTCCAAAGAGCCATGGATGTGGCATTTCATGATTATATTGACAAATTTATGATTGTCTGCCAGGATGATCTTACAGCATATTCTAAGAAGGTTGAGGATCACTGTAGACATTTGGAAAAAATCTTTATTAAAGCTCTGGAATATGGAGTATCCTTGAACCCAAAGAAATGCACATTTGGGGTCACAGAAGGAAAATTACTAGGATATATAGTGTCCAAGGATGGGGTGAAAATAGACCCTGAGAGAGTAGCAACTATTGATAAAGTCCCCAAGCCAAAAAATGTAAAAGGAATCCAATCCTTCTTTGGCCAAGTCAATTTTCTCAGAAGGTTTGTTACCAATTTTGCTGAAATTAGTAGACCTATCTCAAAGATGCTCAAGAAGGGAGCCACTATAGATTGGAATGGTGAGCCTTCAAAAGCATTCAAATATATTAAAACTACAATAAAAAATGCTCTAGTACTGAGAACTCTGGATTATTCAAAGCCTATGCATATTTTTTCTTTTGCATCCTTTCACACTGTAGTTGCAGTCTTGTTGCAGAAAAATGAAGAAGGATATGAACAGCCCATTGCCTTTTTTCAGTAAGTCACTTCAGCCTGCTGAATTGAAATATGAGATAAATGAAAAATAGGCATATGCATTAGTGAAGGTTATAAAGGCTTTTAGATGCTACCTAGTAGGTGCTACTGTCATTGCCTTTGTACCTAGTGCTACAGTGAAAGATATATTTGCTCAACAGGAAGTATCAAGCAGAAGGTGTAGATGGATCAACAGGATCCAAGAATTCAATATTGAAATATAGATAACTGAGTTGGTAAGAGGTCAAGGTTTGGCTAAACTCATGGCTAAATCTAATTTAGATGATAATCAGATAAATATGGTAAGTGATGACCTCATATCAGACTTATGTCGCATGGATTGTTTTGATTGGTATACCAATGTTATATATTACCTACAACACGTGAAAGCTCCTCCCCATTTGCTTGAAAATGAAAAGAGGAGTACTAAATTGCAAGCCATCAGATACACAATTGTCCAAGGCAGTTTATGGTGGAGAAATTTTGTAGGAGTGTTGTTGAAGTGTGTTGATCAAGAAAATGAAAAAGAAGTCTTGGAGGAGATGCATGTTGGAGTTTGTGGAGGACACTATATGGCCAAGACCACTGTACATAAGGTGATGAGGGCTAGATTTTGGTGGCCTTCCCTTTTCAAAGATGCTCAAATTATGATTAGAAAATGCGACCCTTGTTAGAGGTTTGCTAGAAAATTGAAGTTCTCAGGAAATACTTCATTAAAGCCAGTAGAGGTTCAAGCACCCTTTCAACAATGGGGTATGGATTTCATAGGAGAGATTTCCCCCAAGTCTAGCACTGGCTATTATTGGATACTAGTGGCTACTGACTACTTTAAAAAATGGGTAGAGGTTATCCCCACAAGAAATGCAACAAGTAAAGTTGTCAATAACTTCCTACTAAATAATATTATCTCCATATTTGGTTGCCCTCAGAAAATTGTAACAAACAATGCAATGTGCTTCAAGTTTGAGGAATTCATCAAATTTTGTGATAAATATGGAATGACAAGATCATCATCCTCTCCTTATCATCCACAAGGAAATGGACAAGATGAGTCCACCAATAAAATCCTGTTAAAAGTCATTAAAAGAACCTTGGAAGATAACAAGAAAGCATGGGATTCCAAGTTACAGTTAGCAATATGGGCTGATAGGGTAACTATGAAGAAAGCCATTGGTGTGGCTCCATTTGATATGGTGTATGGAATTCAAGCAAGAATGCCCTAGAACAACTTGGTAGGTTTATATAACTACATACAAATGTATGATGAAGATATCATTGATGATATGCAAGAAAGATTGGATGAATTAGTAGGGCTAACTAAGACCAAGAGAGAGGCATATCTAAAGAATCAAAAGTTGCAACTGTAAGTTAAGACACTTTATGATAAAAGAATGGTAAGCAAAAAGTTTGAAGATGGAGATCTAGTCTTAATGTGGAATGCCAGAATTGAAGATAAAGGGAAACATGGAAAATTTGATCTTATCTGGTTAGGCCCTTATTTGATTGAAACTACTTGGGGTGAGGATTCTTATGTACTCAAAGAATTATCAGACAATACTCTTGAACTGCCAGATCATGGACAGTTCTTGAAAACATATTTTTCTTGAAAAAAAACTTTTTTTTTCCATGAACAGTAGTTTAGGGTTTTCTTGTACATATCTGTAAATCTTTTCATCTATGTATAGTTTCCTATGCATAGTTTTCCTGTGTGTGTTGTTCTCTTAGTAAGTGGTTATTTTGTTGGGAGCCTGTATGTGGTTTGCTTATCCCAGAAATTTTGAGCCCTCACTTGAATCCAGAGAATTCAAAGTCCCCAAATAGAGCCACTGTTGGTCTGAATTTTTGCATAATAAATTTTTGTTGTCTAGATAAAAATTTCCATTGGTCTGAATCTATGGTCATTGTTAACTCGCTATGGAAAGATGCTCGATTGTTATGTATAGTGAGTTAACGAGCTTGATGACATGTGTCTATGATACTAAAAAGAGGAATCAAGGGCTGAGTATTTTGTTAACATGATGCAAATTTTGGCATGTGATGTGTCTTACGCTTGTCAGTTTTGAGAATAAATGCATGTGAAGAAAATTGTGAATGGTGTCATCGGTGTCCAAGTTTTTTCGGCATTCGCTAAGTCGCTATCGAAAAAATCCATGTGACTCGCTAGTGGTGACATAGCGAATGCCCAAATTTTGGTAAAAGGGTAGTGTTCTACTAAAATGCTGATACGATCACAGAAGTTCCCATGTAGCATTATAAATGTGCACGACCACCTACTCTGACACCAACATTAATTGAAAGGGTTTTCAATCAATAGGTTTTTTTTTTCTATTGCCAGAATTTATAATCCATCAAAGGTCACTATATCGCTAGCCGAAATGGAATACCACTTTCCCAGTAGTGACATAGCTAGGGCCTGATCAATTGCAAAATATGACATTTCTGTTATAACTACAAATTTTCTTGAGGATCCTGAAGAAAATCTTGTGCAGATTTTGCTTTTACTTTTGTGCAAGTGGAGCTTTATTTCCTAGTGTCTGTCTACCAAGAGGTCAGTAGCCGAATATTTAGTGTTTTTTTCGGTAGTGATGTGGCAACCCACCTGAAAGTCACAAACGTGGCAAGGCCAAGAACATGTGATGCCATTAACAGATAAAAAGGAGTACACATGTGTGCCAACATGTTCAGCCATCTTAGCGACATAAGTATATGGACCCACTCCTCGTGTACAAAGCACACAAATTATTCTGATCATTAGATCAAACTAGGATCAAAGGCCATTGTTAATTTTCTATACAAAATTGTTTGAAAATTAGGCATAGTGAGTTAGCGAACAATGGCCCACCACTATTGCAGTAAGTTGTTGTCCAAAAGATCAAGTATGGATTGACGGTACTCGTTAACTTGCTATGAAGAGATGTACAAAAGTTAAGTATAGCGAGTTAACAAGCGAGGGACCCACCATTGTGCTCCAAAATGTCATTTCAAATATATGTCGTATGATCAAAGAAAAATCGGTGGTTATCATTAGCTTGCTATGGAAAGGTGCTCGAAAGATAAGTATAGTGAATTAACGAGTCAATGACACATGTCCTTGGTCATTTGTGGGCCTAGTTTGAAATGCCAACTTTAAAGGAAAGATACAGATGGAGGCAGTTTATTGGTTTGATTGCCAGCATGCTAAAAGGAACATTGAGTCAGCCTAGTTTTCATTCTGGGATCGTAGGATTTTTCAAGGATCAATAGCACAAATTAAAAAAAGAAGTGTGATGCTACTCTGTTTCCTATTATGCACATTTATGATGAATGAAAGCTTCACATGTGAAAAAAATAGTATAATATAGACAATTTTCATTCATTCCAGTCCCATGTCAATAAAGATTTCATGTTTTCTGAACATAAGAACCTGTCGATCACATTGTGCTAAGCTTGGTAAAGACATGAAGCAATCCCACATTTGTTCGAGAGAAACTAAAGAAGTTCAAAGAAGTATAATTGTAGTGAATCAAGTAAGTACTCACACATAACCTTTGTGACATTCTAGTTCCCATTTTTACAATCAAGATGCCTCCTAAGAAAGCATTTTCTGGGAAAGTTAACTATATAGACAGGAATGTCCATGATGATTTGTTCGAATTACTCCCAGGATCCATTATAGAGCCTACACAGGTTAAAAGGTTAATTTCATTAAACCCTAGGCTTAAAGTTTTTGATGGCTTATATGATAAGGGGAACTAGGTTAGGGATGTAGTTACTACTCAAACTGTTCTTGTTTTGTTTAAGTGGTTTTCAGAAAGGAAGTTGTTTGCCCCTCGTGCTAATATTTGGAATTTTGATTTGGGAAAGCTAGTAGTTCTGAGTGTTTTCATGGATTATGATTTGCTAGAAGACATTGTCAAAAATTATGATCAAGCCATTAAGGTTGTGAGAAGAAATGATGGTGTGCCTCTGGTCTCAATTAGCCCTAAAGAAATTAGAGAATTTTTTCACTTAGAATCATTATCAGATTACCATGCGCCAATCAATTTGCTAGAATTAGAAAAAGAATACAAATCAAAGAGAGATGTAATTAGGGGAGGTGCACTGAGGGCACACATTGGTACTATAGGAACTCTGCTAGTAATTATTGCAGCCTGTAGAGAACCTTTTAAGAAGAGTCTTTTCACTTCCCGAGCTGTAGAAATATACAGGACCTTGTGCCGTGTTTTTGGTGAGGATGAGCAAGATTTCATGCCCATTGGCCTTATGTATATGATGGTTCAAATTGCTTCTTTTAGTGTAGATGTTATCTTTGATTTTGCCTCCTTTTTAGTTGAAGAAGTTCACATTGGTTTGGTTGGTGCAAGAGGCAAAGTGGAGAAAATTTTGGCCACCACTCTCTATTGATGCATATGTTCTTATTTAACGGGGTGACATTTTTTAATAGTAAGATGGAATTGAACAGAGAGGAAAATGGGGAAGCATTGTCAGTTTAGTTGTGGAGTGCAGATATGACCTGGGATGCAAATAATGCCAATTTTGTAAGATTTGATAGATATTTTGATTCTAAATTGAGATGTCTCATATTGAGTGACAATCCCAGAATCCCTAAGGTACTGATGAGTCTCATTAGCCTATGGATAACCCCCATAGTTTGAAAATCTCACATAATTGGGGAGATGTTATTCCTTACCCCGTTTCTATTGTTTTTAGAATTTATGGTTTTAACGGGAGTCCTCATGTCTTGCCTTACCAAGTACCGCTAAAGGTAGGAATGGAAAAAGTTTTGTGGCAACAAGGAGGAATAGAAGAAATTTTTTGTTCAAAAAGGCAATTAGGGTCAATTTTCCCTACCTGCACAATGGTCCATTAGTTCATAATTACAAAATGGGGTTGGCTCTTTTTGTATAAATTTTTGGATCAGTATATGATGGCTGCCTGCCATCCTCATTTTTGTGATTCTGAGGGGTTTTTCAATCAAACTTTGAGGCATAGGATTAAGCTAGGACCGGTCAAAGATGATTCATATTATCCAGAGGACACTATAAGAAATGAATTCTCATTACAGGAACAAGAAACTAAAAAAGAAAAATGGAGAGTTTACTCCTGGGTCCTAGAATTCATTCATGGTTTTGATCAGAATTATAGTCCTTTAGATAGTGCTAATACAAAGGATGAAAAAATAAATAAACTCATGAGTTACTTCCCTACAATAATGGAAGCCATGAATGAGAAGAAACAATTATTATTTGATTCTCATCCTGATAAGGCCAGAGACGTCATGAGGAGGTTGGTTTTCACTCCTAATATAGGAGCTGGTCAAATAATTGTACAAAGGAAGCCTGGTTACACTATAATTCAAAATAAAAGGGCTCCTATAGATAAGGGCAAATAAATAATGGGATACACCAGTACAACCCTAGAGGAGAGACCTGATGAGCCTAGTCCCAAGAGGCAGAAGGTAATAAGAGAAGAGAGGCTTCAAGTTGAGGAACATTCACCCACTCAATATCCTTTGAGGATTGGAGAAGAACAGCTCATAGGTGATCAAGTTGAGGAGATGGGATCACAGGGAGGTATTTTTATTACTCAAGCAAAATTGGATGAAGGTAACCCTCCAGAGCCTCCTCTACTGAGTCTAGACCTAACAATAGCTGATTATAGAGGAAGGGAATTGGACCCTGTATTAGAATAGGTAAGTCATCAATTTTTGGCTGATGACAGTTTTGTGAAATCTAGGGATTTTTAGCAGTTTGCTTGGAGAGCAAACATGAATGTGTTTGAGGAAAAGTGCAAAAAATTGAAAATAGAGAATTGAGAAATGGATGAAGCCTCCATCCAAAAACAAATAAAGGAATAAATGATGCAATAAATCTAGAACATTACCCCTGAAGAAGGAAATAAAATGGTAAAGACTTCTAACATACTATTGTTGCCTAATTGGGATACTGTGGATGCATTGATTTTTAATTTTGTTTCAAATAGATTGGAATTACAAGACCCAAATAAAAAGAACTTCCAAGGCACCACATTTATTGAAGATCAAGTTGCATTGGTCAGTTGGTCATTGAAGAGAGGATCTAGAGCCACATCATCGCAACCAAATGAGTTTGGATTAATGGGGAATATACTTGTGAGAAGGGTTGGTGACAACTCCCATGTACAACAAGCATACTGGAATGTGGATTCTTCAAAGTTTCTTTTGGCCACTGCTAAGAAGGAGGAACAAGCCATGTTTGAATTATAGAGCAAGTATGAGATAGTGGTGGATGCTTATAATAAAGAGGTGAAAAAGAGAATTGAGATTGAAAACAAGCTATTGGTAAAATCCATCAGGCCTATAATAACATACCCCCGCCCCCTAGTTGAACCCTTCAAATCCACCCCCCTCATAGAAATACTAGATACACCCTAAGGGCTGCAGTATTACACTGCTAAGGATTTTGAAGAAGAAAAAGGTAAATTGTGGGCCTTACATGTAGAATTGGAATCCAAATATGAAGATAAAATAAGAAAAGCTCTCACATATTAGGGGGATAAAGTTGAATGACCGCTAATTTATGATAAGTTGGCCAGGGTGATCAGTATCTGGGAGGATTTGAAAGCCAATAATGAGGCTCTAAAGCCTATTGTGAATAAATTGGTAAAAAGGGAGAAAGCAATAACATTTTTGTGTTTTTTTGTTATAAATGATTCTTTTGATCAAATTGAAAAAATATTTGATATTATTTCTAATCTTGCCGATTTTGACAATAAAAGAATTCATTTACAAAAAGTAATAGTAGGCTACTTGAACAAGTACAAGAGCCAAAAATTTAGTTTGTTTCCCCGTGCCCTTGACAAAAGAAATAATTTGAAAAGAAAAGAGGAATGAGCAAAAGAACTTGACGATTTATTTTGTTTAAGGATGAATCAATTCATAAATGAAACAAGGCATGCATGGTGGGCTACCACAATAGAAGAAATGGTGAAGGCCCAAATATTCTTGATTCTTTAAAACAAGAATTCATTGCCATTAATAATGAAGTTGAATATGTGTTAAAAAGATAGAGGGATATTTTGCAGTTCAATTGGCCAAATGACACATTATTTGACAAGTGGATGGCAGACATGGCTCCTGGCGAACAGGTTGATGAAGATGAAAGTGATAGTGATGAGGTACAAGGTGAGGATATCCAAATCATTGACCCCATCACTAATTAGACCCAATTAGAAGAAAAAGACAAGGAAAATCTGTTACCTTCAACTGTAGACTCAGGACCACAAGATGCTGGTGCAACTAGAGAAGGGGAAAAGGTAGAAGTTACTCCCACAATACAGGATAAAGACAATGAAAGCCCATAGGTGGAGGTTGACATGCCATCATTAGAACAAAATTCATCATTGGTTAATTTGGCTGTTGCATACATGGAAGGATCAGAATAACAGCCAACTCAGTAACATTAAAGCATGTGACAAAAGCCGACCCACCAAAAGGAATGTTTTGATTTGGACATCTTCTGTTACCAACATTTTTGTCATTTTGTGATAGGTGTATATAATTTTTTCCTTGTAAAAGACACCTGTCATTTTCTCTTAGCCTGAAGCTTGTTGCATCTCACACTATATAAGTGAGATCCCAGGGCTAGAAAAATAGTCCGAATTCTATTTTTCTAAGTAATATGCTTAGTCTATTTTTTGTCCATTGTATTGAGTAAAAAATTGGTGGTGTACTTTCTCTATCAGATCTTGAGAATACATGAATATAGAATGATATGTGTTTCTTTCTGAAGGTCATTCTGAGTAACTGTAAATTGTATACAATTTTCAAGGAAAATGAATACAAATTATGAACGGTTCCCATATCTTTTCTTTCTGAACTTTGTCTCCTTTTGATTATTTGGTTATCTTGATGTTGTATAAGTAAAGGCTTGTGCAATTGAATGCAATCCAATTAGGTTGTATATCTGTTTATCACTATTGTTAATTCAATGGATTAAGTAAAAGCTCTGATGAATATGATAAGATTTTTGTAGTAGGGGAAAGGATTTTGAATGATGAGTTCTGTTAAGAATTGCTAATGAAATTTTTTGTAAGGCAACAAATTAGATCTAGAAATTTGTAGTAGACTCTGAGCCCCAATGGATTAGGCACTGATCAAATTTGATCCAGCTGAAAGAGAAATATGTCACAAATGGTTGTCAAAAATGCAAAATTAAATCAAATTTACTTTTATTTCTTGTAGATCTTAAAAGTTGGCCAGTACTTGTCGGCATGGAATATTTTAGCTTCAGTTAGCCACTTTTGCTGAGAACACTTGCAGATCTATAGAAGAATTTTTGGCCATATCTGTTATATGGGATGTGTTTATCAAGTTATCAAGAATTGTGTATGTATTTGAGGATTTGAGATGAGAATCAAAATGAAACTAAAAATAATCCTCATACAGTTTTTCTAGTCTTGAATCATCCTTGGGTATACCCACCCTGGTTTTGCAGAGCCAGAAGAGTAGAAAAGCACCCTTGGTTTTGTTGAAGTTGGGCCCAAATGCTTTGCACATGCAATTGTTAATAAGAATTGGCTAGTCTTTAGATTGTGTGAGTATTTTCATCTTGGTATTAAGCATTTTGTTGCTTAGTAGTTTTAAAAACACCAACAATTAGCATACCATTAATGTTCTTTATATTAATATTAATATTTTTGTGTAGGTTGATAGGTAAGCATTTGTTACCACCATCAAACATTCTACCTAACTCTTACTGAGAATTATTGACCATTATGAAAGATATTAGAATGGAGTATCAAACAATACATGCATGTCCCAATGATCATATTATATATCATAAAAAACATGAATTTCAATAAAATGATTTGATTTTCATATTAGTAGATATCGATAAGATCAAATAACAAAAAAGGTGCCTTACAAGGTTCTTTGGTACATTCCCATTATTCCATGTCTACAACGATTATTTAGGTGTACTAGCTTGGTACAATTTATGGATTACCATGAGCGAAATAGAAGTCAAGATGATGTTATGTGAATTTCTATGGATGGTTCTACATTTAAGGACATAGAAGATAGGTGGCCAGTATTTAAACAAGAACCTCATAATTTGAAGCTTTCATTGGCAATAGACGGTGTCAATCGATTTGGAGAGATGAGATCTATTTACTCGGTTTGGCCAATTTTTGTTATTAAAAATAAATTTCCTCCTTGGATGCTCATAAAGAGGGAGCACATAATGTTGGCAATGATTGTACTAGGTATTTTTTTTATTTAATAGACATCTAAATTAATTTATAAACACAATATCCAAATAGCCATAATAATTATATTTTGTTTATGTTCATTCAACTAGGTAAGTACCAAGTGAAAGATATGAATTTTTATATTGAGCCCTTGATTGATGAGTTTTTGGAGTTATGGATCGAGGTCACTATGTATGACATATCGAGAAAAATTGGTGAAAGGCAATTTCAATTCCATACAATGCTTGTAGAAACTATACATGATGCCCCTGGACTAACACATTTTTGTGGTATGTAAAACTATTAATGCATATTTTTTGTTGTATGTTTAAGTTTTGTGTGATGATTATAAATATGAATCTTATACTACACATGTCATCCAATTATACATGATCTTGTAGGTCTTCAAACAAAGGGCAAATTTTTATGTCCAATTTGTGGTCCAAAGATGAAATCTTGCTATTCAAAAAGTTTAGGAAAGTAGGTGTTCAATGAGCATAGACACTTTCTCCATAGAAATAATATGTATCGAATTTCCAAAAATTATCTTTTCAATGGGAAAGAAGAGACAACATCAAAGCCATGAAGAATGAGACCTCACATGTGGAAGTTGGAATACAATAGAATGAATCATTGAGGTAATGTCATTCCATCTTATGCATGTTTTTGTATGAAATTTAAATTTGGATACTATCTTTTGTTTACTAATGATATAATTGATGTTCATGAAGGTCAAGGCATTGATGATACACTTCCAAAAGGACTTAAAAGCTATCCTAGACAATTTAGTAGCCTGTCATACTACAAGAACCTCCTAATCATGCACTAGTTTGATGATATACATATCGTAAAGAATGTAACAGAGACACTATGGAAAATATTGGATGGAAAGCATGACAAAGAAAAATTGGTCAAAATTTGCAATGACATTGATGAATCCAATCATGCATTGAAGTTTTCTGTTGAATCAAATAGAAATCGAAACTAGATTGATACAAGTGCCATTCCTTGGTTATTAATGCAACAAAAAACTAATGCCATAAATGAAGCCATAAAAAAAAGCTAAATTTCCCATAGGATTTACTGCAAACATAAGTTGTCTCATATCAAAGAAAGGTGATTTTGGGTTAGGGTGTAAAATGCATGATTGGCATACCTTCGTCAAGGTAAGTCATGTTATTCTCTATTATAGTCAATTTGTAAAATGTCATGTACTTTTGATTGTTTTATTTTATAATATATTGAACATATCATTTTATTATTATTGTAGTATGTTCTACCTCTATCTCGCCCACACAACTTTGACAACATGACTATCAAACACATTATATATGATCTTGGGAAATACATGAGCTTCAAAGTTTTATTTGTTATATTTGTTGTATTGAAGTTTTAATAGTCTCATTAATATATTTTTGCATGATGAATATCTTCTAGGTGGTTGTCATCTAAATAAATTGATAAAAGAGACATAAAGCGATGGAAGAGAACAATTCCTCAGCTTTTGTGTGAGATGAAAAAGTATCTGTACCTTCAACTTTTTTAAATGCACAAGAACACTACCTCATACATCTATATGAGGAGATCGAATGGTGTGGACCTATAAAAACTAGGTCAATGTGGATAGTTGAGAGGCACCTAAATTTTTTTAATGGCTTGGTTCAATAGAAAGCACATCCTAAGGGTTCCATGGTCAAGGGATATATAGTCTACTAGACCATGGTTTGGATTAGTGAATATCTTCCCAAGTTTTCATCAAAGATCCATGTAGATCACATTTGGGATCCCAATTCCATGAACATATTCGAAGGGGAGTACTTGATGGGGAAAGGTAGATTGAGGAAAGTGAGAGGTAATTATAAAATTTTATTATAGTTAATTAATTCTTATTCATCAACAATATAAGTTATTTCTAACTAGTCTATTTATTTTATATAGTTGCTTGTGTGTGGGATGCACTTCATTTGTATATTGCAAACAATATTGATTGCATGATGGTATGGACTGAATGATCTCAACAAAATGGTTGCTCATTAATATGGGAAGGTGTTTCTTCATTGGTTAAAGAAGCTCATTGTAATGGATATCCTAATGTTACGCCAATGGTAATTGATTTAGCAAATGGTTTAAGAGGTGGAAAGGTATGCATAAGTTAATCTATCATGCCCCATTTGTTTAATGTCAACTCAAGGATGATGCATAATTTTGACATGTTTGAAAAATAATAGGTCAAGCACTAGAGAGTTATCTACTACAATGACCATAAATTTTGTATAAAAAAGGTGGACGAGACCAAGAGAACTTAAAATTTTGGGATAACTGCATTGTTCAAGGTCACCAATATTTTATTTCAAAAAAACATGCATCCTCAAAAATCTGAAAATAGATACTATGGTGTTTTGGACGACATAATTGAGTGTGACTTTAATTCCTTCAAACAAGTTCTATTTGGTGTCAAATGGTATAGGATATGATTGAATCAAAATGATCCTTATAGAACTATTATTGAACATGATAATGAATTTACAATAATCAATACAAGGTCATCTGAGCCAATTGAAAATGAGCCCTATGTTCATCCAAGACAATGTGAGCAATTGTTTTACTTTGGTGATCCACATAAACTAGGTTGGTCATTTGTCATTAGACATGATCCAAGAGTAAAACTGTTAAATTATAATATGATTGAAGAAGATGATGAAGGAGGAGATGATGATGATGATGATACAAAGATGTTCATGATGATGGTGATGGCATTAATTATGATGATGATGTTGGAAAAGATGATGATGGTGGTGATGGTGATGATGATGACAATGACGATGATCATAGTGATGATATTGATGTTGATGATGATCATTTTGTTAGTTTGGATGATGATGACAATAATGATGAGGTTCATGATGATGAGATGGATGAAGAAGATGATCAATGGAAATGTATTAGGTGTTGATTACTTATAATATGTTTTTTTGTAGAGGTAACCAATTGAAAAATGTACAATGTTATTTTTTTTGTGACATATGCATATTGTTCATGTAATGTTATATGCATAATTTGTAGCATAAGTGTCATGCAATTTGTAACTAACTTAAGAAAAATGATTTACATATGTATGAGACTATACCCCTTTAATAAGGATCTTTCAAAGTGACATGGATCGGGTGGTATAAGTTTATTACATGCTTGCTTTTTCTTTACTTTCAACATTAACTTTACACAAACTTCATCAATATTAGCCTCATTTTATATCTGGATATTTTTCTCCTTCAATTATATCTCTCATTTGATGAGCTCCAGGTACCACCAAATCGGTATCTGTCTAATTTGTCTTCCTCAAGTGAGGAAAATGTGGGAATAGAAGAGGACAGTGAGACATGTACTAGGTCTATGAAAGAGAGACAAACTAGAGGGAAAAACATTAGAAGAAAATTCAATAAATGCATGCATTTTTTCCTTGCTCAAGGAAAAATATTAGAAGAAAGTTCTTCTAATGATGAGACAAAGGATAGCATCAAGGTTCCCTTGAGGTACACACATCTTGAAAAAGAATGGGTACCTAAGGAATTACCTCCAGTTAACACTAATTTTTGTGTTAATGAGAGGATATATTGCATATCTCCATCATCATCACATGGTTTGGGCCTATTTTACATGGATGCTATAAAGGTCAGTTATAACAAGGTTTTTGAATTGATAGAGTATGTAGGACCTTGTTACAATTACAAAAACTAGATGTAGATAGTTCAATAAAAAAGAAGTATACATAGGTTTGCATTGTCAGCAAATTATCTACAATGGAAAGGAAATTATCAAAGTAAAAGACTTGTTGTGTACATTGATGGAAGGTAAAAACAAATAGGGAACATTGTAGGTTTTATAAATAGTATGTGTCTTAGGTCAACTAATAAGCGACACAATTGCATTTTCAAGGCGTGTGAGGGAAATCATATTTTTGTATGTGCGATAAAATAAGTAAGTTAAGGGGAAGAGTTGCTAATAGATTGCAATTTGAATCAAATAGGTTACTATTATGGGACTTGTAAGTACTATATATGTAACATATAAACTAATTACTTCCAATTAGAACTCTAATATACAATATAATTGGTATGCTAAAGGCAAATTACACTACATAAAAGGTATGTAGCTTGATATAATTGGTTACTACATTTTCGTTCATCGTTGAACTAATTTTTTTATGTAACAATTTATTTTTTGTTAAAAGATGGTTTGACCAAGCCTCTAAATTAAAAGACCATCTCATGAAAGCTATGGAGGAGTTCTTTGGTCAAAATATTATGAACACAATCCAACTTCTAAAAAAAAACTTGCAAATATCTAAAGATTGTGAGAGACCAGTACAAAAGGGTTCTAAATCTCAACCCAAAGTACAAGCATCCTCCTATGGCACCACAATTGGAGTGGAATGAAATCATTGAAGATGCAAAAGAGAAGAGACTAAGGGATAAAGGAATTAACCCACCACCTGGAAAAATAGGTATGTGTCTCATAAACTTCAGTCTCTCATCTATTCCATCCTTCCAAGAGAATTTTCAACATCTCATGAATGCATACCAACCTTCAAACACACATGCACACCAAAACCATGCCTCTATCACAATTTTTTTTCAAGAATGTTGATTCATTGTTTTTTCTTGCAAGAACAATTAACATGTTGATTCGTGGTCAACTCTTCTCAAGGAGAAATGGTTATTATTCAAACCCATAAGATAATTATCAAGACAACGAAGAAACTATTAACAACTTCCCTAATCCCCATATAGTGAGAATCATACAATCAATGTATTCTTCATTATGAATTTGCATAGTATTTACTATCTAACAATGAGCAGTGAGGCATTTTGCCATTACATGTTATTTATAAGAAGGTTAGTGCATTGTCCGAAAAGAAGTTCCATGATAACCATACACAAATACAAGGATTTGGAGACATTTGAAGTTAGAAAATATTATAGTGACAGAAAATATTGTGGTGACTAAAATGCTTGTCCCAAAACTTCTCCAACATCCCAAGGAGGTTCTTGATCATTTTTTATGCCTTTTCACATGACTTGTAAGCATGTTTGAGGAATGTTGTAGTAGTCAAAGGTATGGAATGAGGGAAAAAGAAATAGATTCATTGAGAAAAGTGAATGATCACTGAAGTTTCATAGCAGTGCTAGAATATAACATAGGAGAGAAAGATCATGAATCATAGCCAATCATTAAGGCATGGAATAATATCATGACGATTTCATAGCAAGAGAGGAAAGTTGAGCCATTACTTTTTTTTTTACAATTTACATATTTAATTCATTTTTGGATTTATATAATCTAACATATTTCTAGAAGTGTGATTGTCGATTTATATAATCTAACATATTTCTAAGTTTAAATATATAGGTTGCAAGACCCATCAAAGGCAACACAAGCTAGGAAAGAGAAGGTTGGTCAACATCATCTTGGCTCTAGTGGATATATGAAAATTCACTCATGCCTTGTAAGTAGCAGTAAATGAAATTTCATATCAAAATTATAATATAAAACTACAAATAAGAAATACATTAATTATTGATGATGTTATGCAAAAAATGCACAATATTGAATGTAATCTATCATCCATAGAAGAGGACAAAAAAATTGGCTTCAAGCATGGCTATAAAGCAGTGATTGTCTTCCATCGCATAGAGTCCAATGGCCAAATAGGTGTAGAAGATTCTAGTGTACTGGTTGAAACATAGGTAAATAGACCAAATGAATAATAACATTGATTGAGAACTTCAGGATAAATAATCTATTTGATGTTAATTTCAAACAATGATATATAACAATGACAATGATGACATTTTATTGCATCCTACTACTCCCAACACCAATCATACTCATGATGAAAAAGGCATGTATCCTACATATGATGAAGACCTTAAGTCAATCACAATAATATAGGTACATATTCAATTTCTATTGAAAAATAATCTTAATAAGATTTAACATCTTAAATTACAATTGGTGTAACCTTTATGCGATAATTTTTGAGTATGCAGAGTGCGTTGTTAGTGTTGAGCATGTTGAGGTTGGGGCTGAACAAAATGTGATAGTAGATGATGTGGCACTATCAGGTAAAGAAAAATCCTTGTTATGTTCTTTAGAAATATGAAATACTTATAACATTTTTAAAAAGTCTAGAATTAAATTCGTTTATTTCTTATTGTAAGGGTGCATCAGCCTTGTCCTTGACAAATGAAGAGGAAGCCTCGTGTCATAAGATTAGACCCGCAAGAGCCACAAGATGTTGAAGATAGTCAGGATGTGCCTATTAGCCTTTATCTTCAAAAAAAGAAGAAATGAATGTTAAAAACTTTGTTTGATGATGAATGTGTTGATTGATATTTATAAATGTTTCTTATTAATGGATTTTTATGATGATGAATGTGTTGATAGATATTTATGAATATTGCTTATTGATGATGAATGTTGATGGGTTTTAATGAATGTTGATGAATTTCATGTCATGTTATTTAAAATTTTTATTATGTGATTATAATGATTCAATGATATACTACTAAAATGAATGAATTAAATATCTACTTAGTTGTTAACGGGGAATTTAGACTGATTATAGGAGGGGGAGAGGCCAAATGAGCTTCCACCTTCATGTGGTTGGTCTTGTTAAGTAGAGAATATGAAAGGATTCTTGAAGCCAAGTGAAGATTGAACTAAACCCATTAAAAGCATTTTAGTTACAAATTATTTTTGCATCGTGTCATTATTGACTCTCACATACATTATTGTCATTATTATAGATCATGGGGATACTTGAACTTTGAAGTCTCCAACATGGTACTTACTTGTAGTGGGTGTCCATAGCAGATGAACACCTCAAAATGGCCTTAACATAAGTACTATGAATTACAATATGTTGCTTTCTTGATAAGTTGTATGAAGATTATGATTTATTGCTGATTACCAATTGCTTCTTTGGTAGAAATGTACATAATGTTGCTTTCTCTATAAGTTGTATGCAGACATGGAGCTACTCTCACAAGAGATTGTGTATCACACTTTTCCACCAAGGAGGAGAAATTATTTGATTGTTAATATTAAGTTGTATTAATCTTCTAATTTTACTGGCTTCAAGTTTCTTATACTATCTTTTTTACTATCAATATCTTATGAGACTCTCTATAAGTTGTATGCAGATTATGATTTATTATTGATTACCAATTTCTTCTCCAGTAGAAATGGACATAAAGTTACTTTCTTTATAAGTTGTATGCAAACATGGAGCTACTCTCGCAAGAGATTGTGTATCACACTTGTCCACTAAGGAGAAGAAAGTATTTGATTGTAAATATTAAGGTATATTAATCTTCTAAGTTTACTGGCTTCAAGTTTCTTATACTATCTTTGTTACTATCAATATCTTATGAGACTCTCTATAAGTTGTATGTAGATTATGATTTATTTTTTATTACCAATTGCTTCTCTAATAAAAATGGACATAATGTTGCTTTCTCTATAAGTTGTATGTAGACATGGAGCTACTCTTGCAAGAGACTATGTATCACACTTGTCCACCAAGGAGGAGAAAGTATTTGATTGTCAATATTAAGGTATATTAATCTTCTAAGTTTATTGGCTTTAGATTTATTATACTATCTTTGTTACTGCCAATATCTTATGAGACTCTCTATAAGTTGTATGCAGTTATGGAGCTACTCTCGCAAGAGATTGTGTATCACACTTGTCCACCAAGGAGGAGAAAGTATTTGATTGTCAATATTAAGGTATATTAATCTTCAAAGTTTAATGGCTTTAGGTTTCTTATTCTATCTTTGTTACTATCAATATCTTATGAGACTCTCTATAAATTGTATGCAGATTATGATTTATTACTGATTACCAATTGCTTCTTCAGTAGAAATGGACATAATGTTTCTTTCTCTATAAGTTGTATGTAGATATGGAGCTACTCTCGCAAGAGATTTTTTATCACACTTGTCCACCAAGGAGGAGAAAGTATTTGATTGCCAATATTAAGGTATATTAATCTTCTAAGTTTACTAGCTGCAGGTTTCTTATACTATCTTTGTTATTATCAATATCTTATAAGACTCTCTTGAAGTATGAGCTATGAATCTGTACAAGTCAAATGAAGGTGAATTAATATATATTTTAGGATGAAAGATGACTCATTATTTTTCCAAAAATTAAAAAGAAACCCCAAGATCCCTATTCTCTCCAAGCTCCTTAAAGTTTTTCATAGAAAAAGTCATGACTATATTGAGAGAAAAAGGTCAAGAATTCTAGAAGTTGTAAAGACAAAAAAATGCCTTTGTTAGTATGAAAAAAGTGCGCATCATTTTTTAAAAGCACTCTAATATTAAAAGCCCTCCTTGATATGCTTTGGAATAAATGGACTTATGTTGTCATAGCTAGTTCTCTAATTCAATCTTGTAATTTATTGCCAACATGTGCATTATTCACATATATTGATGATTGATATGCTACATTGAAAATGTGTTCAAAAATTTCCACTATTGATCTATGGGAAAGTTTAAGTAATCAGTGATTCTTTGGAATGATTACCATTCTCCTTTAATAGTTTGAGATGGAGTGTGATTTTGGGTTGCAACTCTTCTTTATGCAACCTTTAATTTATCAATAGCAACTCTTTGTAAATGGATGTCTAATATGTCCTCTTGGGAAAAAATTATATTAATATCAATTATTTTATATAATTAATTATTTTTATTATAAATAACTCTGACTACCATTGCTATTTTGATGTATACTGTCATCAACGTTATAAGCAACCCGTCAAAACATCTTTGTAAGTCATCTCTATTTCGATTCATCCTAACATTGAGACTATGACAAAACCATTGAAACTTCTCTCATGTTCATTGATAGTTTGATGCATCTTTCCATTGATGATGTCAATTACCTATCAAACCATGTCTCATTTTTGTTGATAGTTTGACATTCAAAACTAGTTGTCTAACATTGCCGTATGACAATGATGGAAATAATTTTTGATAGAATTTGGTGTATATATATTAACGCCACCATGTGAAAATGATGGCAATAATGTTTCATGAGAATTTTCATTGATATATTGACACTCGTCTTGTGCATCGAACTTTCAACTTCAGTTTAGCAATAGTAGTTTTCAATGTTTTTGAGTTGCAATTTTGACAAAAAAATGTTGAAAAAGAGGTCCACATTTACCAGTGAAATAATTTCATCAAGGAAAAAGAAACTTAAAAGGATGGGGTAGTCTTGGCACAATTTTGAACAGTCTTG
Organism: Cupressus sempervirens; assembly: GCA_028749045.1. Classification (NCBI taxonomy): domain Eukaryota; kingdom Viridiplantae; phylum Streptophyta; class Pinopsida; order Cupressales; family Cupressaceae; genus Cupressus; species Cupressus sempervirens. Next base: position 441,258,163 of record CM053786.1, on the reverse strand, counting down.
ACAATTTTGACTCAAAAACATACACTTTATCCCTATAAACAAAAAATGGTAGAGAAGGCAAAACCTTTTTCTCACAACTTATGTGTATGCATTCACCTCACACAATTGTGTCACCCCTAGAGGGCATCCATATTTTTTGTGTTTCTAAGGACTCAATATTATATATTTTCAAAGGCTACCCTTGAGGTAAGGACCAATGTCATATACCACCTTGAAGCATCCAAGTGCGTACCTATGGTGAGGATCTACATGAGAGAATATTGCCCCTCCTTGCACAAAGATTATGCTCCCTCTTGGAGGTGAACAAGGTAAGAAACTAACTACAGAGTGTTTAATAGGTTTCTATTCACAGTAACCCTTGGTGGCCCCACAAGAGAGGTTATAGCCTCTCAACCACACTAGCATCTAAAAGTGTACACCCATGGGAAGTAGGGAATATGAAGAAACACCTCTTAGTATATTAGATAGAGCCTCCTCAAGCTATTAAATATCTAGAATCATGAGGAAGGAAATAACACATCTTTGGACTTTTTATCTCTACAAAGGCTCTTTATTATATAGGGAGTTGAAATCACCAGTGAATGGTGAGTGCTCACTTGGGTCATTCCCAGAGGTTGAGTACTCTAGCAAGCCCACTAAAGGTGACTCCTGATACTAGCAAGATTCAATCCAAGGGTCTAACAAACTGTCAAGGGTCTAATAAAATTCCTAAACCAATTTCATAAGAGAAATTTGGTAAAATCCAATAAGAACCAAAAGTTCACATTAAAAATTAAAAGTACACTTTTAGAATGGGACATAAAATACCTCAGAATATCCTCTAATCATTCTAACTCCATGATCCTAGACCTTGTAGTAGAGTACTAACCCAAAAATCAAGTCAAGCCAAACAAGGCAACAAATAAATACTGGATGACACATAAAACAATGTGACACCAAAAACACTCAAAATTTAACCATCTCAAAATCTAGTGAAACCAAAATCCATTTCTAAATCATGCCCAAACTCCCAAAAATCAAATAAAAATCAAATTAAAAGAATACATGCATAATACAAAAGTATAATATTTCCAAATAAAGAAATGCTCATCCTCATCCTACTCAGTGGTAGAATTGCATGAAAATAGAGTGGAACACTAGTTCTTAAACCCTTAGCATTTAAAGAAATTGAAAGAACTAACTTAAATAAAGGAAAACCAATTAGACAAGAAGGCCATATTCTCACAAAGGGTTAAAACCAATAAAGGGAGAATTAGATGAAAACTCCATCAAATCAGAGGAAACTTTTGGGGAAGTGGAGCGATCCCTGTACAAATCAAACAATTTTTCATTCACAAATTCGTCAACTAGATCAAACACAATAAGAAAATGAAGGATTTTCTCCTAGAGGGTTTGGAGGGAAACTCCTCCAATTCTCAAAATATAAAAATAAGAAGTTAGAATAAAACTCACTTTTTGACATAATATATAAGCACTTTATCAATTGACTTATAAAATAGATTTTAATAACCCACTTAATAATCTATTTTCCCACTTTTCTCAATTAAATAAATCAAATCTAGATATTTAGAATTCAACTATGATAAATTAGATAAATAAAATCCCCCTACCCTCCTAAATATAATTAAATAAACATTTTATGCAATAAATGTTGAACCCTAAATGCACAAACACACTCATAGTTCTAATCACATAATGCATCATGAGTCCACAATTACCAATTACTAAAGGGTGAATAATAACTAAATATACAGACACACCACCCATATAGGGATGACATTGGCTCAATATGAACAGTCAAGGTCACTATCTCCTAGTGCCACTACTGCGGATATAGGGCCAGACTCAGATCTTGAATTTAGGGTGAATGTTCCTAGTACCTATTCAGTAGAAAAGAAAATAATAAGTTGCTATGCTTAATATATAATAGACAAATCACAAAGAGCTATATAATCACATGAAGGGGAATGAGACACCATGTAGATCTTGCAAGCGACTACGACCCCATTCCCACTTCATACTAACACCAATAGGAAATCCATGCATAGTAGTAGCATAGTACAATATAACAAAATACATTTACATGATATTTCATTTCAATTAAATTATTTAAATAATCACTTCTAGTCCTTTGAACACACACACCTGTGTGTGTGTGTGTGTGTGTCAAGTGACATTAGAGGGAAGATATCCAAAACAATCAGGCACAATAATCTATAATCCAAATGAACATATTCAATGTGTAAATATAATCTAAAATCCCAAACCCAAATATAGATAAATCATTTCAAGATTATTCTAAGTACATAATAATGGAATGACAACTAAATCACTCAATAGATGATATGGCATAGTATGACATAAAATCATAGACAATCATCCTAAAAAACATTAGTAACCTAAAATTTAAAGTACACCACATAACATCATAAGAAACCATCATACATATATGGTCAAAACATCACTAACAACATGATATAACACATGAGCTAACAATACTACAGAAACCATAATTAGGTGTAGTAGTCTAAAGCATCACACAATTTAACCATTGTTCACATCTTAGGGGTACTCATGAAAACATTGTGATACCATGCCAATCTAGGTAACCACTAGAACATACCTTAGTGAAACCATCAAATACATCATAAGTCTCATAAAGTAGACATAAAAGATAATCAACCTACTAATACAACAACACAAATCAAATCACCCTAGGGGTGTAGATCACTCATCATTCCCAACATAGTCATCCAGACAAAAAGAACACCAAGGTCACATCTATCATGACAACATGCATAAATCAAATGGGAAAGACACCATAGAATCTGTATCCTATAAAACTTAAGAAAAATCAAAATCACTAAAATAAATTTTAGTCCATGATAGATTCACCAAATTTAATGAGAGGAAATTAGATCATGGAGAAAAACTACAAAAAGAATAGTAGACTCAACCACAAAGTCCTACTCTATGCATGAATTCTAAAATAATTCAAGAAGAAAGAAAAATACAATAAACTAATGCATAATGAATAGCCAAATGAAAATCACACAAGATATTGCTATGTAAATTTTCATTGTATATCTTCTTCATGGTGTGTTATGTTTGATTTGTACCTTGAAGTATTGATAGCAGAAAGATTCAAGAATGTGGTTGTGAAATAATGAAGAATCATATGTATTCTATTGAATTTATGGATGACCAAGACTGATTGTGACTAACTAATTAGAAAAATTAATTAGATTACTTCGTAGATGATTGACACATGGAAAACTTGATCAATGAGTTAACTTGGTTGACAGGTAGATAACTAATTATACGACAAATGACTCGATAGATATACATGAAGTGATGAACTAGAAGACTAATTTGATTGAAGTTGCACTATTAGTTAGTGGGAGTTGTGGAGGTGATATCGAAAGAATAAACTAGAATTAAATAATTAAACAATTATTTAATTGTGCATAAGGAATGATCAATAAAATATATGTTTTATTTATTTTTACAAGGCTTAGTTGATTTTGAAGAAATAGAAGGAGAAAAAATAAAATCATTTATTCAATCATAGAGAGAATATTAAACAATTATAATCATGATTTAACTATAGTAAAATGAATAAAAAATAATAATTTAATTAAATAATAATATGAAAATTAATGAAATAAGTTAAATCATTTAATTATTATCAACTGAATAACTAGATGAATATTGAATAATTAGAGTTATTTAGTTATGGAAAATTGGAACAAATATTAATTTTAATTTTGAATTAGAAGAAAGATACTGATTAATTAAATAAAAAAAATTATTTTAATTAATTAAGATGAATATTAGCTACTAGTGAATTTGAATGACTTACAAAGAGCCCACCCAGGATGGCTCGACATCATAAGGGATGAGGCCACAATTGTGCCAAAGATAAATGCCCAAATTCATTGGAAAAATCTTGAGCTTCCAAAAAGATGCTTGGCATTTATTAGAAAATATATATAATTTTTCATTTCTTCTTTTTTTCTTTAATGAGATGAGCTTGAAGTAGGAAAAATAACACATTGTTTGCAAGTTGTATGATCAATAGCATACTATAAAAAAATTAGAAGACAACTAATCATTCCTGCAACTCTTTAAAAAAAAGATTAATACAATATTTAGATGCACACTTTTTTACTACTTCTTCTATCATGTAAATTATTTTCTTGATGTTGTCACATACTCTTATGAGTGGCTTAGCACTTGCCTTTACTTTTTAATTTAATTTTAATAAAATTATTATAGTATATAAATTATTTTAATTAATTATTATATAGTTATAGTTTCTATAGTAATTAGGTATTTTTTGTTATAAGTATATAAATAATTATTAATTGTTAATTATAAATATGATTAATCTAATATTAAGTTTATATATTTTCTATTGTTATAATAGTATATTATAAATAAATTATTATACTAAAATAATAATATTTTTTGAAAGATTGTAAATTACAACAAGTAATAATAACTAATCTTAATTTAAGCTAGCATGAAATCTAAAAACTATTACAATAGTACTTAGCCAAGTACTAATAATGTCATATTTCACATAAATAATATTCATTTTAATATATAATTTACTGCTCTCACGAATAAAAATTCATATACACTTTCTAAGACCTTATAAACCATCAATGCATTGATCATGCCATGATAAGGGTAATATCTCAGCAAGCTAAAATTATAACTAGATAGTACCTAATTTTTTTCTCTGCTGGAATACTGACGTAGGACGCCACAAACAAAACCTTCAATAAAAGAGCATTTATATAAAACAGTGCTGCCAACGAGATTCATAAAATGTATCAGTAGTCATGAACATGTTATGTTCTGGATGCACTTGAATTAAAAACATTTATGCACAGGAAACGTCAGAATTGATACCACGAGAGCTGCATTTCTAACAGATTGAATTGTTTTTAATTATCAAAGAGGATAGTTTATATAATTATATTGAAACCTACACTATCTCATTCTTATTAACTTTTACCACCAATTCATGTTAAGAAGGCGTCTGTTTGTATATACTAATCAAAATATAAGTTTCACTATTCCACACAATTCCACAAACTAAATTATCTCGTAGACCTCAGATATGCATAGTCTAGAGACTCTTAACCGAGCTCCTTTGTGAAAAATATATAACTCACCTATTATGAATCTCCTGCTTAAATTGTCTATGGCAAAGTTTTCAACACGTATACAAATCAGTTTTTACTTGTACCCAACTGAATTTATGCCAATCACTAACATATCAATTGCAATTTGAACATGAGAAACCACTGCATGTTTACAATATTCTAGTAGCTTTTTCAATAAAATTATTAGCATATAATAGTTATTATAGTATATAGATTATTTCAATAAACTAAAATATTATGTAGTTATAGTTTACATATCAATGCAATTTGAACAATGTTACCACTTAGGACAGTTACCTAAGGCATTTATAACATATTGAATTGCCTCAAGTACAAAATGAGAAAGCTAATTTCATAAATGCAAACCTTACCTTGACTAATGAGTAATTTTCATTTTCACCAGTGGTAAGAACCATGCATGACTAACATAAGAACCACTGGTTAAGTAACTAAAAGATCTCACATATAAATAAATAATAACAGTGCTCATATATTTTTTTATAGACTAATGATCCGTATCCCTGTCAAAGATTTTGAAGGTTATTATTTATACTTTGTTTGATGTCTTATTACTTGTAGGGGGAACAATAGGACGGTTCAACTGCATGTATACGGGATTTCAATGTGACAAATAGATATGTAATGCAATTACTAGATCTGACATATCTAGGTTCTTTTATTAAAACGAATGCATGATGTGAAGGTGTTTACTTGTATAAATCAATCAGAAACAAGCTTCACAGTGAAAAAATATAACTAATCTGTTTTTTTTTTTTATATTCATTGTTCTAGAATCTCTTAACTCGATTCCTTAACTTCAATTGTTTATGGCAGAGTTTTAATACGTATGCAAATCATGAGGATGCATACAAACCACAAACATCTCAATTGCAGTTTGATAATAAGAGAAAGAAGAAGCCACGCTGACCACCACATGCTTAGCAGACCATCATAAAGTAAAGTTAGATGAGCGTGGGTCCAAATGAAACAAGGCAACAGTCATAATCGTAAGATGGAACAACTGTTGGATGCGGCAGAACCCATCATAGTTGTATAGAAAATCAGGCATAAATTAAAATATGGACACCCACCACAAACAAAGAGCACTAACTGCATTAAAGGTCCACCACAGTAGCAACCCTTGGGGTGATAATTACAACATGAAAATAACATGTTGTACAAACATATGAATGGGACAATTGATAGGGGACACCACTGAGTAGCGGGGAGACACCATGGCCCAAAAGGAGGGAAGAGGAAGGAGACTTGCAAACAACAACAAATTAAAGGTTACTGCAAGTGAGAGATAGCTTATGTTCATGACTTTCGGTAAATAAATGACTTGAATGATGCCACATGGATAAAAACACCAAACATGGTTAACATTTGAATGCCAGCCAACACTCCCCATACTCAGTGTTCTCTAATTATAAGAAATTTTGTGGTTGAAATATCTCTCTTGGTGCAACTATTTTTCTAAGTGTGGTTGGGTATGGTAAATTCAAGAGCATATTTCATAGGAACATGCAAAATTTGTTAAATCTATTTCTTGAATTTCCTATTAGGTTTATCTCCTATCTAAGAGCATTGATCTTACAATCTAAGAATCCCCTTCCAAATGAATCTTCAAAAACCACTTGATTTTCTAGCTAGCACATTGAGCCACACTACCTAAAATTAAATGATGTTATTAGTGATTTCTTTGAGGTTCTTTTCTTTAATTCTTAGAATCCTTCCAATAGAGTCCCTATAAACAATCATATACTCAATGGGCCTAGGTTCCAATGAAAAGTCCCATCAAGGTTCACTTTAATCCAACCTATATTTGAAAGCACCTAATGTACATTGACCCTAAATTTTTCCTTTAGATTAGTTTGATTTGTCCCAAATATGGGAATAATAATCAAATATATCATACAACTAGTCATTCATTCACCCCAACTTGTGAAAATGCTCTTACATTTGGACTAGTTGTAGATATAGTTATTGGCTCACCTCCTTCATTGCACTTTTTATTTTTATCAATGACATCTCAATTGACATTTCCTTCTCCCTATACGATCGATACATATAAGAAGGGTATCCATGCTAATTGTAATTGTATCAATAAGCGATGTAGTGTGAATTTCTTAATATCTTATCTCCTTCAAAAGAAAACTATCAAGCGATAAGGCTATTGTAGCATGAGTACATGAACTGCATATGAAAAATGTGTCTTAGAGCCTCAAAAAGTACAAATATTATAAATTAGTTCATTAATTATTCTATTGAATTTATTTTCTATTTAATATGTAAATTTATTGTAATTATATTCATGTGCATATGTACTAGAGTTCACATTTGACATTTAAGTCTCATGACACTTTGGAGATCTTATTCATAGTTATTAATATAAAATATTTTTATATTGAAAAAGTCCTCAGGTTTTGTTTCTTTTATTTATGGTTTCACTAGGAGGACATTGTTTCACTTCTTTGATCATAAATTTAAGGTCTTTATTTATTTCGTGGAGTTCAATGCTCTTGTTGAAAACTAGTCAAATAGAAAGATAAAGATGTTGAGGATAAATAATGCTAGACAATATTATTTTGATAGAGTTTTCAAAATAAATAGTATTACATTGTATAAGACAACTCACTACAACCCTCAACAAAATGGACTTGTAAAGCTTGATAAATTTATCAATGGTCTATAGGTTTAGCAATGTGCTTAGTGGGATTGATTTAGAAAAATACATGGGTAGAGGTGATTAGTGTCATATGTTTCTTTATTAACATTGCCCTTCCATCAACACATGTGGATAATACTTCTATATTATAGGATAGGAAAAAATCCACCACTTCAACATATTCAAGATTATATACTCATGTTTTTAAAGAGAAGTGGCACAAAAAGGGTATAAAGGGATATAATGTATATTTCCAACATGATATAAGTGTTTAATGATACACAATTTGAGATTTATGGTTGGGGGGTTAATTATTTGGTCAAAATATGGATTCAAATAGATCAAACATTGTAGTTTAGTCAAAAATCAAATGAGAGTACAAGCTAAATATAAATTAGAGGTTCAAAATTAACTTTTTAAAGAGGAGGGTAGAAAGATATCATATATTTTGGAGGACAGAGAGCCTTTGACTTAGATATGAGGAAGTTAACTTTGTAGAGATAACTAGAGAGATACAAGACACCTATTTTTTGATGATGTTATTTCTTTACTACTAATATTTATGTGTCTTGACTAGCACAATGGAAATGGATGCTAGTAAGACCTATAAGTGGACTATAGACAATGAGATAGTTGTGTTTAAGAAGATTAAAAATATAGTTGTTTTTAAGAAGAATGGAAATTCATGCTATTTCAATTGTAAAAGAGGGAAGAAATTAGGTATCAAATGGTTTTTAGAAAAGAAATTTAGTTCGCATGACAATGTTGAGTATAAGATGATAAAAGTGTTGGAATTCTTTAAAATAATTGGGGGGTGGGGTGGTGAATCAGTTATCCAAGGCCCAGAAGTACAAATAAAACTTTTCACAACTTAGTGAACCCATATCCATAAAATACATTCATGCATGCATCCATTAGATCATACAACTCGTAAACTTTGTAGGTTACTATCTTAGGTCAAAATAACTTTGCAAAAATGTAAACATAAAACATAATAGATTTAATCACACATTTGCCATATGGATTTTACATGGAAACCCAATTTGGGAAAAATCACTAGCAATGTATGCTACTAATTCTCACTCTCTAAAGTGGCGTCCTGTGAAAGGCCAACCATGTTAAAGTTTACAATGCACACTATTAAATGTGACCTGGTTAGAGGATTTCAATCACCCTATTAGAGTGAGCCTTGTTAGAGGACTTTAGATCATTTACTTGGAATGTCACCTAGTTAAAGGATTTACAAATGACTGCTAGGTTAACCTTAATCCAAAGGATTTACCCTAGACTGATACAATGATTAGAAAGTAATAGTAAGGCTTGATCTGATAACAAATTACAACTCACTTGAAAATTACATATCTTTGTTTCAGTTCTCCATTCTGCTTGACATTCACACACTTCAGCTTTGATAGCTTGTTCACCCTTCAACCATTCATACTCTTAAGCCTTCTTTCTTTTCTTTTCATAACAATCTCTTTTATTTGGCCACTGAATGAAAATTATGCTAAAATCCTTGCTTTCCTTAGGTTCTCACACATGACAACCTTTTCTTCTAACCAACTCTCCATAAATAGAGATTTTAGATCTTTTTTCCATTTAACCTCAATCATCCTATTTAGGGTAGGTAGGATTAGGTAGGATTCAATGAATCTACCCACTTTTCTATTTGGTTCCTCTAGAAACTTCTTCTATAATCTTCCTTTAATTTACCTCAAAATAGTTTACCTTGAATTATGTGCCACTAGCTCATCACAGTTATCTTCTACACACTTCACACAATTCAAGAAAACAAAATAGTTGGCTTAGATTCATCATGTCTACAGTTTAACATGAATACTGGCACTTGGCATCAATATGTTGTTACTCAGCTTCCATATTGTTCTTTCACTCAGCTTCCACTAGTTCACTCTTCGAACAACAAATCTTCACTTTTCTCGACTCCAATCGATTTTCTACTTTTCTTGCACTAACTTTGCTCAAAACCTACTATCCACATGGTTAAGCTTGGTAGACTCAATTCTTCTTACTTATTCTTCTAGACTTAATTAGCGTATCCAACCTTTGCAGCCTTAAGTAGATAAACAATATACTATATCATCAATGTCTTAACTGATCTTTGTACTCTTTTTCATACAATAACTCAACCTTTCCTATAGGTGCTCTTGTTAACATATTTGATCAAATCCTTTTCATCAGTCAAACAAATGATAGTACTCAAATCAACTAAGTAGTTGTCTTACTAGCAAGTAGCAAGTTTGACATCAGTGACAAAACAATGATTGAAACACATTCTTATACATGTGTCAATCTTTTCTCAACAATCTCCTTCTTTGGTATTGATGAAAAACCAATACCAAAAAGAAAATAATTCCTTGTATTGAAATCTATCCTTTTATTAACAACTTTCATCTTCTGTATAGGCTGATCAATAGACAATTAACTCTTCATTATGACTCCCTTCATCTTTCATCTTTTAGGGCTTCTTGTTCTTACTTCCTCATTCTCCCTATTACTAGGTAGATGTATTTCTTTTTTTTTCATTACTCCCTCTTTAGTAAACATCAGGTGCACTTACTCCCTCTACATGTATTTCTCCCTCTTTGAAAAAAATGGCAAAGACTTGTCATCTCAACATGCAAATGTTAACAATTTTAGTTTCTCCCTCTATCACCCAACATGTGATTGATCTTCTATTCCAACTCTTTGATTACTTTAGGCAGCTCCTAAAGTAAGATGCACTCCATCAATGTGTAAGATACAATATTCCACTCTAGTTGATGTAGGGCACTACTTGTGCTTCTCAAGTAGCTTTGGATAGGGGTGTCGCCCCTAGTTTACCTCTTAGATACTCATGAGAATCCTTAGGTGAACATTTTGTGAAGATATCAGTTATCTGCTCTTTTGTGTTCACATATCCTATCCTCACTTCTTTGTCTTGAACTAACTTTCTCAAGTAATGATACTTGATTTTAATGTGCTTAGTCTTTGTGTGCATCACAAGGTTCTTTGATATATTTATAACACTTGTATTATCACAATAAAGTACCATAGGTTAAGTGATTTCTTCCTTCATACCTTTAAGTAGCTATTTGATCCATACACTGTTTGTACAATTTAGTACAACAACCACATATTCAGCCTCCGTAGTAGAGTGAGAAAAGTAGTTTTGTTTCTTGCAAGTCTTTTGTTTCTTGTTGGTCCAGGTAACTAACCTCCTTGCTAAGAAAAATGCTCCTCCACTAGTACTCACTAGTAAAATTTGATTCATTTTTTGACAAAAATTGGTCAAATTTTTGACCAATTGGTTTGTCAGTAATTTTATGATCAAAATTTTGACCAACGCTTGTATTGGTCAAAATGTCGATGATTTATTTGGCTGAAATTGAATTGTTTTGTCATTGTATCCTAGTGAATGCGTTGGTAGAAATTACAACTAAGATTGGTTGAAAGTTCCACCAATGTTGGCCAATGCATTGGTTGAAATGTTGATAAATCTTTGGTCAAAAGTTCTAGTAGTGTTGGTCAATGTATTGGTCAAAATGTTGACAAATATTTGGTTGAAATTGGTACCAAGATTGGTCAAAAGTTCCACCAATGTTGGTTGATACATTCAGAAAAATGTCGACAAATCTTTGGTCAAAATTGCCACAAAGATTGGTCAAAAGTTCCACCAATGTTGGTCATGCATTGGTGGAAATTTTGACCAACTTTTTTTGTTTAAAAAAAATTCGCTACTACACAACTACCAGTCATGAAATGTCAAACAAATCTAAAGCAAAAAAAAGGAAAAGATAAATGTCTCACAACCAATTGTTTTATGCTATTGTAGCTTTGCAACTTCATTTCTTCATTGACCATGTAGACCTGCAAAGCTGTGAAGATAAATTTCAACCATTGATTTCTCTATCACGACTGCTTGTTGTTTCTTTCCACAGACTGCTCCAAAATGATGATAACCAATAGACTAATTGTGCAATGTCATGACTTAGGTTCTTAACTCAACAAATAACCTTACAATGGTGCAAACAATGACTATGCAGCTATGCAACCTTGACTAGGGTTTAAACTTAATTCTTTGTGATAATGTGAATAATGCATTCCACATCATCACCATCTTGACCCCAAGTTAACCTTAGCAACTTGTGATGGTGCAAAATGGACTGCTCTAGTTAGCTTTTGCATCATTACAACTTAAACTTTAAAGCTCATTTCAATAGAATGTTTTGATCAAAACCAATTTGCATCTATCGAAGGGATACTCCTTTGAACATTTAATATGAACTAGTCTACATCTACCAAATGGATACTCTTTCAAAAATTGAATATGAAAACATTTTCTAATAACCAAGTAAATGTAGCTATCTAAAATTAAGATATTGTCAATGATTTCTAACGTAAGGAGGCTCTTTCGCAGTGCTATAACCATACATCAAAAACAAGTTATGGACAAAAAAAGTATATTTCAATCAATTTTTTTTTAAAGAATGAAAAAAGACAACCCATTGCAATCACTCCTCCCTTTGGTTCCCACCTATTGGCTCCCCAACCTATGGAGTAGTGAACATAAGCTTAACTTATGACCAAAAGATGTTGATTGCAATCATAATCTTAGATATATGTACTCTAAAAGATAAAAGAAATATATATCAAAACTTATTATATGCTCACCACTAATTAAAGATCAACATCTTTTGAGCTCCTAGAAGAATCTATAGATCCATAGTCTCAAATCCCTAGCTAGTATTTCCCCTAAAATAAATGGAAAATCCCAAATGTGATTTAAAGAATGATTAAATCAACGTAAAATAGAGAATGTAAAATGCAATATTGATATTCATAATTTTTTATTGATATTTAATGGATGATTCTACAACTTACGTTGATGTATTGTATTCATAGATGCGTAGAGCCAAGTATACTTGTTAGTGAAAATGGTGAGCATTAAAGAAAGTTGGTATACATATGGATAATAGTATAGAAATGTATTTAACAAACAATTACAAAAGAGTACCTAATCAAGGTTGATTGTTGTTCTAGTTCTTGATAGGGAAGAAGTAACATGATCTAGATAAGCAATAGGAATAAGCATTGCAACTTTCTTTACAAGGATTGCAAGATTGATGTTTGTGAATCCATCAAATCCTATCATGGTTCCCTGCATTATTTAGATACAAAATTTAGCTAGTTATATGAAATTATTTTCTATATTTGTACATGTATAGATTGAATTGATGGTCATGAATTTAGAGGTTGCTGATTGTAAGGAGATTTGATAGAAGGTACAATGGTCATCATGGAAGAAAATATGGATTCAAGGTGCATTCAAAGGTCATCCATATTCAGGATGTTGGCCTAGTTTTTCACATTTTTAAAATTTTGCAAAATTACAATAAAAAATCTAGTTATCCATTTGAAATCCCTAAAATTTTGTTACCCTAATGACTTTTTAAGTGGGTTTACATTGTTCACATTTTTAAGAATATGTCAGAGTTTTCCTGATTAATTTTTCAAAGTCCTAACTTGTTGTTAACCCTTGGGATGAGGACATCATATGCACTTGGCCCACCAAGACACATGTCAAAAGCTTGTATTCCCACATTGGGTAAATTTTGTGCATCTTCAAAAGGTGCAAATATGCTAGCCATTGATCTTATAAGATCTGATTGTTATGAAAATCATGCCCCCCTAGGGTATTCTTTAGGAAAAACTTGACCTATGACCATGTGATATATGGTTAGTCGCAACTTCGTGACTTGAAACTAGATGTTATCCTTCTAAACTACATTGACAGTTAAGTAATGAATTGGGGAGATAGAGCAAAAAGAGGTAATCACATTGTCGCAACTTCAAAATCTTCATTCGATGCAAAGGAAAAGGACTTGGGGATATAAGGAATGGATAAGGTTTTTACGTATCCCTATCAAGTTTGCATGGCAATAAATGAAGACTAGATGCAAAAGACAAGTTTACATGGCGATAAATGAAGACTGGATGCATAAGACACGACTAGATTTAGAGAAATATTATTACAAAAAAGTGAATACCAACATTTTGATTCTTCATTATAGAAAAGTAAAATTGATTTGTTTTATATGTACTTTGTGTAACCAAACAATTACATCAATTTACATCACAACTTATGATCAATTCCTTATCCATTTGCTATATAGAGTCACACTAGTATATACTTGACCTATATAATTGCCTTGCAATTAAAATGATCAGCTATCAACCCTAAACCCCATTCTTAGTATACATGGCATATTCACGTATTCATGAAACCTTGATGTAGAGTGCAAATAAAATAACAATGAACTAGACTAAACCCAAGAAAGCACTATCAAAATGCAAACTCTATGAATGTCCTATGTTTCTCTAACTACAACCACTAAGAATGCTCTCAAACTAGCATCTTAGTGACAGTTCTAGAATGAGAAGTATGCTTAAAATGCAGATCTATCAATATGTATGCAAGATCTAAGATGAAAATGTAGATTACATGCGAATAACAACTCTTAGAAAGCTATCAAAATGAACATGCAATGAGATAAACATGTGTTAAGTTGATGCTAAATAACATGAGAACTAAGCTAAAATGCTATCAAAATGACATAAAATTGCTAGAATAACAATGCTAATATGCTCAATATGACAACTCTAAATATGCCTATAATGCAAATGCCTAAAACTTGGGTCCCTTGGCTCTTGAATTCTCCTTCTATTTATGGGATTTTTATAAGGGGTTGGGGTAAGAATTTGGGTTTTACCTTTAACTGGTGGATAGAAGTGAAATTGAAAATGTCTCATAAGAGACAAGAGGAGGAGTCCAAAATTCTTGATTTGAGGCTAAATGTGGCTTTTATTTCAACTAAAATGTCTAATAAGAGATAAGAGGAGGAGCACAAAAGTCTTGATTTGAGGCTAAATGTGGATTTTTATCAATTCTTTATAATTTAAAAGGAGGATTTTCATTTTGTGAGGATAAATGGATTTATTGATTTAATAAAAATTCTATTTATTTTCGAAAGTTTCTCTTTTTCCCTCTCCTTTTTGAATTTCATTTTATGATTTTGAATTGTTTTTCTCCTCTTTTGAAGTTGATTTAGGTCTTATTGATTTGATAGATGATTTAATTGATTAATGACCTGATGTAATCCTTGATTTAAAAGTTTCTTGTTTTCTTCTAATTTCCTCCTTAATTTGTGTTGATCGATCAAAATTGCATAATTCAGGTCTTTGCCAATTTTTGGGTGTTTACAAATGGCCCTCTTTGAGCTAATATGCGAAGCATAATAGTTCAAAGACTATCTTGATTCTCTAATTTTAGGTCAAATTCTAATGATTGAATGTCTAATTGATGATGTTTTACTTAGATGCCCCAATTTTGTTTTATTCAATGTTTAAAATTTTAGTTGGGGTTGATATTTGAGAATTTTGATGCCATGGGTAGAACATTTTTTATATTTAAATTTTTTTGATGCCCTAGTAAATTATTGATGCCCTGGTATATTGTTGATTCCCTAATATATTGCCCCCTCAGAAATTAAATTAATAAAAAAAAAGAATGTGCGAAATAGGTATATTTCAATTTTATTTCTAAATTTTTTGATGAGAACAGTTGATAGGGAATGTGTAGTCACAATGTGATGTGAAAAATCAATAAGTTGATATTGGGTAGATAGAAAAAGTGCCCCCCTTAGGATGCAAAGTAGGGGAAAACAAACATGTCCATCTTAGGATATAGAGTAGGACAAATAACAAGTTCAAGATAGAACCATTAGTTGAATAGCTAGATGATTTGATTGATGTAGGATGATCATTTTTGATGAAAAATTGACGTCATTATTTGGTGTTCGATTGTTCGAGATGTGATGAATTTCCCTAATGAGTAAGAACCTTCAGATTAGACACAAACAAATGATGTAAGTGGTGTGACATAGGGTTGATTTTTGGAGCTTTTGTGTTCATTTTATTGGCTTATCATGCATGTTATTTATGATGGGGACCCTATTATGTTGACGTTGATGACCTTTTGATGTTGAAATTGATGACCTTTGGATGTTGATGTTGAAGACCTTTGGATATTGATGATTCAATCCTTTTGATATTTGAGATATTCAAGTTTTTTGATCTTCAAACTTGTGTACTTGCTATATCATGGACTTTATATATCTGACGGGAAAAGTGAAATATGTTTAAGGGTAATGAAAATGATGGAATGAAATAAAATGTGATAAATGAAATATGATGAGATGAAAGGATAATGATAAATGGAAAGAAATGCAAGGAAATGAAATGGTAAATGAGATGATAGATGGAAAGAAATGTATGGAAGCAAATGATTATGCTAGAGATGAAAAGACATGAAGGAAGGGGGCTCAACATTTGAGATTTGAAACTTACAAATGAAACTTGAGATCCAAGTAAGAATGGGTGAAATAATGAATGCATAAAAAATGATTAATGGTGTTATGGATAGTGACCCAAAATTGTTTGAGATTTGAAAGTCACACAATATAATATGAGGTGAAAATAAGAGAAATTAGTGACCATAACTATTTGAGATTCAAAAGCCACATAATGCAATAGGTGGAATAGATGATAGGTGAGAATGAAGTGTGATGCAAGATGGTAGTGTTGTGTTGAAACCGAGTTCACAATAGTAAAGTGTTAACTATTGCACTAGTATGTCGGGTGGTGACTTGTTGTTGAATAACATTACTCATTGTTGGTAGCCTTGTTGTTGAGCACTATTGATGAGATCTGCATGTGTGTTATCCTGATATATGTGCCAACTGTGTGTTCATAAGAGACCCAAGATGAAAATGAAAACTAAATGAACGCAACTAACTATCACTTTTAATGTAAAGAAATGCAAATTAACTGTCATTGTAGAGCATTTAACAAAAAGTGACCAAGTACAACCACCACTAGCTTAGCTATGGTGATATGAATACTATGTCACGCTAAGAAGTACCACCAATCATAGATAATGTACATGAAAAGTATGAAAATTTATTGGAAAATAAATATTAAAGTCACAGTAAATAAAAATAGGCATGCAAACAATCAAATGTCGGATAAAGTCATCACCTAAGATATCATACAAAATTGGTCGAGGTACACAGGGCTTTCCAAATGAGCGGAGGTTCTTACAAGTGGACACCAATAATGCATGAAATTAGAGAATCACAAGAATTGAATAGTTAAAAATAAAAGGAAAATAAAGCATCATGACTTCATCCTAGTACTTCTAATCAAGTACATCATCGAGGTATTGGAAGTGCATAACAATAGAAAAACTAGTAATTGCAGACTAGTAGTGCTAACAAGTGTGTGTAGTAGTGTAAAATTTATTCAAACTATGGATAAAGTGGTTGTAATGGTTAGGCAACAAATTATGAGATGTGATAGTGGAAATTGGTAGTAGAATGCACGGGGTGTGTGTTGGTAGAGAAGATTGGCAACAATTTTTTGGTGGTAATTATGGTATGGGAATGGAAAAAGTGTACCTGGTACGAGTGCGACAGGAAGCAAACGTGTGGTAAGGTCATTAAAGAGTGAGTCCAGGCGAGTAATGGTCATAAATAGGCGAATAGCATGGGAATGGAATGAAGTAAGGTGAAGAGTAAAACATGATCATTAGAGTGATTGAGAAGTCTGAGGTAGTGTGTAAGTGAAAGAATGTCAGGTTCACTAGATCAATCATAGGAGGAGGGTGATGCTAGTCAGGGAAGGTGGATTAGGCAAGGGCAAAGAGAAAAGCACATTCAACAAACCTCTGAGGAGCTAGTGTATCAGCCCAAATTGTAAGGTGAATCAAGTTAGGAGGGATGGTGGTTGGCATAACCTAAAGATGTGGGGATGAGGGTAGAATAAATGCCCTTGTTAGTGTTAATGATGTTGTTAGGGACTATAGTGCAATAGGTGTTGTAGGTGGTATTGTATGATGATGAGTTGATGATGTAGGCAGAGAATATGTCTCCTTAAATAATGAAGAGTATGTTTGGAGCAGAGGAGGAGGCAAGGGAGATAAAATCTCCTGAAAAGTCCATAGAAAGAGCTCCAGGGGATGTAGGAGCTATTAGTGTGGGTGAGGGAATGAGTGGAGCAGGTCGGTTGATTAGGCGTAGAATCCCAGGGCAAGGATTAGTGGAAGGGGAAACGAGTGGTGTAAATGTGGAGGAGTCATAGCTAGAGACGGGGTGGGGAGACCAATCATCAAGTGACATGGAAGAATTATGGAGAATGTTGGTGGTAGAGAGAGCCCAAGCAGAGAATGCCGAACAAAAAGTCAAGTTTCTACTAGGATTAATGGAGAAGGCATGGGAAGATGGAGTGGAAATCGAGGCAAGACAACTCCAACCAATGATGAATATGGAGTGGATGCATGAGCAATCACTAGAAGAGGAAATATGTGTGGGAGAAATTGCATTCAAAAGGGAATGACGTAGGGATATGGGTAGAGCGGTCGCGAGCTCAAAGATTGTAGAAATCCCTAAATATGATGCAAAAGGGGTTGGAAAGCACACAAAATGAGTTGGTGTTGTTGTAGTCGCAGTTTGAGTCATTTAGGGAGTTGATTGCAAAACTGAACTCCCTATCATTAAAAATGAAGGAGCAGTTAGCATTGAGTGAGTTGAAGGTGAGATAGTTGTAGTAGCAATTACATGAGACAAAAGTGAATGTGGAGCATTGGCGAATGGCGATTGATTAGATGTAGTAGGAGCGAGATGTGGCCCATTAAGCGATCACCATACTAGGATTAAACAAACTGGTGGAGAATGTGTTCATGGATATGCAATGGATGGTGAAGGTACATCGGGAAGCTACCTATTATATGGGACTTTATCATCAAGCGTTCTCGAATGAGAACAGATGGGAGATGCAATTTGTGGATAGAAAATTTGTACAACTATTAAATGCATAGTTGTGTGGTGTTAGGTTTTTGATTTCCATGGATGCAATGTGGATATGTAGAGGATTGATGCTAGGAGCTTCTTCTTTAGGAGTTGGGTCTAAAGAAATGCCATTGACTAGATGCCCTATCTTGCCACCTCCCCTAAGAAAGCCAGAATAAATGATCCACCAGAGGATATTTGAATGCAATATTTTCATTGCCATCATAATAGAATAAAATTTGTATTCATTTTTGTGGCAAGCAAAATGACAACTGATGGTAATGTTAATGTGTCGGATGAACATTATTATGTTTGTTTTTGATATTTTTGGAATGTATTTGGATGTTTTTAGCATTTTTAGGAATTTGTGGATGTTTTTGGAATTTGTAGGGATATTCAAGTGTTTTTGGAATTTTTGGTAATATTCAAATATTTTTAGAATTTTTGGAAATATTCAAATGTTTTTGGAATTTTTGGGAATATTTAAATGTTTTTGGAATTTTTGGGAATATTCAAATATTTTTGGAATTTTTGGGAATATTCAAATATTTTTGGAAATTTTGGGAATGTTCAATTTTTTTTGGAATTTTTGGGAATATTTAAATATTTTTGGAATTTTTGTGAGTATTCAAATGTTTTAGGAATTTTTTGGGAAGAAGTGTCAATCTTCACAAAAGTGGGGACAATATGGTTTGTAGAGGAAGGCAAACCTTCACATGTATGTGGGGAACTAAATGTCTGTGTGGGCTTCCAATGAAAGATGATTATGAATTTGTGTAATGGTTGGAGAGTCATGGCAGTTAATGGTGGAAAAAGTAGGAAGTGCTAAACCACAAATTGTGAGGCACAAGACTATATAAATCAATAGCCTTTACAAACATGCATAAGGCTAACATTAGGTTTTTTGCTAGGAGTACACTGAGATAGATCTTCACGAGGCTTCTGAAAAGGTGTTGGGACCTACAGGAGGCTTTTGATGACCAAAAGAGGTTGAGAAGGGCCTGAGAAAGGCATTTGGGGTCTGAAAAGGCACTTGAGGGCCTAAGAAAGTCACGTTGGGAGCTTGAAAAGGCCGAAACAGGGCCTTGAAAAAGGCATTTGGGCCTAAAGGGGTACTTCGGGGGCATGAAAAAGATGTTTGGGCCTAAAAAGACATCTTAGGGGCTTGAAAAGGCCAAAATAGGGCCTTGAAAAAGGAGTTTGGGCTTGAAAAGGCATCTCGATGGCCTAAAAAGGCCAAAATAGGGCCTTGAAAAAGGTGTTTAGGCTAAAAAAGGCATCTCAAGGGCTTGAAAAGGGCCACAACCGGGCCTTAAAAAAGGCATTTGGGCCTAGAAAGGAACTTTGGGGCCTAAAAAAAGTGTTTGGGTCTCTACGAAGGACATTTTAAGGGCCTGAAAAAGGCACTTGGGCCTAAAAAGGTGCTTGGGCCTAAAAAGGCACTTAAGGGGCCTAAAAAATGCACTTCTAAAAAGGCGCTTGAGGGGCCTAAAAGGGTGCTTGAGGGACCTAAAAAAGGTACTTGAGGGGGGGGGGGGGCAAGCTCTCATGCTTACACTTACTTATTTTGTACCCCTAGTTTAGGTGATGATGAAAGAGTCTGATGAATATCTGGGCTTTTGGGATAGCATTGATACATTTGTTGAAAGGGGCTAAGACCAATCGTGGTCACTGCAACATAAATAAGACTAATGATCTATTAGGAATGTTGTTCATGACAAGAGGAAGGAAGAGGGGACTATGTTGATGTCTCTTGTGCTATTCATGTTTTGCCAAATTTTCCAAAGCCTAACGAGATGTTTCACAACATAACTATGTTGCTTCTTAATACTATTGAGGCACTTCCTATTTAAATATTTCATGACCTGTTATATAGCCTATTTGAGCTGAGGTGAGTCATGTTTGGTAGGAATTTTGAGGTGTTGTTAATTTGTCGAGATTTTGTGGCTATGTTTGGCAATTATTACCCCCTTTTGAATGTTTTTGGCAATGTTTGACAATTTTGGAATTTTTATTTATTGATTGATAATTTTTGGCAATTTTTGAATGTTTTTGATAATTTTTGGCAATTTTTGAATTTTTTAAAAATAATTTTTACAATTTTTGAATGTTTTTTAATTTTTGACAATTTTTGACAAATTTTGAATTTTTTTTATAATTTTTGAATTTTTTTGATAATTTTTGACAATTTTCCAACTGGTGGGGGTGAAGTGAGGATGTGAGTGAGATTTGTTGGACTGTAGAGATAGCTTGGACCATGTGGAGGCACCCAAACAATCAAGGAGTCCAAATGGGCTAAGAGGGCTAAGAGTGTGCTTAGGGAGCTCTATTAGAGATGACGAAGGCAAAAGAATCTTCAAAATAGCAAAAGGGTCAAATAAAAAGGTAAAATGGATAGTGGGAATTATTGGCCATGGCGAATAGCTGAGAGGTGCATTGATTCTCTTTCAATTCATGTTTCTGTTAATTTTTTGTGCTTCCCTTTAGTGTTGTTATGCTGACTGTTTCTATTGCTATGAGCCGTGTTTGATGCTAAGAGACCATTGAATTGTAACCCACAAGTGTTTCTCAATTGGGTATGTGTGAAATTAACTCAACTATGCTAGATAAGCCTCAAACAAGTAAAATTTGTCACAAAGGCAGTTGCTCGAGTACTATCTTGATTGTTTTTCAGCATTGAAGGACTTGTGTTGTTTAGGGAAGTCCAAAGGTGCTATCTCTCACCCCTTTTCAAAACAAAGGTGGCATTTCTCACTTCTTTTTTACCAAATATTTTTTTTTTTTTTGGTATTTTTCAAGTTTTTGGTATCTTTGGTGATAACATGTTTCCTCAAAGTCTTAGACATAGAACCTTTTGAGATGGATGCTATTGATGGGTTTTGCTAGATCGGCACCATCACAATCTACAAGTCTGTAAGTACCAGTCCCAAAAGACACTCTGATAATGTAAGGACCAATCCAATTGGCCTCCCATTTTCCTTTCTTTTCCCTAGTAGCTCAATTTTTAGGGTTTTCTTAGAGCACTAGGTCACCAACCTAAAAGACACAGGGTTTGACCTTTTTCTTGTAATGTTTTGATAATCTATTCTGATACACTTTGAGGTGTTCATGTGCTATACTTTGATATTCTTCTAATAACTCTAGCTAGTCTAGATGGGCCACTCTATAGTCCTCATCTGATATGATTCACAAAGAGTAACTCTCAAGGATGGAATCTCAAACTCTAAGGGAAGAATGGCTTCACAACCATAAACCAAAGAGAAGGGTGTTGTTCTTGTAGGTGTTCAAACACTTGTCCTATAGTTCCAGAGGGTGGGATTCAATTGTAAATGCCAATCTCTACCAATATCATTAATAGTTCTCTTAAGAATGTTGATAATGGTCTTGTTAGTAGCCTCCTCTTGGTTGTTGCCTTGGGAATAATAAATTGACAAGGAGTGGTGTATGATGTGAAATTACTCATAATTTGTCAATTATTTGATTCTT
This sequence comes from Cupressus sempervirens, assembly GCA_028749045.1. Lineage (NCBI taxonomy): Eukaryota > Viridiplantae > Streptophyta > Pinopsida > Cupressales > Cupressaceae > Cupressus > Cupressus sempervirens. The sequence goes on along the minus strand of CM053786.1, from coordinate 441,235,928 downwards.
AAAGTACAAGGCATTGTTAGTGAGAATGGCATGAGGTATTCCAAATCAAAAAATGATATGGTTTAGGATGAAGAGATTTTTTTTCTCATAGAGTTAGCAAGTGGTTCTTCTTCAACCCACTTGGTGAAGTATTTTGTGGTGGTAATAATCCATTTATGTCCACCGGAGGAAGGCGGGTGAATGACTCCAATTAAATCAAAACCCCATTGATAAAAAGGCCATGGTGTGGCCAAAGGGTTGATTTCTTGGGCTGGTACATGAACAAGGTTACCATGGATTTGACATTTTTTACAAGTTTAACATAGTCAATAGAATCCTTTTCCATGGTATCCTTGCATGGACTTCTTGTAGAGAAACTCTCGACTCATCCTTCTAGAGAAATCTAAGCAAAGCACTGTCAAGACCCTTCTTATATAGTGTATCATTCACTAAGGTGTAATGTGAGGTCTGTAGAATGAAATTACATCTTTGGTTATGTGAAGGGTCAGAGGGGATGGTTTTATCACGAAGGTAAGTGATGATGGGGTTATACCAGAGGGAATTAGGAGCATCTAAATGACAAATGATAAGGGAATTAGGTTGAGTAAACAAGGGTTGAACCAGCTCTTCTACTACTCTAGTAGCTTAAGCAAGTAGGCCAAGGTGGCCATGGCATCTACTACTCTTTTCTTGTCTCTTGGAATTTCTTCAAAAGTAATATGAGAAAAACATGACTTAAGTGTGTCAACCATATGTTTGTAAGGCAATAACTTTTCGTCTTTGGTCTGATATGTGTCAATGACTTGATTGATGATCCATTGGGAATCTCTATAAACTTTTAGCACTATTAGTTTCCATTCTAAGGCTAGTTTGAGCCCTAAGACCAAGGCTTCATATTCTACCATATTTTTGGTGCAAGGGAAAAGTAGTTTATAGGATTTGGGGATGGTAACACCTAGTCACGTGATGAACAAAATACAGATGCCTGAACCATGGTGTGTGTAAGAACCATCAAAATAGAACTTCCAAGTTATCAGCTCTATTTGAAGAATGTGCATATTTTGAAAATCAGCTAAGATAGGGTTGGAGCTCTCTATAGTTGCATCTGCCAATTGGTCAGTGATGGCCTGCCTTTTTATTGCTTTCCTATTGATATATTTGATATCAAATTTGCTTAAGATCATCACACACTTGACCAATCTATCTTTTAATGCTATTTTCCTGAGAAGATATTTGAAGGGATCAATCTTGGAAATGAGCTTGACTTTATGTGAAAAAATAATCGCATAGCTTTTGGGAAGCAAAAACTATGGCTAGACATGCTTTTTCAATAAAAGAGTAATTTAGCTCATAATTGACCAGTGTGCGACTAATGTAATAAATGGCCCATTCCTTTCCTTGGTCATATTCTTGTGCTAAGAGGGATCCAATTGAATTTTTATTTAGGGAAATATATAGCAGTAATGGTTTGTGTGACACTAGAGACACCAATACTAGCGGATTCATCAAGTAGGTTTTGAGTAAATCAAAAGCTTCCTGACATGGATCATCCCATTTGAAATTTTTGTCTTTGTGTAATAAGTGGGTGAAAGGCACACACTTCTTTGCTAACTAGGAAATGAAATGACAAATTGATTGAAGCCTTCCTTGGAGAGAATGTAGTTGACTTAGGTTCTTCAGCGATTGCATGGTAACTATGGCCTGTACCTTTTTAGGATCAACTTCTATCCCTTTGGCCAAGACAATGTATCCTAGAAGCTTGCCAGATTTGATGCCAAAAGCACATTTCTTTGGATTTAGCCTAACTTTGAATGCCTCTAAGTGGGTAAGTATCTTGTCCAAGATGGGGAGATGTTCTTCTCAAGTATGGGATTTGGTGAGGATATCATCTACATAGTCTTCCATAAAGATGTGCATCATATAATGAAATATAGTGGTCATGGCCCATTGATAGGTAGCCCCTATGTTCTTCAGCCCAAAGGTCATCACATTCCAAAAAAATATGCCCCATGCACAAGTAAAGGTCATTTTCTCTTGGTCCTCTAGAACTATCCTAATACAATTATACCCTAGAAATCCATCCATAAGTGAAAAAATGGATTGGTCCATTGTCAGATCTACAATGGTTTCAATATTGGGAAGGGGGAAATCATCTTTAGGAAATGATTTGTTTACATCCCAAAAATCAATGTAGATGTGTATGCTACCATCCTTCTTTGATATAATCATGATGATCGATTTCTCCAATTCTACTTTGACTAGTAGAGCTATGTGGGGATGCATCTTCTTGATGGCTTGACCTCTGGAGAAATGTTGAGCTGATGGAGGATTAAAGTTGGCTCTAATCTTGACATGTCTCCATAAAACCATGCAAGGTGTTTTTGCCTCTCTATAAAGAAGTGAATGAATGTGGTTCTTTCCCGTGTTTAAAGACTATGCCAAATACATGATCCTTGGTTACTGTTCTACACGAATGTTAAATTTTTTGGTTGGTTCAATTAAAATAGACAATCTTTCATTGGAGTGCATAGCTAAGGTATCAATCATCTGATCCATGTGTGCCACAGTTGGGTTTTTATGATTGGATGCCTCACTTCTATTTATTTCCATTTTTTTTCTCAAGATCAGCTACAATTTGGTAGTGATCCTCAAGGCTATGAACTACTTGGCCTGTGCTAGTATGACTAAGATGATTGATATTAGACACAATTGCATGCATTTCTTTGGTTCTTCGTGGACAAGATAGTTCAACTGCATTAAGGTAGATAAAGACATCATGATCAGTGTCAAAATGAGGGATATGGTGAGGCTCATTTATATCCCAACTAATGAGTTTGGGATGGACTAGGGGGAGTGATTCATAATATGGAAAAGGTTTCATGGGGTTCAAAGACATGATCTCATTAGATGGCTCATATGCTGTATGAGTTAGGTCTATGACATGTGCTTCCTCTAAGATGTCATGAAAAGTAGAGCTAGCAAGTGGCTCATAGTAGTCATCTTCAAATTTTTCTAGAAAGAAATAGGAAATAAGGTTTGAAACTGGAACTCTTCAAAATGTTCTACAGTAGCCCCTATGTTGTTATGTTGCACTCTGACACTTGGTGAAGAAAGATCCAGATGAGAGGTTGATCCTTGTGCAGTGAAATCATTGGATATAGGAATGTGAACAACATAACATTATTTTTCATGGATGGACTACTCAAAGATGATTCATACTCCCACTTAGTGGAGTCATCATCATCTTCATTATTGGAGGTTTTTATGAGTGGTTCTCTTGTGTGGTGTGAACCGAGGAGAGATAGATTTACATCATTATATTACTTTTCTGCTTGCTATGTCACTTCTTTCTTTTGGTACCCTTGCCAGAGTAGAAGAGGCATAATCATTGTACTTGGGAATAGACTCAGGTGTATTTTGTGCCTTGCCTTGTTCACTATACCCTACCCCTATTTTGGATTTGTTGGAACAAAACTATGCCACAAGAGGTTCAATAATGCCTTTCCCTTTCCCTAAGGGACCTTCTCTTGTATATCCCATATTTTTTATTACATCAAAACCTTTTCCATGTAGATGGGGGAAATGTCAACATTTTTTTTTACTGATTTCATCTACTATGCATGGGGTTACTCCACTTGCCTTGAAAAAATGTGCATGATACGGTCTAGTGGTGGATGATGGTTTGAAATGAGATCTTGGAGAGAGTGGGGGATCAAATAAGGAGACTGAGTACTCACCTACCCCTATGCATTTTAGTTTACACTTCCTATCAAACTCCTTCATCAACCTATCCATTTATTCATAATGTGTCTGTTTAGGGTCCTTTGATGATGATGGTAAAGGAGGGGAAGAACTTAAACAACCAACTTTCTCTTTACCCTTAGTTGATGTAGATGAGTGGCTATTATTTTGACTAGTAGAACATGAAGTGTTTGCTGATGTGGACTTATTGATCTCATCTATCAGGGCACTAGTGTATTCCCTATTATGAGGAACAAGGGAGTTCCAATATTGTGCAAAGTTTTGGTTCCTAGGTATAGCCACCTCTTGACCCATGTATGAAAATTTAAGACAGTAATGGTAAGTAGAGGGAATAGCTTGCATGTCATGAATCCACAATTTTCCTAATAGTTATAAGTTATTTTTAAGTCTAAGACTTGACAAATCATTTCTTTCACAACTATTCCTACCCTAATCGATAGAATAACCATGCCTTTGGAGGATCTCTCCTCATCATCATAAGCTTTGATGGTGATTTTCTTCCTTGGATCAACAACATCTTTTTTATATCCTAGGGCTTTCACTAAATTTAGTGTGCAAATGTTAAGACCTGCCCCACCATCAACCAATGCTCTCTTAGCTCTATTTCTATGGATAAAGATTTCAATATGCAGAGGGGAATTTTGTGGCTCGATGAACATGTCATTTTGGGCTAAAAAGGAGATGCAATGAGGAACCACAAGATTGCTGACCATGTTTTGAAACCTACTCACATCCAAGTCATTTGGCACCAAGGCTTTGGTGAGTATTTCTTTATGCTCTAGTAAGATTTACACCAACTCAAAAATGGAGATATGAGTGGGAGTCTTAAATAATTGGTTGACCAAGTTGTATTTAGGCAAGGGGAAACTCATAGTTGTATGATCAGAATTTTCCACAAGTCTTGGTAAAATGACTTTAGAGGCGTGACTTCAGGTAACACCATTTGACAATGGTTTCTTATTTTTATCCTTAGTTATGGTGACATTTACAGTGTCATCAAATCTAGAGATCATGCCAATGGTGTTATCATATTGATGTGCATAATTAATATTATCATGAGGAGGTGCCTTCTAATTAGCTCTAGAGGATTCAACCTTTTCATGACTCATGAAGCTAAGGTTATTTACTTCAATAGTTCCATTATTGATTAATTTTTGTATGGTTCCATTAAGGGTGAAAAAATTATTTGTTAAGTGCCCCATGTTTTAGTGATTGGCACAAATGTGCTTGTCATTCCACCACTTAGGTTTGACTTGGGGTTCATAGGGTTTGGCCTTAGGTAGTACAATGAGTTCATTGGCCAAGAGGGTTTGTAAAGAACTCTCATAAGACACCTCGATGGGTGTATACTCTGGGTATATCAAATGACTGCTATCTTCAAGGGGGAGGAGCTTTATTGGAAGAATCTTGCTGATTAGACATAGAGGGAGTTGTCATGTTACATCAGTAAAATAGATGTGCATTATCTTGTCGAGGTATGTTTAGATTGGTGTTGTTGACAATGGGACCCAATTGATTGGAGGAGGTTGAGTTTTAGGTTTGACATGGTTGGCTTCAACTACCCCATCATTGGTAGTGTTCTTGTTATTATTTTTCCACCACGACTTTTGTTTATCTATGGTTCAATCAGAGGAGTTATGATTCTATGTGGAATTGTTGGAGAAAACCTTACCATCTTTAGATAATTTAATAATGTCATTATTTATCAAGGTTTCTTCTACCTTTGTGACATTTTCTAAGGTAGTCTTAAAATCTTTAGGCCCTTGGAGTTGCAGCTAGTAATTCATGGGTTTTGAGAGACTATTGATGAAGATATTTGTCTTCTCTTTGTTTGGTATGTCTCAATGATACTTGGAAAACATGTGTCTCCACCATTGTAGGAAGATCTTAAATGATTCTCTAGGAAGTTATTTTGTGTTACAAAAATCAATCATTGTAACTTCCCTTTCAATGTTATAAGAATATTGGGTGATAAATATGAAAGCCAATTGTTCAAAGGTCTTAATATTGGAGGGTAGCTTGGAGAACCACTCCATGGCTTACCCTTAAGGCTTTTGGGAAATAAACAGATTAGGTAAGTTGTATCATGGACAAACTCCATACTTAGCACATAGAATTGTCTAAGGTGATCTTATGGATCCAATGTACCAAAATATTTATCATATTTTGGTATCTACACATTTTGAGGGAAAGGTGTCAAGGTAATTCTTTTATTAAATGGTAAAGGACATACCTTTTTGAGGCTAAACTCTACGGGTTGTATTTTCCCTCATTTCATCCTTTCTATTTCAAATTGTAAGTCTTGTAATTTTTGTGTGAAAATATACAAGGGTGAATCTTCTTTGTGTCATTTCAAATTGGTCACATCAAATTCGAAAGGCAATTTTACACCTTGTTGTGCTAATGCTAGTATCGAGTATCCTATCCATAATATCGACAAGTTCAAGATTTTGCTGAAAATATTAAATTTTAGTTTCAATTCTTTTTTCATCCCATATGTTAGATGAACCCATTTTGGTGAAGAGTTCTAAACCTTTGTTGAACACGGGTAACTTTTGAGTAACTTCATTTGGTGAATGTTTTGTTGGGGTAACAGATTTGATGAGATCTACAGGTTTCATGTGTTTGATAGTTCTACTAGCTATTCTACCACTCACCCATATAGGTGATAATTTTGGCTTCGCAGTTACTTTGGTTTCATGCATAGTGGCATGAGAAGTGAATAGGATTCCTCTAACTCTTATGCATTTTCACAATATGAGGATTTCCTTTGAGCATGATTCGTTAAGAGTAACAAGCTAGGATAGACAAGGTGTTTTGGAAATATTGATAGGATAAGTTCACTCTCGCGAAGTCAGGTAGGGAACATATGTGTTTCTCTAGACATTTCTGACTTGATATGTGATGTGAAATAATGAAGGGTATTGGATTAATAATATCGTTCGTAGCTTTTCTTGTTTCAAAAATGGTTTTGGTCAATTTTGGGATCTCTCAGTTTGAAGAATATCAATGGGAAAAAGGGTATCCAATTCTATCATTTGTTTGCAATTGTTGATATGAAGATAGCCTCTATTTTAGGTTTTTTCTCAGATGCATCACAGGATTTATTAAATGCACTATTTCATTGATCCTAGTTGCTATTTTAGCAATCACATGTGCTATTTAAAATTTCAAATGTTCTATTTTATCTATCTTATGCATTGTTTTGCAAGGAAAATGCATTATTTAAAGCTTCAGATGCATTTTTTTGTAGTTATATGCATTATAATAGAGTTCAAATGCATCACATGATTGTCTAGATGTGTTATTTCAGAGCCCCTCAGTGATGTTCTAGTTTTGAGCTTAGTTTTTTCATTATCAATTTATAGTCACATTTTTCGGAAGGACTGTGATTCAAATTAGAGTTTGTTATTAAATTTTTTTAAAACACATCCAATCACAATAGTAGAGGCCACAATAAAATATAAAACTGCACACACCTAGAAAATGGAAGAAAAGGGCTTCCTAACAAGGTTAGCTAGAGCTGGTGACTAGTGGGTTTTAGTTTTTAACCATTAATGTTCTAATTTACCTCTCCTATAATTGAGAGCTTCCCACCAATGCTAAGGAGGTTTGGTACAATCCCTTATGTGACTAATAGAGGAAGGCTATGTTCCAAACACGAGTGGCTTGTATTCAATTGGGAAAGCAAGATTGGGAGGCGTTCCCTCTCACTATCCCTATTGAGGCAACTTGGGAGGTAGCCATTCTATGACTGAATAATCCTACATAGTAGAAAGCAGGAAAATGAAAATCATAAATAGGTCTAGGAATTTGATCACTCTAAGAGAGTGAGAGCATATCCCTACTATTAAGACCTCCCAAACACAACAAACTATTTTTGTTCAATTCCAAGCCCTTAACTATAGTAGATAAAGGGGCTCCTAGTTAAACTATGTATTTGTTCTTTCCCTGTTTGATTATTACTAACTCTCATAGAAGGTTTGGCTTTTTAATCAACTCTTGTGAGTTGACAGCATAGGCCTACTTCTAATTAGATTAGTAAGGTCAAATGCATTACTTAGAGTAGGTTATGGACTTAAAAGAAAATTTTGCAATCTAATTGACAAGGGTTCCAATCTACTTACCTATTTTGGAGCTAACAAAGGCTAGGTGCATTTTTTAGGGTCTTCATTCCCATCGCACATTTCTAGCAGCTTGAGAGCTTTTGAAAGGTTAGATGAGGCCTAAACAACATCAAATTTTGATAATACCAACACCATCATGATGAGCTTAGAACCATCTTTCTGATGATGTTTTGTTTTTTGAAAACAAAGTCCAAATGCTCAGGTTGTGAGTGAAAAACCAAACATTTCTCCTTATGTCCTAAGAGGGAATGTACAAGGTTGCTAATGCAATGATGACATCAGTATTCTAAGAGCATGAATTTGATAGCCATATGGTTGTCACCTGCAAAAGGAAATTACTGGCCAAAAAAAAAGTTCAGATTTCTAAAAAAAAAAAGGTGTCGATCATTAGGAAACCTGAGCAGTTGCTAGGAAATAATCTCAGTCTTCGTATTTATTTTGTTTTGGCAGTGGTGGTTGAAGGCTGGCCGTGAGCGATAGAGTTGGTTGTGGTGGTGGAAATGGGTGGTGCACAAAAGGACACATGGTTGAAGAATACACGGTGGCTAGTAGCCACAACAAAGGAACAACAGAGCAACCATGGAGAGAAGGAACTATGGGCCACGGTGGTGGTGTGAGCCCAAAAGTCTCAATTTGGGGCTAAATGTGGCTTTTATTTCAACTAAAATGTCTCATAAGATACAAGAGGAGGAGCCCAAAAGTCTTGATTTGGGGCTAAATAAGGATTTTTCACAATTCTTTATAATATAAAAGGAAGATTTTCATTTTGTGAGGATAAATGGATTTATTGATTTAATAAAAGTTCCATTTATCTTCAAAAGTTTGTCTTTTTCACTTTCCTTTTTGAATTTCATTTTATGATATTGAATTGTTTTTCTCCTCTTTTGAAGTTGATTTAGGTCTTATTAATTTGAAAGATGATTTAATCAATTAATGACCTGATGTAATCCTTAATTTGAAAGTTTTTTGTTTTCCTTTTATTTCCTTAATTTGTGTTGATTGATCGAAGTTTTTTAATTTAGGTCTTTGCCAATTTTTGGGTATCTATACTTATTATATCCCTCTCAAATCCTTTGAAACCCTATTTATGGAAGCACTTACTTAATTCCTTGAATTAATAAAAGAAACATTAAATTGGAATACAACCTATCTAAGATACATTAAATTGCATGAAATTTGCTCACTCAATACAAAAGTAATAAGTATGTAAAAATGGAGACAAAATTTAGAGATAGAGATATTTAGAACTCCCTCCTTCTATTAATATTCTTTGAAACTAATACATTACTAGTATAAACTCAATAACAACTCCAGATATGATAGACTTGTTATTCAATAGTCTTAGACTTGCAAAATTGTATATATCATACAATTAACATAAAGAAAACTAGATTGACTACAAACATTAGCATAAACACTAAAAGTTATACAAACTTTGGACCCTCCTCTAGCCTTGGGAACTCACTTATATAGTGTGAGATGCAAAAGGCTATAGGCATAGAGGGAAAAGGCTAATTGTCCTTTAGAAAAAAAGAAAGAAAAAAGGATAAAAGCTGTCACTATCACAAAAAGACAAAATCTAGTGCTCGCTTGCAACTTTACAACATAATGTCTTTATCACTGATATTCTTGTGGTGGGACCAATTCTATTGTAGCAAATGCTTGTTGATCTGATACATCTGGTGATTGGCTCCATTGGATTTGTTGCTCTTCCAAATATGGAACCACTTGGCTTATAGTTGATGTATCAAGTTTAGTGATCTAGATATTTATTGCAATTGGTTGACCCCCTTCCATATCATCAGTTTGAACTGCCATGTCCATAGTTGCAATAGGTTGTTCTTCATCTAATCTCTTTGTTTGCACTGATACTTCAATTAACTACGCCTTTTCTGTAGCAACAGAATTGTCCACATTTTTTCCTTCAACTATCTCTTTCAATAACTATGTTGAAGCTAGAACATAATTAGTTACCCACTTGTCAAAGAGTGTATCATCAAGCCAATTGAAACTCAATATTTCGTGTTCCTTTCTCAAGTCATTTCCTCCAATTTTCCTTATTCAAAAATTGATTTACAAGAATTTAAAAAAATTGTACATGTTATCACTTCCTCTGTAGTTCTAGCAAACCAAATATACTTTTTATCATTTACAACTATATTAAGCTTGATGCTCATTAATTCATTCAATTCTTTAGCCCATTCCTCCTGTTCTCTTATTTGGCCTATACCTTTAAGTACATGTGGAAAGAGATCAAATTTTTTAATAAGGTATTTTAGGAAATAATTATTTATTTTTCTCTGCAACAAATTTCTCTTACAAACAAAATCTAAGAGATTAGTAGCCTAGTCATAAGTTCTTTCAACTCATTCATTAGAAAAATCAATCACATGACAACAAAGGGTTGTGATGATATCATCCCTACTAATCCATTTGTCCAAAACTAGCCTTAAAGTTGCCTCATTATTCATTAAATCATTCCATCTCTACTGATTTTGACAATTCTAAATAAAATGAAGACCAACCAACTCTGTCCACTGGATACAAAATTGTGTCTCTGATTCTATCTTCATGCTTGATGCCCAATTCCACATGCAATGACCATATTTTTGCCTTCTCCTCATCAAGCTCCTCTTTTGTATGCATTTATATCTCTTGAGGAGTAATGGGAATCTCTACAATTGGGATTGTATTAAAAGATGGTACTAGAGGAGGAGGATGAGCAATCTTGAGCTGACTAGATTGTGTACCTACCCTTGTTTTCCTAAACTATTTTCTAGTTGGTTGATCTTCTTTCCACTTTATTTTTAGGCATCCAAGACCTTTTAAAATTTATCATTTAATTATACTTTAGCAACAACCACAACTCCAAAATCAACCATTTCTTTAGTCATTCAAGCCACTTTATCACTATCTACCTCTTCTGCCCTATAAACCATGAGACTACTTGTGTGCTCAGAAATTGAGACCTCTTGAATTCTAGACTTGTCTCTCTTCTAAATAGACCATATGACCAAGGCTTGATGGTCATCAATGTATTTCAACCCTTTATAGGCTTGCAAAACTTCCTCCTTAGTTTTGAATTGGGTGTCTTTTGTCTTTCTAATTGCATCAAAGATCATTGCATTAGCAATGTCCCATTTAGGAAGTATCATGATATTTGAGTCCTTTATTAGTTGCCTCCCCCCCTTAGGGGTTATTTTCTCAAACTCTTCTATGTGTCCAGCCTTGACCTCTTCTTCAATTTTAGAGTCCTACCTATTAGGTTGCTCTATTTTAATTTTCTTGCACCTTGCATCAATATTGCTAATATTGCTCCTCCACAAAAATTCAGTAAATTTTCTAGAATTTACAAAGATTTTATCATCTAAAAACTTCTTAGATGCCTAGCCCACCACAAGGTCAATTTATTGACCTTGAAAATCTCCTACAATAAGAGCTATTGATGGTATGAGAGGCTCTTTAGGTGCTCCTTCCTCTATCTCTATTATAGTTATGACAATATTCCTTTCATCTCCCATATATTTAAATTTCTCCCTTAAGGAGTCTTCATCATCTATTTGGATAGGGGTCTGTGAAGGAGAATACTCTTCAATCTTGGAAGAGGAGCCCTATTCTAACTTCTTGTTCTTTCCAGTAGGTGCAGTGGGTGGAATCTTTGATAGTTGTCTCTTATAAAGAGGCACATGTTGAATACTACTTGCCACAACATAACCAAATCTCTTTTGATATGTGTATTAGCTTGGGTTTATGACTACTTTGCTAGCCAACCTATTTTCTACCTCAATGGCTTTTTATGGATAAGTTTAAGTCAAAATTCCTTTCTTTTCATTTAAAGTTTGCATAAACCCAATAAAATTGTTCATAAGCATATCTATTTTGGCACCCGAATATTTCTTATTAGCAAGGGGATTATACTTTGGCTTAAAGGCATTAACAAATTCAAGCACCCTGCTTTACACTTTCCATTTATTTTTTCTAACATCTTTCTCTTATAGTGAAAATTGATTTCTAATTATATCTATAGGAAAATAAACAATATGTTCATGTGATTTAGCTCTTGTTATCTCCTTAAACAAATCATAGAAATCTTTAGGACGTATAAAATGAGAATGGGATTGGGCTATCTAGTATTTTTCTAATAATGTTTATAATTACCTCCAACCATTCTTGACAATAATAATATAATGGAAAATAGTAATTTGAGGGAAGAAAGTACCTTTAGATCTACCTAAAAGTTCCTTTTCTTCTAACCCTCCTGCTTGCCATAAGAATTTTGCAATCCCCACCTTCAAAGGTACTTAATATGGCAACATATGTGGTTTCCCTAGGAAACCATACACTCTGAACATAGTAGAAACTATACATGGGATAATGTCTCCCCAATTATGGCTAACCTCCAGTCCTTTGGCGTGATCCTTTATTCTAATAAATTCTAGCAAGGACTAAGGTATCCTAGGGTTATCTCTAATCAATAGAATTCTTATCTTGGAAGCAAAATACATGTCAAATCTAACAAAACTGGCATCAATGACCTCCCAGGTCATATCAGTGCTCCATAGCTGGACTGTTAATTTCTCCCCATCCTTCTCTAGGTTCAACTTTATCTTTATGGAGAAAGAGGCAATACCCTTGTACAAACACATGTACATCAACATCAAGTACCAACATAATGGTTTTACAACTTTAGCTCCTTATTTATGCCTATTAATCCATCATGGATTTCTTTTGCAAAATATATAGTGAAATAAAAATTTGAGCTCATGCCATATTGCAAGATCTGAGAAATGATAAAAATAATGGATCCTTGGATGTGATCTTGTTCATCCATTCCAAATATTTTTTAGAGTGAAAAATAAAGTTCTTGAGCCTTAGGATTAAAATACTTCCTTAACAATGGCTCTGGGGTATTGGCAGTCACGAATGGTAATTGACCTATTTTAACAAAGTGTTCATGTAGTTACCCTCTCCTTATTGTTATAAAAAATAGTTTACCAAGATAACTGAGGGGGGGTGGGGTGGGTGGTGGGGTTTGAATCAATTATCCAATAAGTAAGACATTTATCAATCTTAGACAATCTTATCCATTCAACCAAAGTAAACGGTAACCATAACAAGATGCACATAGACAATTACACTAGATATTTTAACTACAGAAACCCTTCATTAGAGGGAAAATCCTAGTGGGAATGAAACCCACAAGATGATGTAGTAATATAAATATTCCCTATTAGAGGATGGATCTTGATAGGAGTCTATTACAACATTTAGTACATATGAGTCCCTGTTAGGAGTCTTTGAATCCTTGTTAGAAGATTCCAACCCTATTAGGAGTTGTGCCAAACATTTTAGGAGTTATATAAGATAGAAGGACCCACTATCCAAATAGCTTCTTAGGCAAGACCATTGAACTCACTATCCAACTGATCTCTCAATTATTCCTTGTAGAATAATTGTGTATATTATACTTTAACTTCTTTCCTCTATCCTATCAACCAAAACAATCACTATCAAACCTTGTAGACTAGGTCACGAACCTTGGATCAAAGTATCCAACTTTGGATCATATAATAAAACCTCAACAATGAAGTTTTCTTCACTTTCATTCTGCTCTGCTTAACTTCTCTTTTCACTCTTTGATCATTCACATTCTTCTATTCATACTTACTTTATGATAAAGAAAAGTGTGCTTCCTTTATATGAAATCTATAAAAAAATTCCTTGAGTTGGATGTTACACCTTCTCAATTAATTATTATATGACCACTCTAAGAACATGTTACACTTAGTGATAACATTAATCTTTCACTTTACAACTTAAATAAATTTCTATACTCATAACATTACAATTAGCAAGCTTAGCCACATCATCTCTAACATGAATTCTTCACATCTTTAACTTTGGCTTCTTAGAATAATAACTCTACTAAGAGACATAACAAGTTTGCCAGAACATGCCTCTATAAACTCTATCTCAAAATAGTATTCACCAACACTTGCATAACTTCTTCCAAACTTAATATCTCGTGCTTTTGAGGTTACCTTCGTATAATAGACACATATTATAATCTCCCTTTAACCTCACTACTAAAAGTACTCAACTGTCTATCCATACCAACTTGATCTTTACCACTTTTCTTCTATTAGATACCATAGAAACTTGCTATGTTGACATCAATGACAAACACATTCATGAATGTAATATATCATCTTGATAATGATCTAATCATGTTTCTACAATAGTCCCCCATAGGAATATCATCAACATTCATGTTTCCAACAATCTCCCCCTTTGGCATTGATGGCAACATAGATAAAAAACATCTAGTTCCAAGAATACCAATTGCAAAATATTGTTAACCTTTCTTTTCAAATCATCTTCATCAATCATTCTCCCATTGATATACCTCAATGTTCTTTACATAAAATTGTCTTTCCATGCTATACTTTCTTACTGCTGTACTTCTTCTGAACATGTTGTACTTGTTCTTACTTGTTTTTCATGTTGTACTTCTCCCCCATTGACATCAATATCAAAGGTTTTAGCAACCATCAAACTCTACGACAATTGATTCTTACTTAGCTGAAGTATCCAAAGGCACTATTCAAAAAAATATCCAACAAGAGTCTTATATGACTTTGTCCATTTATAGATACTCCCCCATACAAGAAGCATTAACATTCAATCCAGACAAACAATAGTGCTCTGTTACACTTGACTAATGCATTCTTGCATCATCTACTCTAATGTAAGAAGGGGCATAACCCCTAGCATACCTCACAAATACTCAAAAGTCTCTTTGGGAAGAGGCTTAGTGAAAATATCTACAATCTACTCTTTAGTGCTCACATACTCCAATCTAATTCCTTTTTTCAACTTTATCTCTCAACATGTGATACTTGATAGAAATGTTCTTGGTCTTAGAATGCAACATTGGATTCTTAGACATATTTTCTATGCTTGAGTTGTCACAATGTATGACAACAGGTTCACTGAATTCTATCCTTATATCCTTCATCATCTGCTTTATTCAGACAACTTGATTATAATTGTTTGTTGCTACAACATATTCTACTTTTATTTTACTTTGTGAGGTATGTTGGTCTGACTTTTTGTATGATAGAAGTCTTTTGTCCAAATTGTAGAAAAGTCAGACTTTTATTTCTAAGTGAAACATAGGGTTTCTGGATAATCCATCCATTGGCTAGCCTTTGAAAAAACCTTATGAAAACCCTACATTCTTTCTTTTCTTAAAGTGTTGGGCACAAAATTTTTGAATTTTCAAATAAGATGAATATTCTGTTACCTTTTATCTTATGTGCCCCTGAGATACCTTTTCTCTTATATTTCCCCAGCTATCTGATCTAAGTAGATCTACCATTGTCATTACCTCGCTATGCAAACATGGGCACATTTTATGTATGGCAAGGTAGCGAGTGCTAAATAATTCATAAAATGGAACCACAAAATGAAGATACGATGGTCGAAGCTTTGTTTTCTGACTGATTTATTATTCATGTACACATTGAGATTACTGTCAAAATAGGAAAGGCGACCCAGCAGAAGCAGTCTGAAGTCAGTGTTGGAATGATGATTTTTTCGATGCTTCCCTATCTCGCTATCGAAAAAATTAGACACTTCGCAATTAGCGAAGTAGCGAGGCCCCGTAAAATGCAGAGCCAGTGACATTGTATTTTGCTGGTACTATGATTACACCAGGTGGCATGACAAGTAATAAATGTCATTGTCAAAAGAAATTTAAAAGAAGAAATAATTATCTAATGGCCCCTTGCATTTCACGGTGCCGAAATTCATTAAAGTGTTAGAGCTCACTACCTCGTTATCAGAAAACTTGGACATCTCACCGTTAGTGAAGTAGTGAGGCCCCATGAAATTTAAGAATCGGTGGGATCTTTGGTGACATGGGATGATAGTTAGGACTACAATAAAATCTTGAAAGGTGCCAACAATGCAGAATTTCGTATTTCATCAATGCCCTTCTAATAAAATGTACAAAGAGATCCTGAGCATCAGATTGGAACGGAATCAACAGTCCTCGCTACCTCGCTTTGAAAAGTTGCATGCTCTTTAAGCTATGTGACGTAGCGAGTATGAATCAAAAGACTACGTGCAGTTTCCTCACCTTTGATTAAACTTATGATCAATGGCCATCATTTTCTCATTATGAAGAGTTGCGAGGGAGATATGTATAGCGACATAGTGAATAGGGCCCACTACCTTCTTTCTGAGTAGGCCCAGTAACATATCATCTGCTGATTCTGGATTAGATCGACAGTTGTCGCTACTTCGCTATGGCAAGGTGCTCATTCTTTATGCATAACAAAGTAGCGACATGCTGACATGTGTCCTCAGTTTCCAGTGGGTTCAGATATAAGCACCACCAAGGAAAGAAGTTATGTATGTGGTAAGTTCTCATGGGGTGAATTGATTAACATGTCAAGTTCAACACCTAGTTGTTCTCTCTGTATCACGTTACCGTAGGATTCTTGAAGATTGACAACACAATTTTAAATATAGAATGTGGTGCCACTCTCTGTATTAATTAGACATGAAAGCATCGCGTGTGAAAAAATAGAGTATAACACAGAAGATTTCATTAGTTCATTTTATGCGAGCAAAGATTTTGAGCCACTCCTGTGTAGAAGCAATTACTGAAGGAAAGTGTACCGAAGTCTGGTAAAATTTGCAAAATTGTCTATTTGTGGAAGGATTATAGAAATATAGAGGAAAACAGAGATGGAATTCAAGTAAGTAGTACTACCATAATCTTCGTAGGTTTTTCCAGTTCTAAAAAATAGTCCAAGATGCCTCCAAAGAAAGGATTTTTAGGTCAAATAAACTATTTGGATAGAAATGTGCATGATGACTCGCTTGAGTTGCTTCCTGAGTCTATTGTAGAGACAGTGCAAGTTAAAAGGTTAACCTCTTTGAACCCTAGGCTAAGGATAGCTGATGGATTGTATGATAAGGGTAATTGGGACCAGGATGCTCAAACTTCTCAAACTGGTTTGAGTTTGTTCAAAAAGTGGTTTGCAGAAAGGAAATTATATAGCCTCATGCCAATATATGGAATTTTGATCTTGGAAAGCTAGTTGTTCCCAGTGTGTTTATGGATTATGACCTTCTTGAAGCTGTAGCGAAAAGTTATGATCAAGACACTAAGGTAGTGAGAAGAATGGATGGTGAGGTTTTAATTACCATCAGTCCAGAAGAAATTAGGGAAGTTTTCAATTTGGGACCTCTCACTAGGTATCATGTGCCCATTAATTTGATAGAGTTAGAAAAAGAATATATGTCCAAAAGGGATGTAGTTAGACAAGGTGCACTAAAGGCCCACATAGGCAAAATTGGAAACCTACCAACAATAACATCATCTTCTAAAGAACCTTTCAAGAAATCATGCTTTAATACCAGGGCAGTAGAGATATACAGGACCCTGTGCAGAGTCTTCGGAGAGGGTGAAGAAGATTTTATTCCTGTGAGCTTTATGTATATGATCACCCAAATCTCCTCTTTCGGTGTAGAAATAAGTTTTGATTTTGCATCTTACCTATCTAATGAGATTCACAATGGATTGGTGGGGATTGCAAAGGGCAAGGTGGAAAAGGTTTGGGGTCAGTACTCCTTATTGATGCATATGTTTCTTTTTAAACGGGTTACATATTTCGGTAAAGAAATGGTTTTAAATAGGGAACAAGAAGGGGAAGCACTACCAGTTCAATTATGGAGTGCAGACATGACTAGGGAAGCAAAAAATGCTAGTTTTGTTAGATTTGATAGGCACTTTGCTTCAAAACTAAGATGCCTCATATTAAGTGACAATCCCAAAATTTCTAAGGCACTAATGCAACTTATTAGGCCTATGGACAGACCCCATAGTCTAAAAGTTTCACATAATTGGTGAGATATCATCCCATATCCAGTCTCAACTATCATTAGGGTTTATGAATTCAAAGGGACACCCCATGTACTACCCTATCAGGTGCCTTTAAAGGTAGGGGTAGCTAAATTTTTATGGTAGTTGGGAGGAGTGGAGGAGACCTTTTTGCACAAAAGGGGAACAAGATCAATTTTTCCTACTTGCACTGTGGCTCACCAGTTTATAATAACTAAAGAGGGGTGGATTTTCCTCTACAATTTTTTGGATCAGAATAAGATGGCAGTATCTCACTCTCATTTTTGTGACACAGAAGATTTCTTCAATTCTGCTCTTAGAGATAGGATCAAGCTGCGTCTGTTTTAGCATGAATTCTATTATCCTGAAGATATAATAAGGAATGAATATTCTCTCGAGGAGCAAGAAACAAAGAAAGAGAAATGGAGAGTCTATTCAAAAGCTTTGGAATTTATTAATTGTTTTGACAAGGATTACAGTCCTCTTAGTAATGTTGCAACTAATGCAGATAAAATAAATAAGCTCATGAATACATTCTCAAAAAAAATGGAGGTAATGAATGAGAAGAAACAATATTTTATTGATTCTTTCCCAGATAAAGCTAGAGAAGTTATGAGGAAATTGGGTTTCACCCCTAACATAGGGGTAGGTCCACTAGTTGTGCAAAAGAGGACAGGATATACTGTTATTCGGGATCAGATGCCCATTGTAAACAAAGGGAAGTAGGTAATTGAATCTACTAGTACTATTTTTGAAAAAAGACCCCTTGAACGTTCTCCTAAAAGAAGAAAAATAATAAGGGAAGAGGAATCCCATGACGAAGGTTTCTCACCTTCCCAAACTCCAATCAGAATTGAGGAGGAGCATCTCACCAATGAGCAAATTGAACAAATGGGGTCACAAGGAGGAGTGTTTGTTACTCAAGAAGAAATTGATGAAGGAAACCCCCAGGAGCCTCCTGTGCCGAGTTTTGAATTAACTGTAGTAGATTTTAGAGGAAGGGAATTAGACCTTATTTTGGAACAAGCTAGTCAACAATTTTTGTCTGATAATAGTTTTGTAAAATCTAGGGCTTTCCATCAGTTTGCATGGAGGGCGAACATGCACATTTTTGAACAAAGATGTAGGAATATGAAAACAAAGCATCCGAAAATGGATGAAGCCTCTATTTTGAATCAAATAAAGGAACAAATGATACAAGATTTCTAGAATATAATCCCTAACGAGGGTAGACAGATGGTGAAAGATTCAAATATTTTATTATTGCACAATTGGGATATTGCTGATGCCTTAATTTTAAATTATGTGTCAAATAATTTAGGATTACAGGATCGAGATAAAGAGGAATTCTTGGGAACAACATTCAGTAATAATCAAGCTGCCCTTGTCATGTGGTTATTAAGAAGGGGATCCAGGACTACTCCATTATAGCCTGATGATTCAAGACTAACAGGGAGTATCATTGTGAGGAGGGTCGCTAATATTTCACATGTACAGGTAGCCCACATGAATGTGGACTATTCTAAATTTTCCTTGGCCACTGTAGAAAAAGAAGAAAAGGAAATGACTAATCTACAGAGTAAGTATGAAATAGTAGTGGATGCCTACAATAAAGAAGTAAAAAAGAGAATTGAGCTGGAAAACAAGGTATCTCAATTGGAGAAGATACTTGGAAAAAGAAAGCAGGGAGAATCCAGTACACTTAGAATTGCATACCCTTCACAATCATTTGTTGGATCAACCCCTATCATTGAAATACCTGACACCCCTGAAAGACCCCAATTCTATACTACAGAGGACTTCGAAGCAGAAAAAACAAAATTACATGAGTTGTAGATAGAATTTAGAAATCAAAAGGAAGAAAAATTAGAGCAGGGTGTGGTATATTTGAGGGATAAAATACAATGGTCAACTTTTTATGATCAGTTAACAAGAATTGTAACCCTCATGGATGAGTTGAATAGAGATATAGATAAACTGACTCCTCTTGCATAGAAATGGAGGGAGAGGAATAATGATATTACAATCATATGTATATATGTAGTCCAAATGCCTTACCATCAAGTTGAAAAGATTTTTAATTTATTAAATAAGCTAGAAATTTTTTATGATAAAAGAGATTCTTTACAGAAAAGATTAACACTCTATTTTTCCAGATATATTGCTGAAAAATTCACCTTATTTCCTTGTGCTTTAGAATCTGTGTATACAATAAAGGAAAAGGAAAAGTGGAAAAGGGATTTGGACAAGTTATTTAATGAAAGAATAATAAACATCACGAGTGAGACTAGCCACTGGTTTTGGGCAAGGACAAATGAGGAGCTAGTAAAAATACAGTTATTTTATACTGCTATGAGAAAAGAATTTGATGATTTAGAAGAAAGTGCAAATTCTTTAATAAAGATACAAAGAGAAGCTCTAAGTTTTGATTGGCCAGATGATGATGCTTTTAATAAATGGAAAAATCAGTTTATAGAATAGATGTCAGGAGACGATGAGGAGGAGGATGCAAAAGTAACAATTACCCTCGTAGTTAGTAATGAAGACATGGAAGATCCCCAGGTTAAAGTAAGTTTGCAGGTAACTGAAGATGATACATCACTTTCAGACCTCATGGCTATGTACTCCGAGGATGAAGAATGATTGTAAGATCATATCATATTTTCTTTTCTCAACAACTGAGAACCATAATAGAAAGGGACCACCAAAGAACTATTTGATGTAATAAGCCTTTCTGTTATTTTGTTCTTGTCTTTTTGACAGAAGTGTATGTGAGTGCCTTTTTAAAAGGACACCTGTCATTTGTCTTTAGCCTGAAGCTTGTTGCATCTCACACTATTTAAGTGAGATCCCAAGGCTAAAGAAGGGTCCAAATTCTATTTCTTCTAAGTATTATGCTTAGTCTGGTTTTTGGTCCAAATTTTGAAAGCAAGTTTGTAATGTATTTTTCTATAAATTCTCTAAGAATACATGAATATAGAATAAGCTGTGTTTCTTCCTGAAGGCCATTCTGAGTCTATTGTAAAGGATATACCATTTTCAAAGGAAATGAATACAAATTATGAGCTATACCCATATAATTTCTTTCTGAATTTTGTCTCCTTTTAAATACTTAACTACCTTGATGTTGTATAAGTAAAAGCTTATGCAATTGAATGCAATCTAGTTAGGTTGTATATCCATTTATCATTGCTGCTATTTCAATGGATTAAATAAAGGCTTTGATGAATGTGATGAGATTTCTTAAGTATTGAAAAAGATTTTGAATGATAAGTTTAGATAAGAATTGCTAATAGAATTTGTTGTAAGGCAACAAAATAGATCTAAGAATTTGCTATAGACTCTGAACCCCAATGGATTCGGCACTGATCAATTAATTTCAGCTGAAGGAGAAATATATTATAAACAGTTATTCAAATGCATCATCAAATCAAATTTTACTTTTATTTCCTGTAGATCTTCAAAGTTGGCCAGCACTTATTTGCATGGAATGTTTTAGCTTCAGTTAGCCATTGCTTGTTAAAAACATCTGCAGATCTATAGAAGAATTTTTGGCCATGTCTGTTTATGGGATGTGTTTACCAAGTTAGTAAGAATTATGTATATGTTTGAGGATCTTGAAATGAGAATCAGAATGAAACTAAGAATAATCCTCATACAGTTGTTCTAGTTTTGAACCATCCCTGGGTACACCCACCCTTGTTTTGCAGAGCCAAAAGAGTAGAAAACCATCTATGGTTTTGTTGAAGTTGGGTCCAAATACCTTACATATGCAATTGTTAATAAGAATAGGCTAGTCTTTAGATTGTGTGTGTTTTGTCATTCTAGTATTAAGCATTTTGTCGCTTAATAGTTTTAGTACCTTTTTAAAACACCAACAAAATGGTGACTCTGCTGGGGACATAAGATGGCAATCTGTTTTGTTGAAAGGACAAGAGTCTCTGGTGTTCATTGAAATTTTCAGTCCTACTCTCAATTGGGTTTTTCCCATCCGAGTCACCAACAAAATGGCGACTCTGCTGGGGAGATAAGATGGCAATCCATTTTGTTGAAAGGACAAGAGTCTCTGGTGATCATTGAAAATTTTAGTCCTACTCTCAATTGGGTTTTTCCCATCCGAGTCACCAACAAAATGGCGACTTTGCTGGGGAGTTGTCCAACACATCTGTGAAAAGTACTGCAGTTTCTTTGGTCCTACTATGTAAGTGTGTGTCATGTGATCTATGTTTTTCCCATGGTTATAAGGGAATATTTTAGTGTCACACCTTGAGAATTTAAAGAAGATAGAGCCCAAGTACCATTGCTACACACTGACGTACCCAACCTATCCAAGTGTCTTATCTAACAAGCAAGAGTTGCAGTCTTACGACATCAGTGATTGGTCTGTCTATGCCATATATTTTTGTTCCTACTTGTGTATTTTTTTCCTTCAATCAAAAAAAGTGTTATTATATATTTTCCCGAAATAGGGTGGCGACTCAGTCAAGGTTTTGAAGCTAGTGCTTATTGTAAAAAAAAAGGTGAATATGGCTGATAGGAGAAAAAACACAAGAGCTTACATGAGAGCCAATCCTGATGTATCAATGTATACTGATTTACCCCAAGGTGGTAGGAAGAACCAAAATAAGAAAAAGAAAGATCCAAACCCTACTTGGAAACCCAGAGGTAATGCATCCGTCAATTCCCATTATCAACCAGTAATAGGAAGAAAGTCTTCTTCGCTTAGCTCTTAATCTGAAACTACAAGACTCTTAGGAGGCATTTTCAATACCCCATTACTAGATGAGAGAGTTTTTCAAGACAAGGATGTGTCTATTATGGGAATTTCTTCATTAAGACCAGATCCTATAGCAGATATGAATTATAGGCTAGGATTTAGGAGTTCATCTGATAATCCTTTTAATCCCAGAGTAGCCCCATATGTAGAACCAAACCTTGTAGATCTAGATGACCCTACTAATTTCGAGGCAACTTCTATAGATCCTAAAGAAGTGCACTCTGAAATAGAATTTTTGAAGAAATGGATTGTTGAGGAAGAAGCTAAATGCATTCGTCTTGAAAAAGAGAAGGAGCAAGCCACCTTGGATGCCATAATATTAAGAGATGCTCTGCTAAGAAGGATGGCTGCTTTGAAAGAGCAAAATAAAAAATTAGAAGAGAATACCACAACTCTCCATAAGGATGTTTTCGGAGATGTTGATAATCTGAGAGCTAAAGTTCAAGAACAAGAGAAACGCTTAAGTCAAAGGCAAGAACCAGTTATTGCTCAAGTTCAAGCCTATAAACCTATTCAAGCTGATCCTGTAGAGCCCACTGCAAAAGCTTCAGATAAAGGGAAAGACAAGGCTATAGGAATCCAAATAAATGAGCCTCAAGCTATAGCAAGCAAACCTATACAACCCTCCATGTCAAAATTAGATCTAGATCTTGAGAAGGCTTGAAAAGAGAGGGAAGATCTTGCAAAAGAACTTGAGAAGGTTGAGAATGAAGCTCAAGCTATAGAAACTAGAAGGAAAATCCAATTCATAAAGTATAATTCTACATTGGCTTCATGGCCCAATTTGTCTATCCCACCTACAAATCCTACACCAATTAGTGGTCCCATAATTTCAACTCAGGGAGTACCACAATCTGCTCCTACCTCATCTTCCACTATTGGCACCCAAGTCCCATTTGTCCCACCACAACAGTCCCAAGCTACTCCCCTAAGTCAAGCTAATACAGCTAGTACTTCAAATGTTCTTGGTTTCCAGAAGAAACCTATATACCTGGAAAAGTATAGAAAAATATCATTTGCTGGTATTCCTGGTGCCCCACATCCCATATCATTTGATTTAAGAGATAAAGTGGTTAAGTTTTCTAGAAATAATGTTGTTACTGGTGAAGAACATTTTAGGATTTTCATTAACATGTTGAATGATTATGAAATTGAACATGAAGACATGGTAATGAAATTGTTTGTGCATTCACTAACAGAGGATGCAAGGGATTGGTTTAGGAGCTTGTCTGATGACAGTATTACCTCATGGAGTGATTTGGAGAAATTTTTTAAGGAGCAATATGGGGACAACACTAATGCAGGATTCATGTTGAACGAGTTCAACAATATCAAGAAGAATCCAAATGAGTCTACATTTGATTTCAATGTGAGATTTCAGAAAGGTATGTACAGACTTTTTCAAGTTATGAGGTTAAATGAAGACGTTTGTCTCACAACCTATTTCAATTCTTTTGATAGCAAAATGGCTTATCAATTGAGGGATAAAGATCCTAAAACTTTAAGAGATGCCTATAAAGTGGCAGTAAATATAGAAAATAATAGGAAGGCATCTAGAAAACTAGGTAGGAGGGATGATCCAAAGCTTTTTAATCCTAAGAACAATAATAAAAGGGAAGGTGACAAAACTCCTATAGGAAAGAAGCCCGAAGAACCTACTATATGCCAGGTTTTAGAAATTCTCAAGAAGATGAATCCCTCTAGTTTCAATAAGCCAAATGTTGTTGAAAGACCCCCTGTGAATAACAAAAATTTCAATAGGCAGCCTAGGATGCAAAATTACCCTTACACCACTCAGTGGAAAGATGGTAAACCAGTTCCCAACCAGACCCAAAATGTGAAGGATAAGGGTACTCCAGACCCCATGCAAAGGAACATTGTAAATGTTAATGACGATGTACCTTGGTGCATTATATGCCAATCACCTCATTCTGCTAATTATTGTGCTATTGCTCAGTCATTTTCCCAAGCCCAAGGAGTGCAAGTTGAAGAAGAAACTGAAGAGAAAAGCCATGATGATATAAGCTGCAATATGGTGAGTATGTGTGATGATTTGATAGATTATGATTCAGAAGAGCCTGGAAATGATATTACTAGCCAGAGAATTGCTTACCAACTACATCATTAGCAAGTGTTTTTAGATGATGAAGGGTATGATACAGATAAGGTATGCAATATATTTTCTGATGTAGGTCTCACAAATTTAAGAATGCCCTCCAAGGAGGAAATTGACAAAATTATAGCCAAAATGATTTCACAAGTCCATAGTAATTATAATTTGAGAAATAGAGCAATAAATAATGATGCAAGAAGGCCATCTAGTGTGTTCATCAAAGACATCACTCATAAGATGAATGATCAAAATAAGAAAGTCAATGTAGATGTGCCTAAGATGTGCAACCAAAGAAGTTAGAACTGGAGGTTATCAAGAAAAATGTGGTGCCTACTACTCAAAAGACTCCGATTCTAGGTACTATTGTAAAACCTACTATGGTCTCAAATTACTGTAAAAGTGCCCTTGTCTAAACTTTTTAGAATTGAAGAGCATAAGAATAAGGCTTTGTCATGGTTGGGTGGAATAGCGAACAATAATATTATTGTATATCAAACTATGTCCCAACAGACCCCATTAGTAATAGAGGATAGTGGTATCATATCCCAAATTTCTCAAATATTTCTAGATGATTCCTCAGTGGCATTCATAGAAGATATTGATTCTTTTTTCCTCAGTCTAATCATAAAAGGGAAGACCTTAAAAAATTGCATGATAGACTCAGCAGCTTCCAACACTATAATGCATTTCAAAGTAACATAAGCCTTAGGATTGAAGGTGGATACCAAGCAGGGAAGATGCAGAGGGATGGATGCTAGGGAAGTCCCAGTCATAGGCACTATAAATGCCTTACCATTCAAACTGGCTGCATATCCTAAAGTAGAATTAACCATGTCTATCCTTGTGGTAGATATACCTCCACACTACAGAATGTTACTCTCCAGAAAATGGAGTGCTGCCATGGGGGGAAGCCTACAATGTGATCTTACTTATGCCACTTTTCATATAGGGGACAAAGCTGTCAGGGTAAATAGGGAACCAAGGGTTAACCACATCTTAGGTGAACAAATTGACAAAGATACCACTTGTTTCCTAGATACTGGGATTAATGCTTCCAGGGCTGAATTAATTATTCAGGAAGTTGAAAATTTACCTGCTATCATCAAAAATGAAGTTGAATGTTGCATGAATTCACCAATATTATGGACAATGTTCTTTGATGGGGCTAGTTCTAAAGAGGGTGCAGGGGTAGGTGTAGTCTTTGTGTCCCCTAAAAATAACACTTTTAGGTATTCATTCACCTTGAAGTTTTCCTACACTAATAATATTGCAGAATATGAAGCATTGCTGCTAGGACTCAAAGTTACCATACATCATAAAATTAAGAAATTATGTGTCATAGGGGATTCTAAACTAATTATCTCTTAGATCAAAGGAACCTACTCATCCAAGAATAGGAGATTGAAACAATATAGAAATGTAGTCTGGGATTAGATAGAATTCTTTGATGCATTTGGGATTTCATGGAGAGATAGGACCCAAAACAAGATGGTTGATCTGTTGGAAAATGTAGCAATCAAGCCAAAAGAAATATCATTTGCAGGAATCTCCTAGATTGGGGTGCAAAACAAACTTTCCATACCTGACAACATTGAAAATTGGCAGGTTTTTGAAGATGACAAAGATATTACAAATTTTTTGTTAAATGAAGACAAGTACCATGGTTAGGAGATGGATTGCAGTGGACTGATTGAAACCATAAATGGCAAGGAAACCATTTTTTGGTCAAGAGATAATGCAATTGAAAATAAATAAGATGCCGAAGGGATTAGTAGTCTTGGAAAATATTTTTGATAGCCAAGACAGAGTAAAATTAGGAGTTAATGACCCCAAACCCTGGGAGTTAGAAGAAATAAACTTGGGTACTGATGAAGTTCCTAAAAGGGTTTATATTGGCCATAATCTGCCTATTGAAATTAGGAAAACATTGATTAAACTACTTAGAAAATAAAGACATGTTTTTGCTTAGTCATACGATGACCTTAAGGCTTATAGGGAGGATCTTTTCCAGCATGTCATACCATTGAAGGAAAATGTAAGACCTTTTAGGAAAAAACAAAGACCAATCAATCCTACCCCTGCCCCAAAAATGCAAGAAGAACTGAGAAAACTAAGAGATGGTGGGATAATCAAACCAATCAGGCATTCCGCCTGGGTTTCAAACTTGGTTCCTGTCAGGAAGAAGAATGGAGATATTAGGCTTTGTGTTGATTTTAGAAATTTAAACATTGCATCTCTGAAAGACAACTATGTCTTACCTAATATGGAAGCCATGTTACAGCAACTGACTGGCTCTGAATTGATGTCAATGATGGATGGTTTCTCTGGATATAATCAAGTTCTAGTAAAAGAAAGTGAACAGTTCAAGACAACCTTCACAACCCCATGGGGAACATATGTGTACATGAGGATGCCTTTTGGCTTGATTAATGTAGGAGCTACCTTCCAAAGAGCCATGGATGTAGCATTTCATGAGTATATTGACAAATTTATGGTTGTGTACTAGGAAGATCTTATAGCGTATTCTAATAAGGCTGAAGATCACTGCAAACATTTGGAAAAAAATCTTTATAAAAGCTCTAGAATATGGAGTATCTTTAAACCCAAAGAAATGCACATTCGGGGTCACAAAAGGAAAATTATTAGGACACATAGTGTCTAAGGATGGGGTAAAAATAGATCGTGAAAGGGTAGTAGCTATTGACAAAGTCCCCAAACCAAAAAATGTGAAAGGAATTCAGTCCTTTTTTGGCCAAGTCAATTTTCTGAGGAGATTTGTTACCAATATTTCTGAAATCAGTAGACCCATCTCAAAGATGCTCAAGAAGGGATCCATTATAGATTGGAATGGTGAACCTTCACAAGCATTCCAGGATATAAAAATCGCAATAAAGAATACTCTAGTGCTGAGGACCCCAGATTATGCAAAACCCATGTATATTTTCTCTTTTGCATCATTCCATACTGTAGCAGCAGTCTTATTGCAGAAGAATCAAGAAGGATATGAGCAGCTGATTGCCTTTTCTAGCAAGTCACTGCAGCCCGCTGAACTAAAGTATGAAATAAATGAAAAGTAAGCATATGCTTTGGTAAAGGCTATAAAAGCTTTCAGAAGTTACTTGGTAGGTGCTACTGTTATCGCTTTTGTGCCTAGTGCTGCAGTCAAGGATATTTTCTCTCAACAGGAAGTATCAGGAAGGAGGTGTAGATGGATCAATAGAATCCAAGAATTTAACATTGATATACAAATAACAAAGTTAGTAAGAGGTCAAGGTTTGGCCAAACTCATGGCCGAAACTAATCTAGAGGCTAATCAGATAAATTTGGTAAATGATGATCTCAGAGCTGACTTATGTGACATGGACCAATATGACTGGTACACCAATGTCATATATTACTTGCAACATATGGAAGCTCCTCCCCATCTGCCTGACAATGAAAAAAGGAATACTAAATTGCAAGCCATCAGGTATATAATTGTCCAAAATAATCTATAGTGGAGAAACTTTGAGGGAGTTCTGTTGAAGTGTGTTGATAAAGAAAAGGCAAAAGAGGTTTTGAAAGAAATGCATGCTATAGTATGTGGGGGGCACTATATGGCCAAAACTACTGCACATAAGATAATGAGGGCTAGATTCTAGTGGCCTTCTCTTTTCAAGGATGCTCAAGTTATGGTTAGGAAATGTGATCCTTGTCAGAGGTTTGCTAAAAAGCTAAAGTTCTCAGGAAATACTCCATTGAAGCCAGTTGAGATTCAAGCACATTTTCAACAATGGGGTTTGGACTTCATAGGAGAGATTTTCCCCAAGTCTAGTACTGGTTATTCTTGGATTCTAGTTGCTACTGACTACTTTACAAAATGGGTAGAGGCTATCCCCACAAGAAATGCAACAAGTAAAGTTGTAAATAATTTCCTGTTGAATAATATTATTTCTAGATTTGGATGTCCACAGAGAATTGTAACAGATAATGCTATGTGCTTCAGAACTGAGGAGTTCATCAAGTTTTGTGATAAATATGGAATGACAAAGTCATCATTTGCTCCATATCATCCACGAGGGAATGGACAAGCTGAGTCCACAAATAAGAGCCTATTGAAAGTCGTTAAGAGAACATTGGATGATAATAAAAAAGCATGGGATTCCAAGTTACAGTTGGCAATTTGGGCTGACAGAGTAACTGTAAAGAAAGCAATTGGTGTAGCTCCATTTGATTTAGTGTATGGGATTCAAGCCAGAATGCCTCAAAACAACTTGATGGGACTATACAATTACATCCAATTATATGATGAAGATACTACAGATGAAATGCAAGAAAGAATGGACAAATTGGTAGGACTGACCGAAACCAGAAAAGAAGCATCTTTAAGGAACCAAAAGTTGCAATTGCAAGTCAAGACACTCTATGATAAAAGAACTATGAGCAAAAAATTTTAAAATGGAGATTTAGTCTTAATGTGGAATGCCAAAATTGAAGATAAAGGAAAACATGGCAAATTTGATCCTATTTGGTTAGGCCCATATCTCATTGAAAATACTTGGGGTGAAGATTCTTATATACTCAAAGATATATTTGAAAATATTCTTGAATTTCCAGTTCATGGACAGTTCTTGAAGAGGTATTTTTCTTGAAAAATACTTAATTTCTTCCATGAATAGTAGTTTTAGGGTTTCCTGTCATTTTGTATTTTCTGTAAATCCTTGTAAATATCCTTGTGCAATCTAGTTCCTTGTTTTTGTGTGTTGCTTTGTGCTCTCTGAAGAAGTTATCATTTTTGCACCAAGTATGTGGTCTGCTCTCCCATAGATTCTAAATTCTTGCATAGACTCATGTAGTCTATCATTCTCGGACAGAGCCACTGTTGGTTTGACTTTTTGTATGATAGAAGTCTTTTGTCCAAATTATAGAAAAGTCAGACTTTTATTTCTAAGTGAAACATAGGGTTTCTAAATAATCCATCCATTGGCTAGCCTTTGAAAAAACCTTATGAAAACCCTACGTTCTTTCTTTTCGTAAAGTTTCGAGTGCGAAATTTTTGAATTTTCAATTAAGACGAATATTCTGTTGCCTTTTACCTTATGTGCCCCTGAGATACCTTTTCTCTTATATTTCCCCAACCGTCCGATCTAAGTAGATCTACCATTGTCGTTACCTTGCTATGCAAACATGGGCACTTTTTATGTATGGCGAGGTAGTGAGTGCTGAATAATTCATGAAACGGGATCGCAAAATGAAGATACAGTGGTTGGAGCTTTGTTTGCTAACTGATTTATTATTCAGGTACACATTGAGATTACTGTCAAAATAGGAAAGGGGACCCAGTGGAAGCAGTCTGAAGTCAGTGCCGGAATGATGATTTTTTCGATGCTTTGCTATCTCGCTATCAAAAAAATTAGGCACTTCGCTGTTAGCGAAGTAGCGAGGCCCTGTGAAATTCAGAGCCGGTGAAATTGCATTTTGCTGGTACTATGATTACACCAGGTGGCATGACAAGTAATAAATGCCATTGTCAAAAGCAGTTTAAAAGCAAAAATAATTATTTGATGGCCCCTTGCATTTCACGATGCTGAAATTCATTAAAGTGCTAGAGCTCGCTACCTCGTTATTGGAAAACTTGGACATCTTGCCGTTAGTGAAGTAGCGAGGCCCCGTGAAATTTAAGAATCAGTGGGATCTTTGGTGACGTGGGATGATAATTAGGACTGCAATAAAATCTTGAAAGGTGCCAACTATGCAAAATTTCGTATTTCATCAATGCCCTTCTGATCAAATGTACAAAGAGATCCTGAGTGTCAGATTGGAATGGAATCAATAGCCCTCACTATCTCGCTTTGAAAAGTTGCATGCTCTTTAAGCTATGTGACATAGCGAGTATGAATCAAAAGACTACGTGTAGTTTCCTCACCTTTGATTAAACCTATGATCAATGGCCATCATTTTCTCACTATGAAGAGTTGCGAGGGAGATATGTATAGCGACATAGTGAATAGGGCCCACTACCTTCTTTTTGAGCAGGCCGAGTAACATATCATTTGCCAATTCCAGATCAGATCGATGGTTGTCGCTGCTTTGCTATGGCAAGGTGCTCGTTCTTTATGCATAACGAAGTAGCGGAATGTTGACACGTGTCCTCAGTTGCCAGTGGGTCTAGATATAAGCACCACCAAGGAAACAAGTTATGTACTTGGTAAGTTCTCATGGGGTGAATTGATTAACATGTCAAGTGCAAGACCTAGTTGTTCTCTCTATATCATGTGATTGTAGGATTCTTGAAGATTGACGGCGTAGTTTTAAATATAGAATGTGGTGCCACTCTCTGTATTAATTAGACATGAAAGCATCGCATGTGAAAAAATAGAGTATAACATAGAAGATTTCATTAGTTCATCTTACGGGAGCAAAGATTTTGAGCCACTCTTGTGCAGAAACAATTACTGAAGGAAAGTGTGCCGAAGTCTGGTAAAATTTGCAAAATTGTCTGTTCGCGAAAAGATTGCAAAAATACAAAGGAAAATAGAGACAAAATTCAAGTAAGTAGTACTGCCATAATCTTCATAGGTTTTTCTAGTTCTAAAAAATAGTCCAAGATGCCTCCAAAGAAAGGATTTTCAGGTCAAATAAACTATTTGGATAGAAATGTGCATGATGACTTGCTTGAGTTGCTTCTTGAGTCTACTATAGAGACAGTGCAAGTTAAAAGGTTAACCTCTTTGAACCCTAGGCTAAGGATAGTTGATGGATTGAATGATAAGAGTAATTGGGTCAAGGATGCTCAAACTTCTCAAACTAGTTTGAGTTTGTTCAAAAAGTGGTTTGCAGAAAGGAAATTATATGCCCCTCATGCCAATATATGGAATTTTGATCTTGGAAAGCTAGTTGTTCCCAGTGTGTTTATGGATTATGACCTTCTTGAAGCTGTAGTGAAAAGTTATGATCAAGCCATCAAGGTAGTGAGAAGAATGGATGGTGAGGTTTTAATTACCATCAGTCCAGAAGAAATTAGGAAAGTTTTCAGTCTGGGACCTCTCACTAGGTATCATGTGCCCATTAATTTGATAGAGTTGGAAAAAGAATATATGTCCAAAAGGGATGTAGTTAGACAAGGTGCATTGAAGGCCCACATAGGCAGAATTGGAAACCTACCAGCAATAACATCATCTTCTAAAGAACCTTTCAAGAAATCATGCTTTAATGCCAGGGCAGTAGAGATATACAGGACCCTATGCAGAGTCTTCGGAGAGGGTGAAGAAGATTTTATTCCTGTGATCTTTATGTATATGATCACCCAAATCTCCTCTTTCAGTGTAGAAATAATTTTTGATTTTGCATCTTACCTGGCTAATGAGATTCACAATGGATTGGTGGGGATTGCAAAGGGCAAGGTGGAAAAGGTTTGGGGTCAGTACTCCTTATTGATGCATATGTTTCTTTTTAAAGGGGTTACATATTTTGGTAAAGAAATGGTTTTAAATAGGATACAAGAAGGGGAAGCACTACCAGTTCAATTATGGAGTGTAGACATGACTGGGGAAGCAAAAAATGCTAGTTTTGTTAGATTTGATAGGCACTTTTCTTCTAAACTAAGATGCCTCATATTAAGTGACAATCCCAGAATTCCTAAGGCACTAATGCACCTTATTAGGCCTATGGACAGACCCCATAGTCTAAAATTTTCACATAATTTGGGAGATATCATCCCATATCCAGTCTCAACTGTCATTAGGGTTTATGGATTCAAAGGGACACCCCATGTACTACCCTATTAGGTGCCTTTAAAGGTAGGGTTAGCTAAATTTTTATGGTAGTTGGGAGGAGTGGAGGAGACCTTTTTGCACAAAAGGGATAACAGGATCAATTTTTCCTACTTGTACTGTGGCTCACCAGTTTGTAATAACTAAAGAGGGGTGGATTTTCCTCTACAAATTTTTGGATCAGTATAAGATGGTAGTATCTCGCTCTCATTTTTGTGACACAGAAGATTTCTTCAATTCTGCTCTTAGACATAGGATCAAGCTGTGTGCATGTCAGGATAAAGAAAGAGAAATGGAGAGTCTATTCAAAAGTTTTGGAATTTATTAATTGTTTTGACAAGGATTACAGTCCTCTTAGTAATGCTACAACTAATGTAGATAAAATAAATAAGCTCATGAATACATTCTCGAAAAAAATGGAGGTAATGAATGAGAAGAAACAATATTTTATTGATTCTTTCCCAGATAAAGCCAGAGAAGTTATGAGGAAATTGGGTTTCACCCCTAACATAGGGGTAGGTCCACTGGTTGTGCGAAAGAGAACAGGATATACTATTATTCGAGATCAGATGCCCATTGTAAACAAAGGGAAGCAGGTAATTGAATCTACTAGTACTATTTTTGAAGAAAGACCCCCTGAACCTTCTCCTAAAAGAAGAAAAATAATAAGGGAAGAGGAATCCCATGATGAAGGTTACTCACCTTCCCAAACTCCAATCAGAATTGAGGAGGAGCAACTCACCAATGAGAAAATTGAACAAATGGGGTCACAAGGAGGAGTTTTTGTTACTCAAGCAGAAATTGATGAAGGAAACCCCCAGGAGCATCCTGTGCCGAGTTTTGAATTAACTGTAGTAGATTTTAGAGGAAGGGAATTACACCCTATTTTGGAACAAGCCAGTCAGCAATTTTTGTCTGATAATAGTTTTTTTAAATCTAGGGCTTTCCATCAATTTGCATGGAGGGCAAACATGCACATTTTTGAACAAAGATGTAAGAATATGAAAACAGAGCATCTAGAAATGGATGAAGCCTCTATTTTGAATCAAGTAAAGAAACAAATGATACAAGAGTTCTAGAATATAACCCCTGATGAGGGTAGACAGATGGTGAAAGATGCAAATATTTTATTATTGCCCAATTGGGATATTGTTGATGCCTTAATTTTTAATTCTATGTCAAATAATTTAGGATTATAGGATCCAGATAAAGAGGAATTCTTGGGAACAACATTCAGTAATGATCAAGCTGCCCTTGTCATGTCATCATTAAGAAGGGGATCCAGGACTACTCCATTACAGCCTGATGATTCAGGACTAATAGGGAGTATCATTGTGAGGAGGGTCGCTGATACTTCACATGTAGAGGCAGCCCACATGAATGTGGACTATTCTAAATTTGCCTTGGCCACTGCAGAAAAAGAAGAAAAGGAAGTGACTAATCTGTAGAGTAAGTATGAAATAGTAGTGGATGCCTACAATAAAGAAGTAAAAAAGAGAATTGAGTTGGAAAACAAGGTATCTCAATTGGAGAAGATACTTGGGAAAAGAAAGGAGGGAGAATCCAGTACACTTAGAATTGCATACCCTTCATAGTCATTTGTTGGATCAACCCCTATCATTGGAATACCTAACACCCCTAAAAGGCCCCAATTCTATACTGTAGAGGACTTTAAAGCAGAAAAAACAAAATTACATGAGTTGCAGATAAAATTTAAAAATCAACTGGAAGAAAAATTAAAGCAAGATGTGGTATATTTGAGGGATAAAATACAATGGTCAACTTTTTATGATCAGTTAACAAGAATTGTAACCCTCATGGATGAGTTGAACAGAGATAAGGATAAACTGACTCCTCTTGCACAGAAATGGAGGGAGAGGAATAATGATATTACAATCATATGTATATATACAGTCCAAATGCATTATCATCAAGTTGAGAAGAGTTTTTATTTATTAAATAAGTTAGAAAATTTTGATGATAAAAGAGATACTTTACAGAAAAGATTAACACTCTGTTTTTCTAGATATATTGCTGAAAAATTCACCCTATTTCCTTGTGCTTTAGAATTTGTTGATAGAATAAAGGAAAAGGAAAAGTGGAAAAGGGAGTTGGATGAGTTATTTAATGAAAGAATAATAAATATCATGAGTGAGACTAGCCACTAGTTTTGGGCAAGGACAAATGAAGAGCTAGTAAAAATACAGTTATTTTATACTGCTATGAGAAAAGAATTTGATGATTTAGAAGAAAGTGCAAATTATTTAATAAAGATACAAAGAGAAGCTCTAAGTTTTGATTGGCCAGATGATGATGCTTTTAATAAATGGAAAAATTAGTTTATAGAATAGATGTCAGGAGACGATGAGGAGGAAAATGCAAAAGTAACAGTTACCCTCACAGTTAGTAATGAAGACATGGAAGATCCCCAGGTTAAAGTAAGTTTGCAAGTAACTGAAGATGATAAATCACTTTTAGACCTCATGGCTATGTACTCTGAGGATGAAGAATGATTGTAAGATCAGATCATATTTTCTTGTCTCAACAACTGAGAAGCATAACAGAAAGGGACCCACCAAAGAACTGTTTGATGTAATAAGCCTTTCTGTTATTTTGTTCTTGTCTTTTTGACAGAAGTGTATGTGAGTGCCTTTTTAAAAGGACACCTGTCATTTGTCTTTAGCCTGAAGCTTGTTGCATCTCACACTATTTAAGTGAGATCCCAAGGCTAAAGAAGGGTCTGAATTCTATTTCTTCTAAGTATTATGCTTAGTCTGGTTTTTGGTCCAAATTTTGAAAGCAAGTTTGTAATGTATTTTTCTATAAATTCTCTAAGAATACATGAATATAGAATGAGCTATGTTTCATCCTGAAGGCCATTCTGAGTCTATTGTAAAGGATATACCATTTTCAAAGGAAATGAATACAAATTATGAACTGTCCCCATATCAGTTCTTTCTGAATTTTGTCTCCTTTTAAATAATTAACTGCCTTGATGTTGTATAAGTAAAAGCTTGTGCAATTGAATGCAATCTAGTTAGGTTGTATATCTACTTATCATTGTTGTTAATTCAATGGATTAAATAAAGGCTTTGATGAATGTGATGATATTTCTTAAGTATTGAAAAGGATTTTGAATGATAAGTTCAGATAAGAATTGCTGATAGAATTTGTTGTAAGGCAACAAAATAGATCTAAGAATTTGCTATAGACTTTGAACCCCAA
Source organism: Cupressus sempervirens (assembly GCA_028749045.1). NCBI lineage: Eukaryota > Viridiplantae > Streptophyta > Pinopsida > Cupressales > Cupressaceae > Cupressus > Cupressus sempervirens. The sequence goes on along the minus strand of CM053786.1, from coordinate 441,200,278 downwards.
TGGATTAGGCACTGATCAATTTATTTCAGCTGAAGGAGAAATATATTATAAATGGTTATTCAAATGCATCATCAAATCAAATTTTACTTTTATTTCCTGTAGATCTTCATAGTTGGCCAGGACTTATTTGCATGGAATGTTTTAGCTTCAATTATCCATTGATTGTTAAAAACATCTGCAGATCTATAGAAGAATTTTTTGCCATGTCTATTTATAGGATGTGTTTACCAAGTTAGTAAGAATTACATATATGTTTGAGGATCTTGAAATGAGAATCGGAATGAAACTAAGAATAATCCTCATACAGTTGTTCTAGTTTTGAACCATCCCTGGGTACACCCACCCTAGTTTTGTAGAGCCAAAAGAGTAGAAAACCATCTATGGTTTTGTTGAAGTTGGGTCCAAATACCTTACATATGCAATTGTTAATAAGAATAGGCTAGTCTTTAGATTTTGTGTGTACTATCATTCTGGTATTAAGAATTTTGTCGCTTAATAGTTTTAGTACCTTTTTAAAACACCAACAAGGTATAATCCTACTTCTTTCTTATCGAAGAAGCTAATCTTCCTCCAAGAATGAAGGCTTCACCACTAGTGCTCTTTCTATCATCCATACTACATACCAATCAACGTCAGAATAAGCATATATAGTAACTCAGGTTTTTCTTTTAGGTATCTAAATATCCTTTTAACTGATGCATAATGTGCTTCTTTGGGATCATCTTGGAAGCTTGCAACAATTTCAACAACATTTTCTACATCCATCCTTGTGTGAGTCAGATATTACAAACCTCCAATCATAGATCTATACTTCTTCTTCTCAATAGTAGGTATCTCATCCTTTGTAGATAACTTGTGTCAAGTTACCATAGGTGTTCCAATAGGTTTACATGTTTCTAAACCAAACCTTTTCAGTTTATCTTTCAAATACTTAGTTTGAGAAATAAAGATTCCTTCTTTGTCTTGCATGATCTATAGTCCTATAAAATATTTTATTTCTCCTATCATACTCATTTATAATTCCTTTTTCATTTCTTCTACAAACTTGTCACTTTCATCATCATTTCCTCCAAATATGATATGATCAACAACTATTACCAAAATTATTAGTCCATCATCACTTTCTTTCTAATAGAGGTTTCTATCTTCCATACCTTTGCAATATACAAGCTTTGTCAAATGCTTGTCTAATCTTGCATACGAAGTCCTGGGTGCTTGCTTCAAGCCATTTAATGCTTTCTTCAATCTACATACTATGTCCTTGTCATTTGTTAAAGGACAACCTTTAGGTTGTTCAATGTATACCTCTTCTTCAAGTTCTCCATTTAGAAATGCTGACTTGACATCCATCTAATATACTTTGAATTTCTTATATGCTGCATCTACTAAAAATAACCTTACTACTTCAATTATTGCCATGGGAGCATAGGTTTCATGATAGTCTATTCCTTCTTGTTGTGAGTAACCTTTACATACCAATCTTTCTTTTTTCCTTACAACTTTACCATGTTCATTCATCTTTTTCCTGAATACCCATTTAGTTCCTATCACATTCTTATCTACTAGTTTGGGGACCAATTCCCATGTCTCATTCTTTACTATCTGATCCAATTCCTCTTTCATAGCTTGCTTCCAATAGTCATCTTTACATGCTTCATCTACATTCTTAGGTATGACTTGAGATATACATAGTTCTTCATTGATTCTTCTTCTTCTCATCACACCTTTATCTCTACTTCTGATGATCTTCTTAGGTGGACGATTCATTGTCATATTCTTACCCAAAGTAGGAGTTGTTATCTCAATTCTTGACTTTGCCAAAGGTACTGAGATTTGTTCCTACCTTAGCTCTCCTTCATTCTAAAAATCATTGCTAGTCTCAAGTAATACTTCATCATTCCTTGGTTTAGTAACAACATCATCATCTAAATTGTAATCAACTACTCTTTCATGTATTTTGAATTTCTCATCAACTCTCACATTTTCACTTTCCATAATAGTCTTAGTTCTCAAATTATAACATCTATAAGCCTTACTTTTTAATGAATAACCAAAAAAAATACTTTCATCACTTCTAGCATCAAAATTACCAATGTCATCATCTCTTTTGATCTAACACTTACTACCAAAAATTCTAAAATACTTGATTGTAGGTGAGTAACCAAACCATAGTTCATAAGGGGTCTTGTTTGTGTCTCTCTCGACTTGCACTCTGTTCATAGTATAGATTGTTGTATTCACAACTTCTCTCCAAGACATATTAGATACATCATACTTAGCTAACATAGCTCTTGGTACTTTAGTTTTTGACCAATTTCTTTTTTGTGCTATACCATTCTGTTCAGGGGTTCTCGAAGCTGATAACTATATTTTGATTCCATTAGCTTCACAAAAGATGTTAAAATCATTTGAAGTAAACTCTCATCCTCTATCTGATCTCAAACATTTAATCGTCATGCCTGATTCATTCTCAACTCTATTCTTGAATATCTTGAACTTATCAAATGCCTTAGATTTTTCTTTAAGAAATGGAACCCACATCATTCTAGAAAATTCATCAACTAATATCATGAAATACTTTTCACCATAGAATCCTTTAGTCTTTGTAGGACCATTGAGATATGTGTGTACAATCTCCATTTTTTCTATACTATTAAACTTCTTGCAAGGAAAAGAGGTTTTGTTATGCTTTGCTATAATACACTCCTTGTAAATTGTGTTAGTAGGTCTTATAATCTTAGGAAAATCTCTAACTACAAAAATATTACTACTCTTCACAATGCTATCAAAGTTTATATGAAAAAACATCTTAAGCCATAACCAACTATCATCTACCTTTGTAACCAAACATTTTATTTCATTAAGATTCAATTGAAATACATTAACTCTAGATTTGATTCCTATTCCAATTTCTTTTCCATCTTTATCTCTGATCATGCATGTCTTTTTTGTGAACTACAATTGATAACCTTTATCCACTAGTTGTCCAATACTCAGAAGATTGTACTTCAAACAATCAACAAAGTATACATCCTTAGTGTTAGTTTTACCATCAAGAGTTATAGTTCCAATACCTTTAACTTAGCATGCTACATTTTTTCCAACTCTGAAAATGCCTACATCATGACTTTTGAAGTCAAAATACTCATTCATATCACCAATCATATGATGTGAACAATCACTATCAATTATCCAATCAGATTTATTTTCAACCTGTGATACCAAAGCTACTTTTTCTAAACTTTCTTCTTTAATTGTTACAAATCCTACTTCATCATCACTAGCACTTGCTTCCTATTCATCAGATTCATCTTCTTCATTTGCATATAGAGATTCTCTATCTCATCTAGATTTGAAATTTCCTTTATACTTTTTCTCTTTTCTAGGACACACAAATGCATACTGACCAAATTCATTGCAAGTCCAACATTTAAAGATTTTCTTACCATCTTTTTCTCTTCTTACTAGAAGGGCTACTCCTTCAATCTTTGTGTCCTCATCAAATCTACTACTGCTAGCAAAGTCTCCTCTAGCACTTGTTCTCTTTGATAAACTAGGTCAAATATACAAGGTAGTGAAAGTTGTTTCTATTTTGGTCAATTCTCTAGACTATCTAAGCTCACTCTCAACTGCTTCAAGTCTTCAAGGAAATGTCTCCTTTGTGAAATATTTGGTACAAGATATCAACAACTATGTCATTTGACTTGCTAACTTAAATGGTGGTGTTAAGCTCTTTAAAAATTTCCATATAACCTCATCATCTTCTTTGGTTCCTCCTTGAGATTTAACACCTATAGTGATTTTTGATATTCTACCCACATATATTCTTATAGATTCATCTTCCATCATTTTAGCATCTTGAAATGCACAAATCAATTTTTTTAATTTCTTAGAATGTTCATCACCTTCAAAACTAGTTTCCAAAGCTTTCTGAATCAAATGTGAAGTAACAAGTGACTTTACCTGATTGTATTCAATTTCAGGAAGTGTACACAATAGGGCATCTCTAGCTCTCATGTCACACATAAAAAGATCTCTTTCTTCCTCATTACAAGTTTCCAAATCTTTTTTAGTGATGATTGTCTTTGATGATTTTGTCAAGATCCAATATCCTAGACCCATACACAATAGATGTATCTTCATCTTTTCCTTCTAGCTATCACAATTTGTTCCATCAAACTTCATACTATCTTTCTTGAACATCCTTTCCATCAAGCTCCCAAATTTGTTAAACTTTATCTTCAAGGACCTAATTCTCTAATACAAATTGTTACAAACAATAGTCCACCAAGATAACTTAGATGCACACACGTGCACATGGGGGGGAGGTGTGAATCAGTTATCCAATAACTAAGACATTTATCAATTTTAAACAATCTTATCCATTCAACCAAAGTAAATAATAACCATAAAAAGATGCACATAGACAATTACACTAGATATGTTATCTAGGGAAACCCTTGATCAGAGGGAGAACCCTAGATGGAATGATGCCCACAAGATGATGTACTAATATAAATATCCCTTGTTAGAGGATGGACCTTGTTAGGAGTCCATTACAACACTAGTAAATATGAGTCCCTATTAGGAGACTTTGAATCCTTGTTATAAGATTCCAACCCTATTAAGAGTTGTGCTAACCCTGTTAGGAGTTGTAGAAGATAGAAGGACCCACTGTCCAAACAGCTTTTGGGACAAGACCACTGAACTCACTATCTAACTGATCTCTCAATTATTCCTTGCATAATAATTATGTATTATACTTTAACTTCTCTCCTCTATCCTATCAACCATACCAATCACTGTCAAACCTTATAGATTAGGTCACAAACCTCAGATCCAAGTATCTTCAGATCACACCATAAAACCCTAGCAATGACGTTTCCTTCACTTCCACTCTGCTCTACTTAACTTCACATTCTGTTATTTGATCATTTTCATTCTTCTATTCATAATTACTTCATGATAAAGAAAAATGTCCTTCCTTTATACTGAATCCATAAAACAATTCCCTAAGTTGGCTATTACACCTTCTCAATTAATTGTTACAGGACCACTTTAAGAACATGTTACACTTCGTGATATCATTAATCTTTCACTTTGAAACTTGAATAAATTTCTATACACGTAACATTATGATGATTGAGTTTAGCCACATCATCTCTAACTTGACTTCTTCACATATTTAACTTTGTCTTCTTAGAATAATAACTCTTCCAAGAGATATAATAAGTTTACCAGAACATGCCTCTATAAACTCTATCTCAAAATAGTCTTCACTAAAACTTGTATAACTTCTTCTAGACTTGATATCTTATTCTTCTAAGGTTACCTTTGTTTACTAGACATGTAATATAATCTCCCTTTAACCTTGCTAGTGAAAGTACTCAACTATTTATATGTACCAGCTTGATCTTTACCACTATTCTTCTTTCAGATTCCATAGAAAACTGCTACATTGACATCAATGACAAAGACAGTCATGAATGTAACATATCCTCTTGATAATGATCTAATAATGTTTCTACAATACTCCCCCATAGGAATATAATCAACATTCATGCTTCCAACAAGGTACACCCTTTGTGCATCATATCTTGCTTCAAATCCTCCATGTCAATTTTCTGATGTACTGCATGATTAGGGTTTAACCTAAAAACTTCCCTAATCAACTTTAGTAAAATCCTAAAGACATTATCTCCAGTATGTTTCTTGACCATCCTTGACACTAGGTTATATCTATTTGCTATCATGGCCAATAAATCATCATCAAAGAAAACACTTGGAAAAACTAGCTTACCAATGTCAAACTCCCATACATTGTTTAGAGGAGTATCAAGTTTCCTTTTCGAAAACCATTTTTGAAGAAGCTCTAAACCCCCATTAGATGTTTGGGAATTTCTTAACCAATTGGATTTTTCATAGAAACCCTCACTAACCAGTAATCTAGGGTTTTTAGGCACTAGTTCTTTTCCATTGGAAGACTCATTAGCTGATTGTGGTAATTGTTCCAAAAAATCATCATGCGTAGCTCTCAACTAGTAATCTACCTCTCTTGAAAAATCCTTTCATGGAGGAATTTAATATATCTCATTCACAACTACAAATTCTTGACTAATCAAATATTTTGAGTTCTCACCTGGACAAAATTGTTTGCTCCATTGAGAATTTTGTCTACAATAATTAGTGGCTTCAAGGAAACACAATTTGAAATTTTGAATATTTATGCACTCTAAAATTCTTTTTTTCTTGGTACTCAATAATGAGAGGAATCATAAATTTTATGGAAATTTCCTTCACACACACTTGCATTGATCAAAATTAATGCTATAACAATCATATTTCAAGCTACACCACAAAATTTGAAACCTCACCATTGATCTACACTAAATTGGATGATTCCTTTTACAAATATAAAAAGATGCATTATGTTTTCTAGAAGTTGGACAAGTATCAATGTGTTTCTTCCCTGCATTGGTTAAAGTTTGACCATCTTCAAAATCTAGAGAAGCAACAATTATCGATCATCATTTGATCGATGATCTTGAGTGGTTCCAACTATTGCTATGTTCACTTAAAAGACATCAGGCCCACTGATCCAACTCAACATCCACCTTTTCTTACATGCTATACCTTTGGTGAATCAAAAAAAAATATTTGGCATATTATTCAACTCGACATCATCTAGCAACTCATGACACAACTGACCCCCACCAAGTCCATGTGTCATAACCTCGTATCCACACTTTGTTGAAAACTTGTGCAACTTCAAAATGTGGGGATAGACCCATCATTAATCTTAACATGATTGACAATCAATGAAAAAATGTTATAATTTTTGGTTTGAGCTCATAAAGCTTTTAAGTGTGCGACTGAGTGATCAAGTTGATTGCACAGTCGAAGCTTATCAAAAGACAACATTTTATAGTGTGAGCTGGCAAAGCAGTTAATTTTTTTTGGTCACTGAGTCACATCAATTAAGTGCTCAACTCTCTTTTAGCTTACAACTAAGTGAAACAGCCAGTAGGGCCTCAGTTATGTAGTCACCTGAATGAGAGAAGTATAATGAACCTTCTCAGCAACTAGGGAACCTTCAGAGAAGTATAATGAGCTAGTTATTCTCACACTAATGATTCTAAATTAATGGGGAACTTGATTGTCAAAAGAGTAGCAGATTAATCTTTAAAATAAAATGTTTAAACATCCAATCTTACCTTAGCCATTGCCAGGAAAGATATTTTTTTAATACAAGGGCTACAAGAGAAATGTGAAAAAGTCCTAGATGCCTATAATAAGGAAGTCCAAAAGAGGATTAACCTTTAAAATAAAATGATAGGACATAAAGGACAGTTTAGATGACATAATTTTTAACAAGTGGATGGAAAAATAAACCTCAGCAAATTAGTTATTACGAGAAGAATTTGAAGAAATGGATGTGGACCAAGATGAGGTACGAATAATTGATGCACTAGTTCGAATAGAAGAAAGAAAAAGGGAGCAATGAACTATAATAGTTGACATGGCTACTCAAATTGGTGATGTGGCATAAGAACAACCAATTATAATAGTGGATGTAGCCACTCAAACTACACTTTTGGAAGAACAAAAACTAGTTGCAATCAATATCCAGATACCAGAGCTTGACACATCATGTGCAAGCCATTATAAGAAAATATTTTGCCTTTATAAATATAAATTGAATGTAATATATATTAGACAAATCAATCACAAAAAAAAATATTTATGTAAATAATAAACTATGAATTAATAAATTTAATTAAAAAATTACAATCAAAATATAATTTAATAATTGCATCTATCTATATATACACACACCCAAACTATCAAGTAAAACAATTCAAGTGCTTTATATGAGAGATACAATATATACTCATTTCAAAAATGGGAAAGCTTACTTCAACTAAATTTATTGTCCATTGAAATTATAAATCTTTTTCTTTTTCTTTGACTGGTTGAAATTAATACAGCTTAAACATAAGCCAGTTAAATCCAATCTTAATTTAGTTATATTTGTTTTCTTATTATTATTAAATAGGCATAACATTTTATTCAGCCTAAACATAAGGTAGTTAAATCCAATCGTAATTTTCTTATATTTTTTTCTTATTATTATTAAATAGGCATAATATTTTAGATGCCTACTATTTCTTTTCCTATCTAGAAATAACCTATTATGTGCAAACACAGAGCATATGAAACATCCCCAATTTATTCTTTATCCATATCTAAGATTAGTTTATTCTTGTTCTTTCTCTTTCTTGTTGTCCAAGGCAGTTTCTTTTCATTTAGTTTAACAAATAATTATTTTAAATTTAAAATAGCCAAAACACCCCTAATTTGACAACCCCACAAGTAAATTTAGCTTCTCGGAAAATTAGTTTACCCTATAAATACAATGAGCAGGGTTCATGCTCTTAATTTATTTCTCTATTTTGATCTACTCGAAACAATCAAAATTTATTGCACTGCAATGAATCACAAGGGAGAATCTCCAGAAGCGTAAGATCAATTTTTTGCCTTGGCCTAGTTAGTTATTTCTATGGATTGCTACAAAAATAGATTGTTTTTGTTGGTAATAGAAAAGGAACTAAAAAATATTTCAGCACAATAATTTTAGAGTGGAAGAAGTTGATGAATTGGCTCGTTGTAGATGAAGCCATTAATGATGATAACTTGGTGGTTTTCTTGCACCCAAAACCCATGAAAAAGTTGTACTTTTTCCATGGTGATTCAATTCTTATGTAGGTATTTTCATTGGCTCTTTTCCCTTTGTGAGTTTAGGGTATTTGTGTTTGGGATTAGGTGCTTAGGGTTTTTTTTTATATATATTTTTTCCCTTTGATCTCTCATTGACACTGTATTGCATGGAAACAAAAGGAAGGATATGATCTATATTTTCCTAGAGGATGAGACTTGTGAAGAACTTAAGATTAGAATGAACAAGGTCATGTGGTCAAATCTGAGGGTTCATTTGGGATATGTCATTTATGTTCACCAATGCCTCGATGTTAAGTACAACAAGCGTGTGCATATTCTTCCCATTAATGATAAGATTTAGAACACAAATGGATCTTGAATGACAATTTTGTCATATCTTGAGTTATTCTTGAGTTTATATTAGTAATGTATTCATTACAAATAATAATAATACCATTGTACAATTTTAAGAATACAAATAGATCTTGAATGAGAATTCTATCATATCTTGAGTTATTCTTGAGTTTATATCAGTAATGTATTAGTTTCCAATAATATTAATACCATTTTGCAATATTGAGAATACAAATGGATCTTGAATGAGAATTCTATCATATCTAGATTTATTCCTAAGTTTATATCAGTAATGTATTAGTTTCAAAGATTATTAATACCATTGTGCAATTTTGAGAATACAAATGGATCTTAAATAACAATTCTATCATACCTTGATTTATTCCTGAGTTTCTATCAGTAATGTATAAGTTTCAAATAATATTAATACCATTGTACAATTTTGAGAATATAAATGGATCTTGAATGACAATTTTGTCATACCTTGAGTTATTCCTGAGTTTCTATTAGTAATGTATTAGTTTCAAAGAATATTAATACTGTTGTACAATTTTGAGAATATAAATGGATCTTGAATGACAATTATGTCATATCTTGAGTTATTCCCGAGTTTACATCAGTCCTATATTAGTTTCAAAGAATATTAATACCATTGTGCAATTTTGAGAATACAAGAGGGTCTTGAATGGCAATTCTATCATATCTTGAGTTATTCCTGAGTTTATATAAGTAATGTATTAGTTTCAAAGAATATTAATACCATTGTGCAATTTTGAGAATACAAATAGATCTTGAATGACAATTTTTTCATATCTTGAGTTATTCCTAAGTTTATATTAGTAATGTATTATTTTCAAAGAATATTAATACTATTGTGCAATTTTGAGAATACATATGGATCTTGAATGACAATTTTGTCATATCTTGAGTAATTCCTAAGTTTATATCAGTAATGTATTAGTTTCAAAGAGTATTTATACCATTATGCAATTTTAAGAATACAAATGGATTTTGAATGACAATTCTGTCATATCTTGAGTTATTCCTGAATTTTTATTAGTAATGTATTAGTTTCAAAGAATATTAATACCATTGTGCAATTTTGAGAATACAAATGGATCTTGAATGACAATTCTATCATATCTTGAGTTATTCCTTAGTTTATATTACTAATGTATTAATTTCAAAGAATATTAATACCATTGTACAATTTTGAAAATACAAATGGATCTTGAATGTTAATTCTGTCATATCTTGAGTTATTCCTAAGTTTATATCAGTAATGTATTAGTTTCAAAGAATATTAATACAAGGGGGAAATTCTACAATATATGTGTCTCTGAATTCTACTATAGGGGATAGTACTAAAGAAAAGAGTGTGAGTGAAGGAATTCTGAAGTATAATATCAAATAATCAGTCATTTCCATCCCTAAGGTGTGATAATTTCACTTTTCCAATTGTTTGAAATTGTTAAGGTGGAAGTGCCTTGATTTGTCTTATGCAGTAAAGATGATAAGTTGTGACCTAGTGATCAATACTACAAAGTGCTTGAAATGTTTGTTAGCTTAGTCATGTTGTCAAAGGTGATAAGAGAGATTAAGTCAATAACTCAGTGACACAATTAGCTTAGAATAAAATGCATGTGATTGTACTATCACAATGATAAGAGGAAAGTGATTAAAACAAGATACAACATGGCAAAACCAGCTAAAAGGCACTTGTTCACATAGTCACATGGTTCATAAATGTAATATATGATCAGATCATGACCATGAATTACACTTAGGTTAAAAGTCAAATGTAAAGGGTTGTATAGTCACGATGTTAAAGAAATAGCAAGAAAGATAAACCACAAAGTGACGACTCGGTTAAAAGAGCATAAAATATCCTTTTTCTCACATGGTTGTGAAGAAAAGCTATTATCAGATAAGCCAAGTTGTAACCCAAAAATGTCTTAAGGTTAAATTGTATATCCTATCTTGATTAGATAGTTGCAGAATTAGAAACTTAAAAGTGAAAAAGATGTGTGAAGTTGCAATTTCATGGTTGCTAGGGTATTCATATTGTTTCAAACAGTAAGTGTAAATGTTAATGAAATGAAGTGATTACGTGATTAAGGTTAAAGAGAGTCAAATATTTAAGGCACCTAGCTGTGCAATTAATGGCCAAAATTTTTAGAGAGATTACAAAGTGGCGAAAAGGGTTTGAAGATATGGTTGTCTAGTCATCAATGTTTAAATGCTAAGGTAGAAAATGACTACAAAATGATGAACAAAGGGAGTTTCTAGGTCACGAGGGTGGTTTTTAATGCAAAAATAATTGTTAAGGAGCCTCATTATACCCTAAAAGTGATGTCCTATTGAAAGTGCATAAAACATTAGGAAGGGCTTGTTGTACAAGTAGATTTTGGCACTTTTACAAAAATTGAGATTTTATCACACACATTGACATAAATAGACATAAATGCTCACTCTGTTACATTTTTTCTCTATTAATAGGTTGGTTTAATGGTATTTTGAGTTATAGTCTTTTGCACAATCTAGAGATAGAACTGTGAGCACTGAGAGATTTCCACAATTTGCATAGATTTGTAGAGCTTTCATAAGTTTGATATTGACCAATTTTTTTGTAAGAATTTGATTGCAGAATCATGGCACAAGAAGAAGGCAAGATAACAACTCAAAATTGACATGGAAGAGTCTTCTCAAGATACTAAATAAGCAAAACCAAATTTGACAACCCTATATGTAGAGGAGTGTGTGTATTCCTTCTAGGGTTATCTCATGTTCAAACCTTGAATGCACATGTTTTTAGAGATGCATACCCTTTTTACAGAGATGCCATTGTACCTAATACAAATGGAAATAATCTTTTCTGGTATTTCTATCAAAATAGGTTTGCAAAGTCACCAATTTGTAACCCATGGATTAGGAATATGGAAAAATTGATCATGCTAGAAGTAATAGTGGGTGTTGATCTGATCAAGGAATTGATGAAATTGTACAATCCAACAACTAAAGCTTTCCATAGGAAGGATATAAGTATTCTATGTAAACTAGATAGGGAGACTTTCATTGGGATCTTTAACCTAGGAGGACCTATGAAAAAGGAAATTGAAAAGGAGAAGATGAATGAAACTTTCAAAAATTTTGAGAGTTTCTTTACTAGAAGATTCATGAAGAGACAAATTCCCACGTCAAAGCTAGAGAAGGGTGAGATGCCAAATAGGTAGGAGACTTGACGCCACTTAAGTTTTTCTACAAATATTTTAGGCACACCATTTTGGGACAAACAAGGTGATAGGAATTGATGGCACAAATAATGCCCCAGTCTACATATATATCATTTGTTTGGATATTCAAGATCCAAATCATAATGTTGGGTATGATTTGGTGGAGTATATCATGAATAGGATGCATGATGAAATTGTTGCGGCTCAGAATGGAGAACTTGGGAACTTTAGATTCTTCCATTACTTGTTGTTGATGCACATCATTCTATATAAGAACATAAGGCATATCAGTCCAGACTTCATTGAAGCCACTAAAGAGAATGGAGAGAACTTTCCTCTGTAGATGTGGACTCACTTTTGGCAAAGATTTTATCCATATGCCAGTGCTATTTCTTTTTATAATGATTTTTTTTTCCTATTACAAACATGTTAATATATGTGACTAAAAGAGTACCTAGAGGGCTAAGGATGCTAATAAGACCATCTTCTTGGCCAAATGGGGATAGGGTACTAATTCATGATTGGGGTAGTTTGTTTCTCTTTGAAAAAATTTCAATTATAAGGGTTTTTGGGTGTGCACAGCCCCCTTATGTATTACAAAAATATATCCCTAAAAGGTTAGGCCAATTATAATTCTTTTGGCAATTGTTGATGATGAATAAAGAATATTTAGGTCCTACTATTAAGAAAGGCTATTTTATAGCAAGGAATACAAAGGTAGGTGATTTTCTAATAGGAAAAGATGCTATAAAAGAGGTAGATCAGTGCATGGAAGAGTTCAAGCTTCCCTTGGCCCCTCCTAAGACCTACAATCCAAAATATTTGGTGAGGCATGCTCTTAAATAGATGATAAAGTACACCCTCCCTAGCAGTAAACCAAATTGGGAAGAGGACCGCATAATGAATTGTTTAGAAATAGAGGTTTGTAGGGATAGAACCCAAATATGGAGTAAGATAATGAAAATTGAAGAAGCCATGAAGATATCTAATCCATCATTTTAGGGTTTCTACTAGGAGGCAACATACCTAGACAAATATAATAGCTTCCTTGACAATTTTGATCAAATAATGACACAGGCGCTTGCTAAAATAAGAGACAGGGCAAAGCCTCAATCCCCTCAATATGAGGATGTCATAACCATTGAGGTTTATGATGATCATACAAAAAGTTCCTCATGGGAACAAGGGAGGAAGAAACAAAAAATGATTGAGATCCTTGATAAGGTCAGAGGAAAGACACTTCGAATTTTGCCTAAGGGATCCAATTTTTTTGACACCATAAAACAATTTCTTGCTGAAGCAAGCAAGGGAGAATGAGAAGATCCCCAATAAAATTAAATTGCAGATTCATATGCTAGATGAGAAAATAATTCAAGCTCAAGAGTTCATAAAGGATGATGAATTCATCAAGTCAGATGAATTTAAGCCATTCTTATACAAGGTAAAGCAAAGTGAGCTTACCTTACAACTGTAACTAGGAGATTCCCCTTAGAAGACTATAGAGCTAGTACAAAGGTTGTAGGAATATGATCCTAGTAGTGAGGTCCTCAGAATAGAATAAGTCAGAGAATTTGTAACAAGAATTGGCATGTTTCTCTTTCCAGGATGGGAGTTGAGTTTATATTTCATACTAGACTAGATTAGAAGAAATGATAATGCAGTCTCTTTTGAAGAAACTAATATTGTTGATGAGCTTCAAGGGTCAAGATTCAACATTGATAGTTAGATTATGGCTTTATGGAGCATGGATCCTAAGGGAAATAATCCAACCCTCATCAAGATAAAAGATTCCCCCCAAGGCAATGTAATATTTTGGAATGTCACTACTATATCTAGTGATCAAATCCATAATCTACAAAACACAACATCATTAATAGGAAAGGGTAAAATGGATATGCTAGAAGAACAACTATATCAATCATACAAAATATCCATTGATTCTAGAAATAAGTATGAGGAATAACTAAAGAGGACTTATGTCCTAGAACAAAGGGTGGTTGCCTTAAAAGAAGAGACAAGAAGCCTTAGAACTATTACAAGGCCCATCACAAAGGTGAGAGACTAGGAAGCCCAAATAGAAGTTGATGTAGAAAATGTAGGAGAGGGTCAACAAATTGATATAGATGAATGAGATGGTTCCAAGGAGCTAGAGATCAAGACAGTTAAGAGCTTGATGATGCACAAGATAGGTGTCCTACAAATTGTATCACAAAATGTGCATAACAGTTATGTTTCTCTACAAGGAGCTGAATTGCAATGCTCAAAAGAATTAACCCTTCTATCCACTTTATTCACAACATGGGGACCATATACACAATTCTTTGATATCTTTGTTCACCTATTACCCCAAAAGAAGGAATTAGCTAAGGTAGTAATTATTAATGCAAGAAAGACGATTAATGTGGTGAAAGAATTGCATGGGTATTTCTTAGGAAAAATGCAATTAATAAAAGGTAAGATGAAAAAATTGCCATGGGTATTCCATATTTTATTCCTATTTTTCTAGATGCTAATGGTGTTATAAAGGAATGGAAGGAGTGGTCTTCCTCTTTTGAGTATATTTCAAGACATCCACAGGTTGTGGCCTATCACAACAATGAGATAGATGTAACAACTATCTATGAGATTATTGACCTTTCATTTAGAATTGAGTTAGACATGAGTAAGGTTACTATAGAATTCAAAGAAATAACTGATACTAAATGGAATAAATACCTTGAAGAGTTGGATGTAGTCAGGGATGCCACATGGCCAGATGTGGATATTGATATTGTCATCTGGGAAGTCATTTCTAACATAAAGGTTATACCATCTATTAACAATGACTAGGTAATCTAGGAATATATTTAGAGGTAGAGGAAATAAGAGAAAGGCAAGTAAAGTGACAAGAGCACCGAGACTACCAAAATTTGCAAGGATGCCTATTGAAAGTGTCACCTACTAGTTTTGTAACTACATCCAAATTTTTGATAAAGTACAAAGAATGTTTTTCATGTAAAAGAAGTTTTTGACACCTACCCTACCATCCAAATCTTGTTGCAATCCTCTATATAAGGATTTCCAAGATGTGGAGAGATGTTCGAGAACCTATATAATTTAGTACTTTTTCTATTCATAGTCGGTCCAAATTTTGTCAATCATAAATTTGTAAATCTAAGAATATAATGAACATTGAATGATTTAATCATAGACCCTTATTGGGGGAACTTCCAAATTGAATTTGAGTCTAAATGTACTTCATTTATGCTATTACTATTTATAGTCCTACATTCTAAGTATTGGAAATCATGGAACGAATTTTTCAATACAACCCTACTTTTCTTAAAGGTTATTTTCTTCTAATAGTTTTTATTAATGGGGAGATATGAATGCTTACTTGAGGGATATAAAAAGGACTAAGAAATATTCTTTAGAGAAAAAAATCAAAATTATTACAAAGAAAGAGAAAAACTACTATATTTATACTTATTTTATGTGGATCTTGTATTTGCACCAACTATAAATAAAATGAAACAATTGAATAGAGTAAAATTCATACTGATCTGCTCATCAAAATTTAATGTAGTGGTTGAATAGTACTATATTTGTAATTTTTTATGTGGATCTTGTATTTGCACCAACTATAAATAAAATGAAACCCTAATCAAAACAATCGAACAATGTAAAATTCATTTTGATCTACTCACCATTATTGTTATTGATTACTGCCAACAACCACATCCTGCATGCAAAATTTTTGTTTTAGAGTTAGCCTAGATCTAGTTGCAACACCCAAAATGAGGCAAGTGCTAAAGCTATTTAATGAAATTGATTAATTAATGAAGGTATGTTAGTTTGAACTTCACTTAGTTTCGAGAATACTTTAATATTCTCTAATTAACAAGGCCAGCCACATGAAGGTGGAAGCTCATTTAGCCTCACCCCTCTCCCCCTAACATCAATCTAAACTCTCCATTATCATCTAATTGCATACTTCATTCATTCATTCATCCATTTATGAACTATAACAATGTTCTTTCATTATCCAACAAAGTTTATCAAAAAGCATTTAAAAAAAATCATTCTTCTTTTTGTTTTTCTTAGCTTTCTTAAGCTAAAGGCTGATAGGAGCATCAATATCTTCCTCATTCTCCTCCTCTTGTGGCACATGCAATGTCAAATTATGATGCCTCATCTTATTTTGAGGAGGGGGTTGCTGCACTAAAGGGGGCACTATCGCAATAACATGTAAATGGGTTAAATTGGCATACTCCATTTCTTTTTTAAACTATTACAAGTATTTAATTAACAAATAGAACATAACATGCATTTTTATTACCTAAAAATTCCACATCTTGTACAATAACATTTTTATCCACCACCATCTCAACATGCTAAACACTTGGAACATGCTCCACTCCTTCACCATGATATTCAACATGCTCTAATATATTCAAAAAAAGGTTACACATCAATTTTCAATTGAAGATGTTAAATTGTATTCATAATTGCTAATTAATTTCCAATAGAAAATTAATACCTCCACCACTATGATGAACATCATGGCCTTCATCATGCATAGGTTCTATGATAGGATATGAAGGTTACAGTGAAATGTTATGCACATTTTCACACAATCAATTTATGTTTGAAACTAACACCAAAAAAGAATTTTCTCAACTATTCAATTTGATTTACTTTTCATTTGATATTTTTACCTGTGTCTCATTCGATGCACTAGATTCTTGGGTATGGCTTTTAGATTCTTTGTGTAGGAAAGTAGCCACGACTTTATAGCCTTCCTTCAAGGAAATTTTTTTTATCTTCCTCCATTGGCTCTACATTGAATTCTATGCCTTGTACTTTTTTCTTACTATCGTTAGTTTTGCATGTATTATTTGATTAAACAAAAATTGTTTACAAAATTATATGAAATTCCATTGCTGCTACTTACAAGTCAAGATTAAAGATTCATATAGCCATCAGAGCCAAGTTTGTGTTGGCCAACCTTTTCTAGTCTCTCTTTTGTAGCAACTGATGTGTCTTGTAGTCTATGAACTCTTTGAAACATGTTAGATTATATATTTACAAAGATCACTTATTAGTGCATGATTAAATTCTATTTAATACTATCACGACTTGCCTTCTTCTGCCCTTTTCTGGTTCATTTTTTTTTACCACGCAGTCTTTTCTCTTTTGCATCTTCTATTATTTCATTCCACTCCATCAGTGGAATCATAGGAGGATGGTCATACTTTGTGTTATCATTTAGACCCCTTCTATATTGGTCCCTCATAATATTTATATGTTTAGATTCTCTTTTGAGAAGTAGGGCAGCCTCAAAAACATTTTTTCCAAAACGGTCCTCAAAAGATTTAATGAGCTAATTTTTTAATTCATGACCTTGTTCATTCCACCTTTATAAAAATAATTTTTTTTAGATCAATAACTTTAAAATAGTACAATAAAAGGAAGAAAAGAAAAATATTGTAGCAATGATATGAAACTATGTACCTTTTACATATGGTGGGTCAAAATAGCTTCAATTTCATTTGATGCAGTGAAAAGTAGGAGAATCCCCAAAGGAGATGTCCTAACCCCCAACAAATAACCACATAGTGGAAACACAATAATAATGCAAGATTTGATACCAAATCACAACTCTTTATTCAAAAAATAACTATTTACATGCAATGTACCAGACTATAAGGCATTCTCAGTTACGACCAAATAAAAAGAAATTACAATAATAGTTCTTCAAGATCCAACCCAAAAACTAGCTAGTCTAGATCCACACACTGGTAGAAACCTCCAAGGAAATCCAAACTAATACTCACAGGCCCACCAAGAAATCTCCTTGTTTCCCAAGCCTTAGCTACTATCCCTTCTCAAAATTTGCTCCTCTACCACCTCATCTTCTCCAAGATGGATGAATAATGACTAAATACTTCACCACAACCCCTACTTATACCAATCTAAGCCACAAGTCAACCCAGAATGCTAAAAACTAAATAAACCTAACATTAAATACTTGAAGAGCCATAAGTTGGGCTCCAATAGAAATTAAATGCCAAATTCCCCAAGACCCAAATAGGTCCACTTAACCCTACTAAAATCCCTTAATCATGTAGGATAGCCAACTACCCTAGATGCTCCTATATCAGACTCCCCAGGTGTGAAAAGATGTTCTCAGTAACTAGAAGAGCATCTTCTGAGATTCAACACATAAATCCCAAACTAGCTTTTCCCATACATGTCCTCCAAATCTTCAACTTGTGCACTCTTTCCCTTTCTCTTATTCTACTTCTTCACCTCTATCCTCGGTGTTCCATAGGTTTTTTGCCCACACTAACTTATTAACCCTTTTAAAATCTGTTAACTCAACTCAGCTACCAATACTTTGGTTCCTTCTACTAACCTCTTCATTCTGTAAAGGAATCAAGGAATGCTTCCTACCTCCTTTCCCTATTGTAAACATATTCTTGACATAATCATGGATAGCCTTGCAGTCATACTACCAAGGTCTACCAAGCAACACATGACAACTAATTATTTCAACAATATCACACAACTCTTGATCCTTATTCTACTCAATCTATAAATAAATAAGGCATTTCTCCCTTACTTCCAAAGCATGCTTACCTCACAACCAACCAATCTTATAAGGATAAGGATGTCTCACTTTCTTTAAACCAAGTTTCTGAACCATCCCTTTAGTAACAAGATTATCAATACTAACACCATCGACAATGACATTGTAGACTTTATCACCAGACTTACAATGAGTCCTAGAAAAATTAATCCTTTGACAAGATTACCTCTAACCAACCAATAATCTCTCTCCCTACTCAAGTTCACAGTCTTCAACCTCATTCACAATAATAACTGTTCTATCACCATCCTTCTATAGACACTCATAAGATCTATGTCCTTCTTCATGACATCTAAAACAAGTGCCCTTAAACTCATCTCTACCTTTCCTTCTCTTCTTCTCAATAGGTTTTGGTTCATCTTCAGTACTCGGTTTTGTCTTTGCCAAGTAGTCCTACTTCTCCTTCCCTCAGGAACTACCTTTATTCTTCCACTTGAGCTCCTCCTATGCTCTCAAAGGACACTGATAAGCATCCTTGGCTGAAGAAATATTTAGCATACCAACCTCATCTTGTATATTGAATCTCAAACCATTAATGTATCACACTACCTTCTCCTTTGACAATTCTCTATGTCCAGACTGAATAGTCAACTTGTAGAACTCTTTAGTGTAATATTTCATAGTCATATCCTTCTACTTTAGATTCTATAACCTCTTAAATAACTCAAGTTCATAATTAGTAGGAATGAACTTATCCTTAGTCACCACCAATCTCCATCTAGTGATCTTCATTTTATCTTCCTCTTCTCTATCATTTTGTAGTTCCTTCCACCAAAGAGCAATATGTCCCTTCAGCTTAGTTTGTGCCAACCTTACTTTGAGTGGATCATCAATATCCTCAAGCACAAAGTATTCCTCCAGTTCAAAAATCCAATCAATTAGGTCATCAAGATTTAAAGTACTTGAGAAATTAGAAACCTCCATCTTATGCTTCAACTTCAACTGAGATCCAGGTCTAGCAAATTGACCAACCCTATTTCACATAGATCTCTCCACACAATCATCTCTGGCCTCACCACTCGATCTAGCTACTTCAAAGTCTTCAAAAAATTCCTCATGGCTTCCTTCAATACCCACATGCTAAGGCACACCACCTAAAGCACTCACAATTTCAGAAATCATGTCACTCTTCATCAATGCCATCTTAGATTGGAAATTGGTTTTAATCTCCTCTATTTCAGATCTAAAATCTTCTTTAACCTTCTCTGAGATCCTTTCTTCCACAACATTGCTAAGATCATCAATTTCCCTAGGGTTCAATCTTCTCAAAGGTGTCTTTCAAGATTTTTTTATATAAACCCTAATAAATCCACTTCACAAGACCCTGGTGTAAACTACCTCAACTTTGGTGCTCGGTATACAGACTTAGAAACAACGTTCACTCTAATACCACTTGATGTAGTACAAGATAGGAGAATCCCCAAAGGAGATGTCCTATCCCCCAACAAATAACCACACAATGAAAGATAAATAAAAATGCAAGATTTGAAGCCAAGTCACAATAATTTATTCATAGATATAACTTATCACATGAAATGTGTTGGGTTATAAGGTCTTCTCGATTATAGCTAAATACAAAGCAAGTAATAATTTTGCAAGATACCTCAAGATCCAGTGCAAACATTAGCTAGTCTAGATCCAAGCTCTAGTAGAAACCTCCAAGGAAATCCAAACTGGTAATTGCAAGCCCACCAAGCAATCTCCTAGTTTCCCAAGCCTTAGCTACTAGCCCTTCTCAAAATTTGCTCCTCTACCACCTCTTCTTCTCAAAGATGGATGAATAATGACTAAAGATTTTGTAATTTTAATGGAAACATAGTTTTCTTGTTTAGCAATAATGTCCCCACAAATGAACCAGTACTAGTCACACAGACTACTCTAGGAAATGGTTTAGCTTTAGAAGTGTTTTTCTATGTTGTTCTAGCAATTGCAAGTTTATCTATTAGTGCAAAAAATAGGTTCATGAGTATAAAACTCACCCAACAAAAAAAATAATGCATGATTTTCACATTACAAAATATAGAAAAACAAGGCTTTACTAGTTGTACTTGGCATAGTTGAAAATTTTTGCAAGCTCCTTGTTACCAAAAATGCAATTGACAATATTAGAGCAATGAGCCAAGGATATGTCTGCACTTCATCATGAGCTGAAGAATACATTGTTAGCAAATAAATTTTCAATGGATAAAGATCAAATGGGATACTAGCTAGAAGCATCTGAAAATAAAAGTTAAGTGTCAAAATATTGATAAAAATAAATAATGTTGCATTACTAGGGCCACAATCTACTATTATTGCTCATATCATTTCACAATGTGTACAAGTATTACATTCTTTCTTCTCATAGGAATACAAGAAAGTATTAGTTAAAGAGAAAGTGTAATAATAATATAATTTTTAGTAATGCTAAATATATGGATTAAATATATATACCAAGTTGGCATATATCTAACTAGTTCAAACCAAGACCGAAGTATAGAATAGCACTCAGTAATAATTGAATCTTCCTTAAATAAAATCAATGGTCTAAATTAATACTATATTTTTTAGTAATTTTGTAAAGAGAAAGTGTTTCTTACATGAAGGTTATGCGCTACAACACTCACCATGTTCACCACGAAGTCTCATAGGTGTCACAAAATCCTATAGAAGAACACATAATATTTTAGATCATGATCCATAAGATACTATAAAATATAAAAATCTATTGAACATCTATTATTTCTTAAAATTGATTATTGCTTACCTTCAAAGAATTGACTCTAATTATGCATTCTTCTTTTAGTGCCTCTGTCTCCTTGGCTAGGTTCCTCTCAAGGATAATTTTAATTTGTATGAGTTGGTGGGCCATGAATATGGGGTCACAATTATAGGCAACATCATCTAGAAATTATGCTCATGTTTTAAATCACATTTGATTTGCTATCATTTTTTCTTTTCCCTATCAATAAGTATCAATTTGTGACATCAATATCAGCAAAATTTGATCAAAATAATTCCAAAGCCATAAAGAAAAGAACATAATAATATGACATATGTTTCTATATAATTTTTACATTTATAATAATTAAATTATCCATGTCACCCTATGAAAAAGATTAGTAATTCTTAGCAATTAATAGCAAAATGAAAGTAATAGACTTACCAAAAAAAATATTAATAAAATAGTAAATTATATATTGGAGTCAATATTAATTGGAGGTAATTGGTTTAAGTTTGATACATACCAATCCCATGATAGATTTCAACACATAATAACTTATAAAAACACATAAGTCAAACAAATTTCTATAAATAAATCATGACCCCATCATACCTGACATTGATCATACATCGACAAACATTTCATTTATCATGTCATTGATCATCATCTTCATCCATGTCATCATCATCATCACCATCATCATACTTGTCACTTTGATGATCTTCATCACTACCACCATCTTCATCGCCATCATCATCATCCTCATCACCATTATCATGACCATCATCGCCTTGATCATCACCATCTTTATTAGCATGATAATGATCATCATCAACATTATTGTTAGCATTGCCAGAATCATCATCTTCTTCTTTGTCAACATTGTGAAACAATCGTTCATGATCACCATTTACTTATCTTATGATTCTTCAGTATCTTCTTCTTCCGTCACATTATACTTTACCAACCTTCCTCTTGGATCATGTCTAAAAGAAAATGAACAACATGGTTTATGTGGAATGCCAAAGTAAAAAAATTTCTCACATTGTCTTGGAAGAATGTAGGGCTCATCTCCAACTGCCTCAAATGACCTTGTATTAATAATTATAAATCCATTATCATGTTCAAGAATAGTCCTACCAAGATCCTTTCAATTCAGCCATAGCATAAACCATTTGATAAAAAATAGAAATAATTTGAATGAATTAAAGTCACACTCAAGGATATCATCCAAAATGCCATAGTATCAATTTTTAAATTGTTGAGGATGTATGTCATTTCTAGATGAAATATTGGTGACCTAGAAGACTGCACTTATCCCAAAATTATGAGTTTTTTTTGTTTCATCTAAATTTTTTCTATGAAATTTATGGACATGGTAGTACATATCTCTATGGTATTTGATATGCAATTATTCAAACATGTCAAGATTATTTGCATCGATATGTGAGTTGATATTAAACTGATGGGTCATAATTAGTAATCTTATGCATACCTTTCTATTGCTTAAGCTATATACTAGATCAAGTACTAGTGGCATAACATTGGGATCTCTATTACAATGAGCTTATTTAATCAATTATGCAACACTGCACCACATTAACGATCGACCATTTTCTTGAGGCTGTTGAATCCATACCATCATCCAATCAAGATTGTTTGTAATATACAAATGGAGTGCATCCCACTCATGTTCAACTATAAAGAAAACAACTAGACCAATTAGAAAAAACTTATATTGATGATTGATAAGAATTAATTAACTACAATAAAATTTTATAATTACCTCTCACTCTCCTCAATCTACATTTCCCCATCAAGTACTCCCCTCCAAATTTGTTAATAGAGTTGGAACCCCAAATGTGATATCCATTTATATTTATTGCAAACCTTGGAAGATTTCACTAATGTAAACCATGGTTTGGTATACCTTATATCCGTCTACCATAAAACCCTTAGGACATGCTCTTTGCCGAACCAACCCCTTCATAAATTTTGAGTGTCTCTCAACCATCCATGTTGACCTAGTTTATATAGGTCCACACAATGAAATCTCCTCAACTTGATGTATGAGGTAGTGTTCTTGAGCATTTAAAAGTTGAAGGTAGACACTTTTTTATTTCATACATAAGCTATGGAATTTTTATCTTTCAATATTTTATATCTTTTTTATTAATTTCTTTAGATGATAACCACCTAAAAGAGACTCAACACACAAGAACGTATAAATAAGATTTCAGATAAAAATATATAATAGATTACATAAAAATTAAAGCAAGTCATTAATACAATATATATACAACAAATCTAAGAAATAACACTTCTAACCTCATGCATTTTCTAAGATCATATATAACTTGTTTAATATTGTTGTTAAACTAGTGTGGGAGGGATAGAAATAGGACATACTAGAATTATTAAAAAATAAAATATTTTCTATATATTATGAAATAATACAATAGGTAGTATATTCTATTTTACAAATATTGTTGGAATTCTTTAGAATGACTGAGAGGGGGGGTGAATCCATTATCCAAGGTCTAGATGTACTATTAAAAATTTTCACAGCTAAGTAAACCCATAAAACATTTATCATCATGTATGCATCCATAAGATTATGCAATCACTTAAAACTTGTAGGTTACTATCAAGTCAATTTGTAAAAATGTAAACATGAAACATAATATATTCAATAACATGCTTGGCATGATGATTTACATGGAAATAAAATTTGGGAAAAACCACCAATAACATGCTACTCTTTCTCATTCTTTTGATGTAATGCCCTGTGAAAAGCCAACCCTGTTAACGATTATAATGCACATTGTTAAATGTGATTTTGTTAAAGGATTTCAATCATCTTGTTAAGAGTGAGCCTTTTTAGAGGACTTTAGACCATTCACTTGGAATGTCACCTAGTTAAAAGATTACAAATGACTATTAGGTCAACCTTAATTCAAAGGATTTACCCTAGACTAATACAATTATTAGAGAGTAATAGTAAGGCTTGATCTGATAACAACTTACCACTCCATTTTCAAATTATAGATCATTGATTCACTCCTCTATTCTACTTGGCATTCACATAGTTTAGCTTTGATAGCTTGTTCACCCTTCAAGCATCCATACCCTTAAGTCTTCTTATTTTTCTTACCAATGTAGACTCTTCTCTTAGGTGACTGAATGAAGCAATACTCTAGACTCCTTGTCTTCCTTAGGTTCTTGCACATGCCAACCTTTGCTTCTGACCAACCATTTCTATAAATACAGAATTAATATATTTTATTGTTCATTCTCCATCATCCAATTTAGGGTTAGAACATATTAGGTAGGAATTAAATGAATCTATCCCTTATTTCATTTCATTCCCTTCAAAAACTTCTCCTTCAATCCTCTTTGAATTTGCCTCAAAACTATTTATCTTGAATTTTGTGCCACTAGCTCATCAATCTTATGTTCCACATGGTTCACAAAATCCAATAAATCAACTTTGACAACTTAGATCCATCAAATTCATGATCTTTTTGATAATGTTGACACTTGGCTTTAACTAGCTTCTAATGCTCGACACTTACTACATTGCTTGACATCTATTGAAAAATCACTCAGCATGAACTAAATTTAATTGGTGCTCAGCATCAACTAAACTTTACTTAGCATTAACTATTTCACTTGGCTTACACTAAAATAAACTTTTTCTTATCTCCGACTCATTTTTTGCTCGGCTTGCACAAACTTTGCTTGACACCTATTGTCCACTTAGTCAAGCTTGGTAGACAAACTTTGTTTAACTTGTTCTTCTAACCTTACTCAGTGTAACCAACATTTTCAACCATAAGTAGATTATAAATGCACTATGATATCATTGTCTTAGTTCATTCTTGTACTCCTTTTCCATATCATAACTCAACCTTTCCTCTAGGTGCTATTGTTATATCATTTTGATCAAATCCTCTTCATCAATCAGTCAAGTGATAGTACTTAAATCATATAAGTAGTTGTCTTACTAGCAAAAAGAAGGTTTGACATCAATGATAAAACAATGATTAAAACACATTTATCATACTTGTATGAAAAAATTTTCAATAATCTCCCTCTTTTGAATTGATGGTAAACCAAATTGATCAACCAAACTAACTAGGTTTAAAAAGTAAGACCAACAAAATACCAAAAAGAAAATAATTCCTTGTATTGAGATGTCTCCCTCTATCAGCAACTTTCATCTTTTGAATAGGTTACAAAATTGTATTCTATTCTAATCAACAGATAATCAACTCATCCTTATGATTCCCTCTGAATTACTTCTTATATCTCCATCTACATTATCTTCCTCTTACAAGATAGAAAATTTCTTTCTTAACAATAAGAATTTCTCCCTCTTTGTTCAGTTTCTTTATGTGCTATTTAATAATGTCTATCTCCCTCATAGGATTATCCTATTTCTTCAATATCTCCCTCTCATAGGATTTTGTTTAGTTATATCTATTCAAAATCATTGAAAAGATAATGAATGAAGAATGATGGAACTGGTAAAGAATGTCTTCAATCATTCGTTGATGTCAAACTTGCTACTTGCAAGAATGAGAATTGCTTAAGTGATCCAAATACTATCAATTGGTTGATTGACAAGGAGGAGGAAATCAATAAGATGTAACTAGAGCACCTAGAAAAAGGTTGAAGTTATGATGTTGTAATGAAGAATAAGGATCAGCTAAGCCATTGATGAAATAGTGTATTGATGACATACTCTAATGGACACACTAAGGCACATCAAAGATGCAAGGTTTGACTAACTCATTTGTAAAGCATAACTAAGTTCATTTGGGAGAGCCGAGAAAATTCTCAGTTGAAGCCAAGCAAGGTCAACTTCAGTGTTTGCTGAGAAATTCTTTAGGTGCCGAGTAGGATCATTCAAGTGCTGAGTAACACAGGATCATTCAGGTGCCATGTAACACAGGAACTTAATAGGTGCTGAGTAGCACAACAATTCTTTAGGTGCCAAGTGATTCAAGAAAATAGTAGAAGCTGAGCAATATAAGAAAGCTTCAGGTGCTGAGTAAAGAAAAAACTATAGAGGATGCTGAGCAATCCATAACCAGAAGGTGTCGAGCATCAGTAAATGTAGTAGAAGTCGAGTAACCTAGTTAATGTCGAGCATTAGTAAACCAATAATGTCGAGTTGTTGCATTATTTGTTAAGTCAAAAGATTCACTAGATCAGTAACGATAAGTTTGTTACATTGAATTTTGTGAATTAGTTGGATGATAAGGATGATGAGTAGATGTCACAAAATTTTATGTAGGCCATGCAAACAAATTCAAGGCAAATGCTGATGGACTTATCATGAAGTTTATGGAAGAAAAAAATTGGAGGGAAAACAATATTATTCTCTTAGATCAAATCAAATTAATGAGTGGAAAGATTTGAGCAAGAAATGAAGAACAAAAATTCTTTATAAGGATTTATAGGATAGAGATCAAAGTGTGGTCATGGTCATGTAAAGAAGCCAAGAGAAGGCTAGTGTGAAGTGTCAAGAAGAGGACACAGTGAGGAGTAAGCACAAAGCATCAAGACTTTGAGTTGATCAAGTGACCATAGAGTGCATTGGCATAATGAGTGGAAGAACTCAAGGAGACAGATCTTGAAGGGTGGACAAGCTATCAACACTGCAAGGAAGAAAAGCCAAGCAAAGAAAAGAACTTAAGAGTGATATGAAATCTGCAAGGTTAGAGTTGCAATCTTTATCAGGTCAAAACCTTTCTAATACTTTCTTAACATTGTATTAGACATTGAAATCCTACATTGCTAGGTTAGCTTAATAGCTAGGTGGATAAGCCTTAGGAAAAGGATAGAAGATCCCCAAGAGAAGGATAAGAGATCCTCAGGAGGAGGATAGGAGATCCTTAGAGAGGGATAAAAGATCCTTTTGAGAAGGTGACTGTAAATCACATGGACTTGGGTGGGCCTAACGGCTCTATGTAAATCCTTTAATAGGGTGAAATTATAAGTTGAATGTTCTTAAGTCCTCTAATAGGGCACACTCCTAATAGAGTGTAGAAATCCTTTAACAGGGTCACATCTGTCAGTGTGTAAAATGTTTAACAGAGCAGGCCTTTAATAGGGCAAACCATCAGAAATGGTTGAAATCAATTGCACAGTTATTTTGTGGGTGTCATCCTCACCCTAGTTTTACCTTCTTATTCTTGGAGGGCTTTTGGGTTACCAAAATCCTTTGTGTTATGTGGTGATGCATGTTTACTTTTAATGATTGTTTAATGTTTAATTTCATGCATGATAATTTCAATTATATGCCATTAAGGATTTGACAAAAAATTTGTATTGGACATTATTGGACCTTGGATAACTAATTCACCCCCCCTCTCAATTATTCTAAAAGAACTCTAACAATTGGTATCAAAGCCCACTGCTGATTTGTTTCAAGGTACTAGCAGCAAGAAGATCAAGATGTCCAAGAGAGAAGTTCCCAAGCTAAACAAAGATAACTTTGTTGCATGGAAAAGCCTGATGAAGCTGCACCTTGGATCAATAGGTGACTATGCATAGACCTCAATCACAATTGATCATGTAGACGCTACTAGGCCCCTCACTATAGAAGACATGAGCAAGAAGAAGGAGCACAATCAAGCAATGTTAGATATTGCATCAACACTAAGCTATGCCAAGTATGATGACATCAAATAATGTGATACTTCACATTAGATGTGGAAAACATTATCAAACATCTATAGAGGAGATGACAATGTCAAGAGAGCCAAAAGAGAGAGCCTAAGAGGAAAGTTTAATGACATGAAAATGGAAGAAGGAGAGAATGCTACTCAATATGGTGCAAGAATGAAAGAAGTGGTAAGTGCCATAAGAAGCCTAGGAGGACAGTTATTAGAAGAAACAATATGTAGCAAATACTTGAGAACTTTGCTTCCTATTTATGCTATAAGAGTATCAGCCATCCAAGAGCTAAGGTGTGTACCAGGCAACACATTGTCATTTGAAGGAATAAATGGAACACTTACTGCCTTTGAGCTATCCAACTTTGATAACTACAAGATAGAAAACTTTGAATCTGCATTCAAAGCCAAGATTACAATAAAAGACAACGAGGAGGTGCAAACAAAAAAAAGAATGGAAAAGGAAAGTATGTATCTAGTGATAGTAGCACTAATGAAGATGATGTAGACCAATTGGAGGCATTACTAGCAAGAAGATTTTATAGAGGAAGAGGAAAATTCAAAGGTAAGCTGCCAATCATTTGTTTCAATTGTAATGAAGTTGGTCACATTGCAGCCAGATGCACACAAAAGAAAAATTACAAGGATGGAGGCAACCTCAAGAACAAGAAAGAGAACAACAAGGACTACAAAGGTAAAGGCAAAATATGCTACATTGTTGAAGAAGACTCTGACAAGAATGATGATGAAGTAGTCTATGTGGCTATGAAAGATGAATCAGATGAAGATGAAGCAACTACCTTGGTAACCTACATGAACAAGAATAACAAATGGATCATAGACAGTGGATGCTCTCATCACATGACTAGAGAAAAAAGTAAGTTATTACCTTTACTCAATATGAAGGAAATAGTGTTAGATTTGTTAACAATGCACCATGTCAGATCAAAGGGAAAGGAAGTATCAAGCTTACTAAAAAGATATCATGTGATAATGCATACTATGTTGAAGGCTTGAATTATAACTTGTTAAGTGTCTCATAGTTAGGAAACATAGGTTGTAAGGTTGAATTTGAAAATAGAGTTGCCAAGATCTATGATTCTCAAGGAAGTCTAATAGGAAAAGGTGACTAGACTAGGAGTAATTTGTTCTACCTAGACATGGAAGATGCTTCTTGTCTCATTGTTAAAACTGATGATGTATGGTTATGGCACAAGAGGTTATATCATGTAAATTTTGACAATATAATAAGCATCAACAAAGTTGAAGAAGCCTGATAACACCATGTGCAAACAATGCCAACTAGGGAAGATGACCAAGTCAACTATCAAAAGCAAGGCTTATACTTCTAATGAAGTACTAGAGCTAGTTCATACTAACTTGTGTGGTCCTATTGAACTGCAAAGCTACAAAGGTGACAAATACATAATGCTATTTGTAGATGACTATTCAAGGATGATGACAGTCATGTTCCTAAAACAAAAATTAGATGTGTTCCAAATGTTCAAATGGTACTTGGCCAGAGTTGAGAAAGAGACTAGGAAGAACCTAAAATGTCTCAGATCTGATAGAGGAGGTGAATTCACATCAAGAGAATTTGAGGATTTCTGCAATGAAAGAGGAATCAAAAGGTAGACATCAGCACCTAGGACTCAAACTTAGAATGGTATAGAAGAAAGAAGGAATAGATTAGTTATTGACAGCACCAGGACCTTAATGATGGAGAAAAATGTTGCACTCAAGTACTGGAGAGAAGCTGTAAGTATTATAGTCTACACACTCAATAGAGTTCAAGTCAAGAAAGGCACAAA
The DNA here is from genome assembly GCA_028749045.1 of Cupressus sempervirens. Classification (NCBI taxonomy): domain Eukaryota; kingdom Viridiplantae; phylum Streptophyta; class Pinopsida; order Cupressales; family Cupressaceae; genus Cupressus; species Cupressus sempervirens. The sequence continues at coordinate 441,170,141 of CM053786.1, read as the reverse complement.
TGCAACACCTTTTGAATTATGGTATGGGCATCCTCCTAATGTAAAACATTTCAAAATATTTGAATGCAAATGCTATATATATAAGGAGTCTAGAAATGGAAAGTTTGATGCAAACAGTGAGGAAGGCACATTTCTTGGGTATTCTACTAGAAGAAAAGCTTATAAGTGCTTGAATCTTAACACTAACAAAGTAGTAGAAAGCACAAATGTGAAATTTGATGAGCTTGCAGACTCAAAGCATTGAGAACACCAAGAAAGCAGAAGAATACAAGACCTTTGTATACTTTTATGAAGGTATACATAATAATGGTGAAGTTGCAACTCAAAATGACAATTAGCAACAAAATCCAATATATGTTGAGTCACAGATAGTGAATGTCGAGCAACAGACACATTTAGAAGCCAAGCTATAGAATATAGAGAATGTTCATTAAGATTCTGAGAACTATCAACATGAAGAAAATGGAGAAATATCTGATGAAAATACAGATGAAGATTCAGATTCTGAAAGAGACAACATGAAAAAAAGGAAAGAACCAGTATTGGAAAAGTATGTAAGAAGACATCATCCTATAGATCAAATTATTGGAAACAAAGAGGTAGGACCAATGACAAGGAATAGACTCAGAAGTGAGACATGTTTGCTTAGCAAAATGGAACCAAAAATAGTAAGTGAAATGATAAAAGATGATGATTGGTACAATGCTATGAAAGAAGAAATAGAACAAATTGAAAAGAACAAGACATGAACCTTAGTCTCAAGACCAATTGAGAAGAATGTGATTGGAACCAAGTGGGTGTTTAGAAACAAGTTAGACAAAAATGGTGAAATCACAAGGAACAAGGCAAGACTAGTTTGTAAAGGGTATGCACAAGAAGAAGGACTAGACTATGGAGAAACTTTTGCTCTAGTTGTCAGAATGGAAGGAGTAAGGACCTTACTGGCATATGCATCCTTCAAAGGATTTAAAGTCTATAAAATAGATGTCAAGTCTACATTTCTAAATGGTATACTTGAAGAGGAAGTCTACATAGAGAAACAAAAAGGATTTATTGATGAAAATAAGTAAAACAAGGTACGTAAATTGCATAAGGCTCTATATGGATTAAAGCAAGCACCTAGAGCTTGGTATGAGAGACTTCACAAGTATCTAGTGAAAATAGGATTTGAAAGAACTGATGATAATAGCAACATGTACATCAAATCAGAAGAAGATAAGGATATCCTTGTATCTGAAATCTTTGTGGATGACATAGGTTTTGGAGGAAAGGAAGTGCTTTGCAAAAGTTTTGCTTACAAAATGAAACATGAGTTTGAGATGTGTATGTTTGGAGAAATCAAGTTTTTTTTGGATTACAAGTACATCAACTAAAACATGGTATATTTGTGACACAATCAAAGTACATCAAAGAGATACTCAAGAGATTTGGATTGGAAGACTCAAAACCTGTCAGCACACCAATGGCAATAGGACATAAGCTACCCAAAAATGATGAATCAGCCGAAGTCAATCAAACAATGTACAAATTCATGATTGGAAAATTACAACATGTTGTACATAGCAGACCAGACATAGCATTAGAAGTTGGAATAGTGGCTAGATTCTCTACTAATCCTAGAGAAAATCATCTCATGGTAGTAAAAAAGATAATGAGGTATCTCAAAGGAACTGATGATTTTGGCCTATACTTAAAAAAGAATGAGAAGTTTGAGCTCAATGCATTCATAAACACAGATTGGGGAGGTAACATTGATGACAGGAAAAGAACAAGTGGAGGAGCATTATTCTTAGGTAAAAGGCTAGTTACTTGGACTAGCAAGTGACAAACATGCACATCTCAATCCACTACAGAAGCAGAATATGTGGTAGCAGCAATCAATTGCACAAACATTGTGTGGCTCAAACATCTATTGAAAGGAATGAAAGAAGAGGTAACCAAACTTGTGATAATGTATTGTGATAATACAAGTGTTATAAACATATCCAAGAATATAGTAATGCATGCAAAAACCAAGCATATTGCAATCAAGTATCACTATGTCAGAGAATTGGTGGAAGACAAACAAGTGAAGATGGAGTACATTCACATAAAGGAATAAATTGCAGATATCTTCACTAAACCATTGTTTAAGGATCCTTATGAATATCTTAGAGGCAAGTTGGGGGTAATGCCCCTAACTCAAGTAGTCTAAAGCAACAAAGAAGCTGCCCTACATCAACAGGAGTAGATCCTTGCAATATTAGAAGAATGATACAGAGGATGCCAATAGGAACAAAAATTCTAGATTAGTCACAAGCATGGTGACAGAGGGAGAAAACATGAGATGAAAAGCTTATATTTAGCATGTTGAAGATGCTACATCTTTGGCATTTATGTCAAAGAGGGAGATTTTTGAGAATCTAATCAATGAAAGATATGGAGATGTATGAGAATGTATGAAAGGAGAAATGAAAGATGGGGATTTAGAAGAGATAAGAAACTGATCAGCAAGTAGCTATGAAGGAAGGATCAGGAATACAGAGTAAGGATGGAGCAGTCAAGAGGGAGAAGTAGAGCAAAGGATTCAGTTTTTATCATCAAAAGAAGGAGACATGCTACAAGAAGGAATATATGTAATGACAACAAGTTTTTTGTTTGGTATATAATTTTGGTGGTAACTAAGTTGATCAACTCAATCAATTGATCAATTTGGTTTGCCATCAATGCCAAAGAGGGAGATTGTTGGAAATGATTGAAACAATCATGAATGAAGAATGATGGAACTGGTAAATAATGTCTTCAATCATTGTTTTGTCATTAATGTCAAACTTGCTACTTGAAGGAATAACAATTTCTTAAGTGATCCAAATACTATCAATTGGTTGATTGACAAGGGGGAGGCAATCAATAAGATGTAACTAGAGCACCTAGAGAAAGGTTGAAGTTATGATGTTGTAATGAAGAATAAGGATCAACTAAGCTATCGATGAAATAGTGTATTGATGACATACTCTAATGGACACACTAAGACACATCAAAGATGCAAGGTTTGACTAAGTCATTTATAAAGCATAAATAAGTTCATGTGTGAGAGCCGAGCAAGCTAGTTAGTGCTGAACAAATTCTCAGTTGAAGCCAAGAAAGTTCAACTTCAGTGTGTGCCAAGCAATTCTTTAGGTGCTAAGCAAGATCATTCAAGTGCTGAGTAACACTAGATCATTCAGGTGCCAAGTAACAGAGGAAGTTAATAGGTGAAAAGTAACACAACAATTCTTCAGGTGCCAAGTGATTCAAGAAAATAGTAGAAGCTGAGCAATATAGGAAAGCTTGAGGTGTCAAGTAATGTAGAAACTATAGACAATGTCGAGCAATCCAGAACTAGAAGGTGTTGAGCATCAGTAAATGTAGTAGAAGTTGAGTAACCCAGTTGTCGAGCATCTGTAAACCAATGATGTTGAGTTGTTGCATTATTTGTTAAGTCAAAAGATTCGCTAGATTAGTAATGATAAGTTTGTTACATTGAATTTTGTGAATTAGTTGGATGATAAGGATGATGAGTAGATGTCACAGAATTTTATGTAAGCCATGCAAACCAATTCAAGGTGAATGCTGATGGACTTATCATGAAGTTTATGGAAGAAAAAATTTGGAGGGAAAAAATATTCTTCTCTCAGATCAAATCAAATTAATGAAAAGAAAGATTTGAGCGGGAAATGCAGAACATAACTTCTTTATAAGGATTTACAGGACAAAGATCAAAGTGTGGTTGTGGTCATGTAAAGAAGCCAAGAGAAGGCTAGTGTGAAGTGTCAAGAAGAGGACCCAGTGAGGAGTAAGCATAGAGCATGAAGACTATGAGTTGATCAAGTGACCATAGAGTGCATTGGCATAACGAGTGGAAGAACTCAAGGAGATAGATCTTGAAGGGTGGACAAGCTGTCAGCAATGCAAGGAAGAAAAGCCAAGCAAAGAAAAGAACTGAAGAGTGATTTGAAATCTGTAAGGTTAGAGTTGCAATCTTTATCAGGTCAAAACCTTTCTAATACTTTCTTATGATTGTATTAGACATTGAAATCCTACATTGCTAGGTTAGCTTAACAGGTAGGTGGATAAGCCTCAGGAAAAGGATAGAAGATCCCTAGGAGAAGGATAAGAGATCCTCAAGAGGAGGATAGGAGATCCTTAGAGAGGGATAAAAGATCCTTTTGAGAAGGTGACTATAAATCCCATGGAATTGGGTGGGCCTAACAGCTCTATGTAAATCTTTTAACAGGGTAAAATTCTAAGTTGAATGTTCTTAATTTCTCTAACAAGGCACACTCCTAACAGGGTGTAGAAATCCTTTAACAGGGTCACATCTGACAGTGTGTAAAGCCTTTAATAGGGCAAACCATCAGAAGTGGTTGAAATCAATTGTGTAGTTATTTTGTGGGTGTCATCCCCACCCCAGTTTTACCTTTTTATTCCTGGAGAGATTCTGGGTCACCAAAGTCCTTTGTGTTATGTGGTGATGCATGTTTACTTTTCATGATTGCTTAATTTTTAATTGCATGCATGATAATTTCAATTATATGCCATTAAGGATTTCACAAAAAAAAATGATTGGACATTATTGGACCTTGGATAACTGATTCACCCCCCCTCTCAGTTATTCTAAAAGAATTCTAACAATATCTCCCTCTTTGACAAAAATGTCAAAGATTTATCATCTTAAATATGCAAATATGAACAATTTCAATTTCTCTCTTGATCACCTTGTTTATGACTAATTTGTAAATGCAACTCTTTGATTACTTTAGGTAGCTCCTAAAGTAAGATCCACTGCATCAATATATAACATATGTCAATCAACTTGTATGATGTAAGGCACTCCTCTTGTTTCTTAGATAGCATTTGATAGGGATATCACCCCTAGTTTACCTCTTAGATATTCATGAGCATCCTTGGGTAATGCTTTTGTGAAGATATTAGTAATTTTCTCTTTTGTGTTAACATATTCCATCTTCACCTCTTTATCTTGAACTAATCTTCTCAAGTAATGATACTTGATTCCAATGTGCTTTGTTTTGTGTGCATCAAAAGATTCTTTGATATATGTATAGAACTTATATTATCACAGTTATGTATCATTGTTTCAATGATCTATTCCTTCATACTTTTGCATAGCTATTTGATCCATACAATGTTTGCACAATTTATTGTAGTAGCAACATATTCAACTTTGGTGGTGGATTGAGAAATGTAGTTTTGTTTCTTGCTAGTCCATGTAACTAACCTCTTTCCTAAGAAAAATGATCCTCCACCGATGCTCTTTCTATCATCAATATTTCTGGCCCAATCAACATCAATATAGGCTCTTAATTCAAATTTCTCATATTTCTTGTAGTATAGACCATATTCCTCTACTCCCTCTAGATATATCATTATTATCTTTACAACCATCAAATGATTATCTCTAGAATTAGTAGAGAATCTTGCAACTATCGCTATAGATAATGCAATATTAGGTCTACTATGCACTACATATTATAATTTCCCAATCATAGACCTATAAAATGTTTGATTCGCCTAAGTTGAATCATCATTCTTTGACAATTTGTGTCTTTTCAACATAGGTGTACTTACTACCTTGGAATCTTCCAATCCAAAATTTTTTAGTATCTCCTTAACATACCTTGACTGAGTGATCTATATAGCATATTTCATCTAGTGTATTTGCAAATCCACAAAGAACTTGATCTCATCTACAAAATTTTTAGATAACAAAATACCTTTAACTTTCTATGTCTTCAAGTATATATTGCTATTATCATCAGTCCTTTCAAATCCAATCTTCATGAGATGATTATGAAGTCTCTCATACCATGCTCTTGGTACTTGCTTCAAACCATATAAAGCTTTATTTAATCTACATACCATATTTTTATTATTAACATCAAAAAATCCTTCTAACCATTCTATATAAACTTCTCCCTCTAATATACCTTTTAGAAATGTAGGCTTAACATCCATTAGATAAACTTTGAAACCTTTGTATGCAAAGTAAGCAAGCAGAGTTCTTATTCCTTCCAATCTAGCAATAGGGGAAAATGTTTCTCCATAGCCAATCCCTTCTTGTGCATATCCTTTATAAACTAATTTTTCCTTGTTCCTTGTGATTTCACCATTTTCATCTAACTTTTTTTTGTATACCCACTTGGTATCAATCACATTTTTTTCCTCTAGTCTAGGAACTAGAGTCCATGTTTTGTTTTTCTCAATTTGTTCAATCTCTTCTTCCATGGCTTTACTCCAGTCCACATCTTCTAAGGCATCTTTCACTATTTTGTGTTCTTTCATACTCAAAAAATATGTATCTTTTCTCAACTTTTTCCTTGTCATTGGTCTAGCATCTTTATCACCAATGATTTGTGTAGTAGGATGATGTCTCTTGACATATTTAGACAATCTTGGTTCAACTCTAGTTTCTTCATTTGGTCTTTCAACTTCTAAATCACTATGTACATCTCTATCAGGTAGTTCAACATCTCTTTCATTTACACTGATCTCAGAAATAGAATGTGCCTCAACTTCATTTGGTAGTTCAATACCTTCCTAAAAGTATATAGATAATTTTTTATTCTTCTAGTTCCTTCATAGATTCAGCCTCATATACTTCTGTATATTCATCAAATTTCACATTTGCAATTTCCACTACTTTGTTAGTTTTAGTATTTAAACACTTATAAGCTTTACTTTTTGTGGAATAAACTAGAAATATACCACCTTCTCTTTTTGCATATAGTTTACCATTCCTAAATTCTTTGAGAATATAACATTTTCTTCTAAATACCTTAACATATTTTATGTTGGGTGAGTATCCATACCATAGTTCAAAAGGGTTTGAATGAATACATTTCTTGACTTGCACATGAATAAAGGTATTGACAATTGTACTTACAACTTCTCTCTAGTATTTTAAAACAACATTTTTCTCCATCATGAGTCTCCTAACATAGTCCATAATAGACCTATTCCTTCTTTTAGCAATTCTATTTTGTGGAGGGGTTCTAGGAGAAGATTATCTTTTGATTCCTTTGTCTTTATAGAACATCTCAAACTCATTTAATGTAAATTCTCCTCCTCTATTAGATCTCAAATATTTTAGACTTTTACTTGTTTCCTTTTCAACTCTTGCTAAGTACCACTTAAACATTTGGAAAGTATCAAACTTCTATTTCAAAAACATAACTATCATCATTCTAGGATAATCATCATACAACATAATGTACTTATCTCCTTTGTAGCTTTGTACTTCAATTGGTCCTCAAAAGTCAGTATGAACAATCTCTAGCATTCCTTTAGAGGTATGAGTTTTACTTTTAAAAATTGACTTAGTCATCTTGCCTAACTAACATTGTTTGCACATTATATTGTTAGGCTTTTTCAACTTAGGCAAACCTCTGACTTTTCTCATGTTACTAATACTAACCAAGTTGTTGGTTATGGTTCTGGATTAGATCGTGTTGTAAATTTTTATCATTTAGAAGTATTACTAACAATTTTAATGGATTGTGAAAATTTGATCTTTTTGACAAACCAAGTTATCAAAATTAACATTACATAACCTCTTGTGCCATAGCCACATGCCATCATAATCTACAACTAAATAAGTAGCATCCTCTATATCAAGGTAGTATAGATTACTTCAAGTTTGATCACCATTTCTAATTAGTTTTCCATCAGTATCATATATCTTAGCAATCTTGTTTTCAAACTCAACCTTACAACCTGAATTATTCAGTTGTGACACACTCAATAGATTATAGTTAAGTCCCTCAATGTAGTAAGTGTTGTCACATAAAATCTTTTCTATGAGCTTGATAGAACCTTTTTCTTTTATCAAACATGGTGCATCATTACCAAATCTTACACTATTTCCATGATAACAATTCAAGGTAATGAACTTACTCTTATCTCCAGTTATGTGATGTGAACACCCAATGTCAATGATCTATTTGTCATTCTTGTTCACACAACAAACAAGTACAATAGGCTCATCTTCATCAGATTCATCCTTCATCGCAACATACACCACTTCATCATCATGATCATTAGATTCATCTCTTGTTACCTCTTCAACAATGTAGCATGACTTCTTGCTTTCATTTTTGTAATCTTTGGTGTCTTCATCTCTTCTACTTTTGTACTTGTCATCACCTCTGTAGTTCTTCTTCACTGGACATCTAGCAGCAATATGACCAACCTCATTACAATTGAAACAAATGCCAGGCAATTTACCTATAAACTTTCCTTTACCTCTGTGACATCTCCTTGCTAATAGTGCTTCAAATTGATCTACATCCTCCTCGTTTGTCTCACTATCACTAGACACATATTTTGTCTTTTTTTTCTTCTCATTAGGTTCCTTTAATGATAGCTTAGCTTTGAAAGAAGATTCAATATTTTTAGGCTCAAAAATAGTGAGCCTACCTACTAGACCTTCAAGAGGTAGATCAATCCCTTGTACACATCTTAGTTCTTGTATTGTAGAAACTCTAATAGCATAGATGGGTAGCAGTGTTATCAAAACATTGTTTAGTACAATATCATCATCTATTTTACTAGTAGCTCCTCTTATTGCATTGACAACATCTTTTATCCTATATCAATATTGAGCAATATTTTCATGTTCTTGCATTCTCATATCATCAAAATTACCTCTGAGACTTTCAGCTTTGGCTCTTAGAACATTATTGTCAGCTCCATAGATGGTGTATAGAGCATCACACATTTTCTTTGCACTATCACATCCTTTGATATCATCAAACTCAATATAGCTTAGGGTAGAGGAAATCTCCAACATTGCCTAGTTGTGTTCTTTCTACTTTTTTTAGATTTTTAGTAGTTAAGACTCCAGCAGGATCAACATGCTCAATAGAAATGGTATATTGTGCATGATCTCCAAGTTCTCCAAGGTGTAGTTTCATTAGAATTTTCCATGTAGGAAAGTTATCTCTATTAATCTTGGGTACTTCTCTTTTTGACAACTTAAAATTTGTGCTTGTAGTACCTTCAAACTAGTCCTCTTAAGCAGATGGCTTTGATACCAATTGTCAGAATTCTTTAGAATACCTTGGGGGGGGGGGGGGGGTGGTGAATCAGTTATCCAAGGTCCAAATGTACTATTAAAACTTTTCACAGCTTAATGAACTCATAAAACATTTATCATCATGCATGCATCCATAAGATTATGCAATCGCTTAAAACTTGTAGGTTATTGTCAAATCAATTTGCAGAAATGTAAACATGAAATATGACACATTCAATAACACAATTGACACAATTATTTACATTAAAATCCAATTTGGCAAAAACCACTAGTAACATATTATTATTTCTCACTCTTCTGAAGTGATGTCCTATGAAAGGCCAACCCTGTTAAAGGTTACAATGTACAATGTTAAATGTGACCATGTTAAATGATTTCAATCACCCAATCAGAAGTGAGCCTTGTTAGAGTAATTTTGACTATTCACTTAGAATGTCACCTGATTAAAGGATTTACAAATGACTATTAGGTCAACCTTAATCCAAAGGATTTACCCTAGACTAATATCATTATTAGAGAGTAACTGTAAGGACTGATCTAATAACAACTTACAACTTCATTTACAGATTATAGTTCTTTGTTTCAATCCTCCATTTTGCTTGGCTTTTGCAAACTTAAGCTTTGATATCTTGTTTACCCTTCAAACATCCACACCCTTAAGCCTTCTTTCTTTTCTTGCCAATGCATACTCTTCTCTTAGGTCATTGAATGAAGTAATACCCTAGACTCCTTGTCTTCCTTAGGTTCTCACACATGACAACCTTTTCTTTTGATCAACCATCTCTATAAATAGAGAATTGAGATATTTTTTCATTCATTCTCCATTGTCTAATTTAGGGTTAGGATAGATTAGGTAGGATTCAATGAATTTACCCCTATTTCATTTTATTCCCTTCTAGAAACTTCTCCTTCCATCCTCTTTGAATTCATCTCAAATTTTTTAATCTTGAATTTTGTGCCATCAGCACATGAATCTTATCTTCCACATAGTTCACAAAATCCAATAAAAAAACTTTGACAACTTAGATCCATCAAATTCATGATCATTCTATTGACAGTCAACATTAACTATCTTTTTATGCTCAACACATACTATATTGCTCAACATCCATTGAAAACTCACTTAGCATGAACTAAAGTTTACTCTTGCTCGACATCAACTAAACTTTACTTGGCTTACACTAAAATAGACTTTTTCTTGGCTCCAACTAATTTTCTACTTAGTTTGCACTAACTTTTCTCAGCACCTACTATCTGCTCGGTCAAGCTTGGCAGACAAATTTCATTTAACTTGTTCTTCTAACCTTACTTAGTGTAACCAACCTTTGCAACCTTAAGTAGATTATCAATGAACTATGATATCACTGTCTTAGCTAATTCTTGTACTCCTTTTTCATATAATAACTCAGCCTTTCCTCTAGGTGCTATTGTTACATCATTTTGATCAAATCCTCTTCATCAATCAAACAAGTGATAATACTTATATCATATAAGTAGTTGTCTTACTAGTAAATAGTAGTCTTGACATCACTGAAAAAATAATGATTGAAACACATTTATCATACTTGTATCACTCTCTTTTCAAAAAATATATTGTAAATAGAGAACATGACTTACCTTGACGAAGGTATGCCAATCATGTGTTTTCAACCTTGGCCCAAAATCACCTTTCTTTGATACAAGACTGCTTATATTTGTAGCAAATCATGTGGTGATTTTTTTATGACTTCTTTTAATGTATCACTTTGTTACTCTATTAATAACCAAGGAAGGGCACTCATATTTATGTGGTCTCCATTTAATGAAATATTTTAGTTCATGATTGGATTCATGAATGTCATTACAAATTTTAGCAATTTTTTTTGTATCATGCCTTCCATCCAATATTTTTCATAGTGTCTCTGTTATATTCTTTTCAATATGCATAGCATCAAACAAATGCACGATTGGGAGATCCTTGTAGTATAGTAACCTACTAAATTAAGTAGGATAACCTTTTATTCCTTTAAGAAGTTGGTCATTGATGCCTTGATGACCTTTAGGAGCATCAATTATATCATTACTAAATAAAAGACAATATCAAAATACAAATTTCAAATTTCAAACCACAAACTGGACATTACCATGGTAATTTTGTCAATCATATTCTAACTTCCATAAATGAGGTGTCATTCTTCATGGCCTTGATGTTGTCTCTTCTTTTTCCATTTAAAAGATATTTTTTAGAAATTTGATACTTATGATTATTGTGGAGAAAGTTCCTAAACTCATCGAACACCTTCTTTCCTAAACTTCTTCAATGACAAAATTTCATCTTCGGACCACAAAATAGACATGTGAATTTTTGCTTTGTTTGAAGACCTAAGAGATCATGTACAATTGGATCATGTACACTTACCATGCACAACTTAAGCATACAAAAATAATGTGTAAGCACTATAACAAACTAAAAATATGTGACCTTAACAATATAACATACCGCAAAATTGAGTTAGCCCGAGGGCATTATGTATTGCCCATACAAGCATTGCACGAAATTGAAATTCTCTTTGTCCTATTGGTCTAGAGATTTCATACATAGTGAACCCATTCCATAACTTGAACAACTCATCAATAAGGGGTTCAATATACATATTCATAGCTTTAACTTGGTACTTACCTAGTAATTGAATGAACATAAACAATACATAATTATTATGACCATTTTGATGCACTATTTATAAATTAATTTAGACAACTATTAAATTAATAAATACTTAGTACAATCATTTACAACATTATGTACTCCCTCTTTATGGAAATCCAAGGAGGAATGTTATTGTTAATAACAAAATAGGCCACAGTGAATAAACAGATCTCATATCTCCAAATGGATTGATACCATTTGTTGCTAATGCAAACTTGAGATTATGAGGTCTTTCTTTAAAGTGTGGCCATGTTTCTTCTATCTATTTAAATGCAAAACCATCCATAGGCATTCACATAATGTCATCTTAACTTCTATTGTGTGCATGATAATCCATAAATTTTGTCAAGTTGGTGCACCTGAATAATTGTTGAAGACATAGAATAATCGGAATGTACCAAAGAATCTTGTAAGGCACCTTTTTTTTATTTGATCTAACCAATATCTACTAATATGACAATCAGGGCATTCTCTTGCAAATTCATGTTGTTTATGATATAGAATGTGATCATTGGGACATGTATCTATTGTCTAATACTTCATTCCAATTTGATTAATAATGGTAGACAATTCTCAGTATGAATGAGGTAGAATGTTTGATGGTGATAACAAAAACTCACCCATCAACCTACAAAAAAATGAATTTGTTAATATAATGAATAATAATAGTATGCTAATATTGAAGATGAAAAAAATGGCATCCCTTAACATACACAACATTGCTACATTGGATAAACCATTCATAAACTTCAAGTTCACCAACAACACTATAGCAGAGAGAAGAGTTGTTTGGGAGCCTTCGTATAGGGGCTTGTGTGCCTTCTGAAGTATAGGTATATCAAGACCATCTTCATCATCTTTATCAAATGTTCTAGTGCCATCATTGTGAGCATCTTCATTAGTTATGCCAATGCCATCTTCTTCAATCACTTCCTTTGCCACATTATCATCTTCTTCGATGGGAATGTTATCCTCAACATGGATATTCACACCTCCATGTTCCTCTAGTTGGAAATCTACATTTACCAATCGACAAAAATCATGACCCCCTTCAATGTGATCATGTTGCTTACAATGAATCTTTGTTGTTGAGATTAAAATTCTTTGATTCTCTAAGCCCTTACACTTTTTGCAAGGATAATAACATTTATCAACTTTTCTTCAAAACTGAGACCACGATCTAGCAATTGTCTTGTTATTTTGTTTAGGGTTCATATTTCTAGGTGTGGTCTTTCTTTATAGGCAAATATATCTACAAAATTATTGGACATGTTGTACTTAATGTTTATATTTGCACATATGGTTTTGAAAGAAAAATTTAGTCACCTCACTCAAATTCACCCATATTATGTGCCAAGAGAAATTGTTCTTAGAGATGTGACCTAGGTATTAGAGGTTACTGATGATGCCAAATATACTAAACTAAAAGATAATCATTAGCAATATTGCATTTATCTATATTTATTGAAAAAAGCTTTTAGTTATACAAGAGTAAGAAGATCTTAGTGTATTCAAACTATTACATTCATTCAACTTCTCTCATGCCAAATGGTGAGTGTAGTCATTCATTGAGTGGTAGAAAGTCATAGAATTAATAATTTGTTTATGTGTAACCTTTCATTCCTCATCATTCTCCCAAATGGAATCTGTATATTAAATAGTAACACTATGCTTCAAATCAACATTATGTCTAGACTCCAAAGGCCAAACCTTCATGATGCTCAGGTTGCCAATATTTGGCATGGGAAAGGATCTACACTAAGTTTTAGTGAGAGGATTTTATCATTTAATACCTAGGTTCACCATGCTCCAAAGACTAAAGAGGCTAGCAATTTTCTTATTCTCTTCAACAATTTTGAAATTTATGTAAACATCACAATAACAAGTAGATACCTTTTAAACTATAAAACATGATAATATTATACATTATAGGCATTCAAAATCTACCAAAAGCATATACACAATATATTGATATAGTGACAAAGAGCCATGCACACCTAAAGAGCACAAGTTATGATGCATAAGCCTAGATCTATGGAAAGTTTCAATAATTAATCATATAATGCCTAAGTTCACCATGTTCCAAAGAATGAAGAGGAGGACAATTTTCTTATTCTCTTCAGTAATTCTAAAATATATGTTAGATATCATAGTTACAAGTAGATACCTACTAAAATCAAAAACATGATAGTATCATACATTATAGGCATTTTGAATCTACCAAAAACATATACTCAAATACTAACAAATGAGCCCTACACACCTAAAGAGCACAACTTACGGTGCATAAGCCTACAAAAAAGGTTAGCAAGTCCAAATACATGATTGGTTAATTACATGTACACAACATAGCAAATATGGAGCCTCCTATGGTTGTAGCAGTTGTACCAAATATCCCAATCCATAACAATCTCTATTTTAGATCTAATACTCACCATGGGGGAAAATAATTTCTTTAACCCCATATATTTTTGCATAGATAATTTCTATGCAAAATTTACGTAGTTCTACAAAATGAAAATGCTACATATATCATTCAAACCTATAAAAATTCTTAACCTTTGAGAAAGAAAAATTTACCTCAAGGTCTTGTTATGCTGAGAGATGTGCCTATACAGTCCATGCACATATTGAACAACAAACTCTAACCACTAAAAAACCCACCAAAAAAACTCACCAAATAATAAAATGATGAATATGAATTTTTTTTAATTTTATTATGAACCCGATTTGGTCAAAATTTTGACCAACCCAGGCATAAAAAGCCTAATTTGGTCAAAATTTTGACCAATGCAGGTGTATATAAAAAAAAAAATCATAGGCCAATATGGTCTTTCGTTTAAAAAATTGGTCGAAAAATAAGGGGAAATGTACTAGTGACTCTTTTTTTCATCAATATTTCCAACCCAATCAACATTAGTGTAGGCTCTCAACTCAACTTTCTCATTTTCCTTGTAGTATAGACCATAGTCTTCTATTCCTTTCAAATATCTCACAATTCTCTTAACACCCAACAAATGATTCTCCTTAGGATTAGTAGAGAATCTTGCAACTATCCTAACATATAATGCAATGTCATATTTGTTATGTACTACATATTGCAATTTTTCTATCATGTAGACCTATACAATGTTTGATTCATATCAGTTGAATCATCATTCTTTTACAACTTGTGTCCTGTCACCATAGGTGTGCTAACTGGTTTTGAATCTTCTAGTCCAAAAGTTTTTAATATTTCCTTTAGATACTTAGACCAAGTGATGTATATACAATATTTCATTTCCAAACATAGACATCTCAAATTATTTCTTCATTTCATTTGTAAACACCTTACATAATCCATCTTGACCTTCAAATATGATATCATCTACAAAAATTTCAGATAGTAAAATACCTTTTCTATTTTCTATCTTCAAGTATAGATTGTTGTTATCATTAGTCCTTTCAATTCCAATATTCACAAGATAATTGTGAAGTCTTTCATACCATGCTCTCAGTGCTTTCTTTAAACCATATAAAGCTTTGTGTAGTCTACATACCATGTTTTTTTTGTTAGCATCAACAAATCCTTCTGATTATTCTACGTAAACCTCTTTTTCTAATATACCATTTAGAAATGATGACTTCACATCCATTTGATACAATTTGAAATCTTTGTATGCAGAGTAAGAAAGAAAAACTCTTACTCCTTCCAATCTTGCAACAGGGGAAAATGTTTCTCAATAGTCTATTCCTTCTTCTTGTGCATACCCCTTGCAAACTAATCTTCTAACCTGTGAAGATGTCATTGCTGCTTTGTTTTACCATCACTTCTTTTTACAACTTTGCAAGGAAAGATCTTAACTATGAATAAAACCCTATGACCTTGTGGTAGCATTTAACTTTAACTATTTTGAGCTCATCTCACAAGCTCACAGTTTCAAATTTTAATTGCAGCTAAACCTTGTGACAGTGCAATTCCAAAACTTCACAACTTCATCACTATAAACTTAGTCGATCATATTATTTTTGTGATGTTGTGATGGTCTAAAACTTAACTACTTGATTTCTTTCTAAATCCATCAAAACTTAGCTCTTTGTTGCATTCCTAACCCTTGTGAAAGAGTGATGAACATTTCTACTAACTATCAAATATCCTTTGCAACTTCGTAACTTGACAGATCATCTTCCACTTTACCGATGCAATGCTACAATTAACTATTCACTTGACTATTTACTCCTTTATCGCTGCTTCACAACTTCAATATCTAAGTTAACATTTAACCCTGCAATGGTGCAATCACAATAATTTTTCTATGTCACTACCTTAACACCAAGTTATTCTTAATCACCGATGAGTGTGATAATATTAATAGTTAATTGCTCACATCTTTCATACCATTGCAACTTTTATTTATTTAACCATAAAACCTTTTGCAATCATGTGATAACCATAAGACTTAGTTTTTGTTGAAACCTCAACTTTAGGCCCATTGATTCATATGTCTCTTTATCACTTTCTGACTTTGGTTAAACATCATACAAATTCAAAATGCAGGAAAGTGACCATCGTTGATCATACAAGATCAGATGACATCAAGGAGATGATGGTCCTTTGTTAGAAATAGTCCTTATAAGAACATGCTACTTGGACACTAACTTTTCATTGACTACTTGGCCTTCAATAATTGCTTCATAGCTCTTCATGCCTTAAAATCGATACTACATGTGACCTTGTGATTAATAGCTTGTCACCCCTTCACAAATTAAACCTTTCATTTAACAATAATTGTCGCAACAACGTGATGAATAGTTGAGGGCTATTTCACATCCTCCCATCTTTCAACACAATTAATGATCATAATAGAGCAATTTTGTGGCTGAACAACTTTCCCAACATTGCAACTTAAAAGAATTAAGAGGTATGAAATATAACATGAAAAAATGTTAAAAGACTTAGGAATATAAATGTGTAAGAAAATTTTTGTATGTCCCTATTCGATGATTGCTCGATAATTTTGAACATTTCAAGAAAGAACAATACATGACTACTTGCCCTAAGGTTTTTCATGAGGGATAATAAGATTTTAGAAACCCTAAGCAGTCTAAACACAAACTCTTCCTCATTTTCACAAGATTTCACGAATTTTTTCATGAGTGAAAAATTAGGCCAACACAAGTGATTCCTGAACTACCAACATGTCCCTAAATCATAAAGATGAGATGTAAGGTCACAAAGGCATTTTAGGATAACATTGATATATTTGTTGAAGAATGTAGAATCAATCATGGCCTCTACAATATAAATAAGTTTTGACTGCCCTTTTGATATATCTTTAGAAGGAGAAGGGTGTAAGGAGGAACAAAGGAAAAATTCTTTAGCTATCCATGTTGTGCTAGATTTTCCCAAGCTCTGAGATATGTTTCAAGACATAACGACATTGCTTACTAATTAATTAATTATGATTTTTATTGGCTTGTTTTGAAATCTTTTCCAGAAGTAATAGGGTAAGATTTTGCCATAAAATATTTAAATATTTTTCAATATAGGGGCCTCACCATTGATTTCATAAAAAATTGGTCAAGGTTTACAAACCCATCCTGAAGGAGTACCAATTATAGATGGACACCAACTTGACATGAAATCAATGGATTGTTAGTTTGAAATATATAAAAATAATTCATTCAAAATTAATAACAATGTTTGTGATATTATTTTGATCACTCATTTGACTTTTTATTTGGCTTTAACAACTTTGGATGATTTTTGAATATATATATATATATAGGAGTGTTTTTATCATTTTTTATGTTTTTTATAATTTTTTGAATATTTGTTATGTTTTTTGACTATTTTAGATTAGTTTTGGTCTAGTAATAGTAAAAAGAGGAAGGAAATGAGATTTGTTGGAATATGGAGACGACCAGGGCTAGCATTAAGGCTAAAAGGGACATTTTAGAGCACATAAAAAGTTATGGAGACTAGAAGTGAGTTTTGTGAAGACATGTGCATTTATGAAAGCTAAAAATGGGTTCTTCGGGCCATATGTATATATATTGAGGTAAAAATGGATGTTTGGGACCACACAAGGATTTATGGAGGCTAAAATGGATTTTTTGGACCATATAGATTTATGGAGGCTAAAATGGATTTTTGAGACCACGTATGGATTTATGGAGACTAAAATGGATTTTTGGGACTGCATATGGATTTATGGAGGCTAAAAGGGATTTTTGGGACTACTTGGTGGTACTAGATATTTGAGATGTGTATTGATTTTCCTGTAAATCATGCCTATGATATCTTAAAACATAATCGGACTCCATGTTCCCCTGAGTTGCTCACCTTCATTTTGTTTTTTTTTTATTGGTTGTCTCTCTTGTTAATCTCTTCTAATGTCGAGAAATCACTAAATTTCAACCCACAAGTTTTTCTCAATTGGTTATGTGTAAAATTGACTCAAATGTGGTACCTTGCATTCCCTTGTTCCATTTTCCACTAATTGTGTCAAGTAATACAGAGGTAAGCAATGGAGAGGCTACAAACAAAAAAATTTGGTGTGGATGGTTTTTTTTGTAGCCCTATTATGTAGTATTTTTCACATTAATGGACTTGTGTTGTTGGGGAAGTCCAAAGGTGTTATCTCTCACTCCTTTCATACCAGTATTTTTTTTTTGAAAGTTTTCTAGTTGTTTTTGATATTTTTGATAATTTTATATATGTGGTGTTTCCTCATACCTTTAGACATAGAAATTTTTAAGATGGATGATGTTAATGGGTTCTGCTAGTTCTTCTCCATCACAATGGGAAAGTTTGTATGTACTTGTCCCAAAAGATTATGTGATGATATAAGGGCCAATCCAATTGGCTTCCTACTTGCCTTTTTTTCTTGATCTACCTAGTTTTTAGGATTTTCTTAAAGGACTAACTCTCCAATTTGAAAAATAAGTGGCTTCATGTTCTTGCTAAAGTGGCTTGAGATCCTATTCTAATACACTTTGAGATGTTCGTTGGTTGTGTGTTGATGTTCCTCTAGGAATTCAAATTGTTCTAAATAGGCCACTCTATAGTCCTCATCTATCATGATCACATGTAAGGTGACTCTTGAAGATGGTATTTCAACCTCTAGGGGAAGAATTGTTTCACTATCATAGACCAAAGACAAGTGAGTTATGCCCACAGGCATTTGAACACTTGTTCTATAGGCTTAGGGTGTAGGATTTAATTGTAAATACTAGTCGTAAATACTATCATTGACAATTCTTTTCAAAATTTTAATGATGTTTTTGTTAGTGGCCTTTGCTTGGACATTTTCTTGGGGATTATAGACTGACAAGGAATGGTGAATGATGTGGAAATTTTCACACATCTCATCAACTATTTGATTTTTGAAATACAAGGAAATATATATTAGTATAGCATGAGATATGCCAAACTGATAAATTATATGATTAAGGAAAAACAAGGAGATTTGTTTTCTAGTGGCATCTGTGAGTGCCACTACTTCAAATCATTTGGTGAAATATTTTATTGTTGCAATAATCCATTTGTGTTTGTTGGATGAATGTGTGTTAATTATGCCAATCAATTCAAAACCCACTAATAAAAAGGTCATAGTGTGGGCAAGGGGTTGAGTTTCTAAGCTAGTGCATGAATGAGATTGTCAGGGATCTAACACTTCTTACAAATTTTGACATAGTAAATAGAATCATTTTCCATGGTGGGCCATAAATAGCCCATTCTAAGGAGTTTTTTGGCTAGGGTAAATCTAGTGGAATGTGACGCACAAATACCCACATGAACCTCTTGTAGAGAAACCCTAGAGTTAGAATTTTCTAGACATCTAAATAAAGTTTAACCTAAACCTTTCCTAGATAATGTGTTAGCCACCAATGTGTAACACAAGGATTATTGGATAAAGTTTTGTTTTGGGTTTCTAGATAGATTACGAGGCATAAGGTTATCATATAAGTAGGAAAAAATTGAATCATACCAGAGGGAGTTGGGAGTGTTAAGGAAGAAAATAATATGGGATTTAGGTTGAACAAATGCAAGTTGAAAAACCTCCTCAATGAAGAACTTATGCCTAAAGGTGTGATGACTAGAATCATGTGCATGAAACATGATGTGTATAGGATCCATCAAAATAAAACTTCCTTGTGACTAGCTCTATCTAAAGAATGTGAGTATTTGGAAAATCTAATAAGATAGGACTTGAACTTTCTAGAGGTGCATCTGCTAACTAATTTGCAATGGATTTTCCTTTGATGGCTTTCCTATCAATATACTCCATGTCAAATTAACTTAGTATCATGACCTACTTGGCTAGCCTCCCTATTAATGTTTTTTTGCTAAGAAGATACTTGTGAGGATCAATTTTAGATATGATCTTTACCTTATGGGTTAAGAGGTAGCGACATAGCTTCTAGGAAGAAAAAACTACTGCCAAACATGCCTTCTCAATGAAAGTGTCATTAAACTCATAGTTGACCAAAGCTTGACTTATGTAGAAGATGGCCCATTCCTTTCCTTGGTCATTTTCTTGTGCCAAAAGGGCTACTATTGATTTTTCTATCAGGAAGATATACAACAATAAAGGTTTATGTTGCATAGGCGACACCAAGATAGGTGGATTCATTAGATAACTCTTGAGGAGGTCAAATGTTGTTTGACATTGATTATCCCACTTTAAGAATATATCTTTATGGAGAAGGTGAGTGAAAGGTATACATTTCTTAGCCAACTGAGCTATGAATCTTTGGCCGAATTGAAGTCTCCCTTGGAGAGAACACAGTTGGCTTAGGTTCTTCAGAGCTTTCATATCAATAATAGCTTGTACATTTTTGGTATCTACCTCTATCCCTTTGATAGAGATAATATAGTGTAGGAGATTTCTAGATTTTGCCCCAAAAGCACATTTCTTAGGAATCAACCTAACTTTGAAAACCTCTAGATGAGTGAAAATTTTGTCTAGAATTGGCAAGTGATCTTGACAGGCATGAGATTTTTCTAGAATGACATCTACATGAATCTCCATAAATGTGTGCATCATTTCATGAAATATTATGGTCATATCTAATTAATATGTGGCTCCTACATTCTTGAGAGCAAAGGGCATGACGTTCCAATAGAATATTCCTCATGCACTAATTAAGGCTATTTTCTCTTGGTCTTGGGGTGCTATTCAGATTTGCTTATAACTAGAGAAGCCATCCATAAGAGTGAACATAGAATGTCCTTATATTAGGTCTACAATGACATCAATAATTGTTAAGGGAAAGTCATCTTTGGGACATTCCTTGTTGACATCATAGAAATCAATGTGAATTCTTATACTACCATTTTTTGTTTGAAATTTGCACAATGTCTGAGATCCACTAAGCATAGGCCAATGGCCTGATCAAATTGGAATGAAGTAACTTCTCCAACTCTATTTTGACTAATAGTGCTATATGTTGATGCATTTTTTTGAGCTTTTGTTTGACTAGTCTAGCCTTTGGATACTAAGGTCTTGGAGAATTAGATTAGGATCCAAACTTGACATGTCAGCATAGGACCATGCAAAATCAATTTTCCTTTTCTTGAAGAAGTGAATGAATTCACTTCTTTCATCGAAAGTTAATGACTATGCTTTGTGAATGATTATGGGTTCTACTTCTATCACAATGTTGACTTTCTCTATTATCTTGATTAAAATAGATGACCTCTCTTATGAATACTTGGGTGAAGCATCAATTATCTCATTATTGGGTTCCATAATTGGGTTTTCACCCTTATATATGTCACTTCTATTTTTTTTTATTTTTTATCCAAACCTACTACAACATGGTTTGGGTTGCTACATTTTGAGGTGTTAGACCTTTGTTCACGTGATAGAGATGATTGGTACTTGACTCATCCATAGGTGCTTCATTTACTTCTAGTCTCAAATATGGTTCAACCACATTAAGGCATACAAAGATGTCATAGTTAGTGTCAAAGTTAGGAATTTTATTTGGCTTAGTTTTATCCTAGGTAATAAGCTTAGGATAGATCAAGGATAATGACTCAGCATATAGATATGGTTTGGCTAGGTTCAAATACATGACCTCATTTGATAACTTACACAGTGTATCAAGCAAGTCTATAAAGTGTTCTTCTAAACTATCTAGGAAACTAGAGTCATTGAGCTACTCATTACTCTCATTTTTAATTTCTGGTGGAAAGAAATCTAGAAATAGGTTTTGGAACTAGAACCCCTCATCAACTTTGTTGGTGTTTTGAAATGCTACAGGTTTCAAATTACCCCAATGAGAACAAGACACATCTAGAGGTAGCTAACTCCCATCTTCAACATGTCATTTTAGATACTAGGCCAACAATAAGGCTAGACCATTCTTCTACTTTAGGTTCTATAAAACCTAGGTAGGTGGACCTCAGATTCAATTAATATGGTACCAGTGCTAAAACATATTCTTGAATCTAAAAAAGGAGATAGAACCCTTATATCTCCTAATACTTATGCAATAAAATAGATCTACAGTAGCAAATTACAATTCTATGATATTCACAAGCTAAGTGATGGCATCCATTTCAGCTCTTCAACATGAAAGGGAAAATTTTTTGATTAATGATGTTGAATTCAACAAAACCCCAAATATGTAGTAGTAAGGACAAATTGATCCTGCAGATGATCAGTACCTTATCTGTTGGGAAATTCCATGAATCAAGCACATACATATGGATACCTAAGACATACTCATATATTTAGATATTTGATCCATCTATTCACCTTGTAAATAAACATCTATGTTCATAAAGATCTCATTACTTATTGAATATCCTCCTGATGAAACCTACAACCCTGTCAAGTTAAATAAGCATTTATTTGGCTCTTTGTTCCAATAGAAAACTTATCTAGACATACAACCTTAAGGGATTGCAAATGAGTTTAAGCTCTTTGTTCTTAAACACAAAAAATTATAGATAACAGAGGAAGAAGATGAGAATCAGAATGAAACTAAAGAGATTTTCGCTCAACTATATTCATTTCCTTGAAATTATACATTCATATGCATGAAATCAAACATAGAAACACCTAATAGATCTAAAAATTATCTATCATCTTCATTACTACTATTCGTACAAGAGAAATTGTTGAAGAAAATGTGGTGTCACAATAGGGAAAACATATCAAAAACTGGAACCCCTAATGGTATCATAGCAATGAAACTTTTTCTCTCCAAAGTTGGAACCCTTACAATGAGAAAGAAAAAGAATGATATAGGAGGAAGTGAATTCTTAGATCTAATCTAAAGACATGTGTCCACTTGAAATTCCATCTCCTAATAGTTAAAAGAATCTCTCTAATCTCTTTCTACAATTGGTGAATCAAATCCTCATCATTTGGCCTTGAAAAGCATGAAATATCTAAGATATTTGATTGAGAATCATAACTAATTTTGATGCCAAATTTGAACTCAAGGAAAAAGTGAAAAATTAGTTAAATATGACCTCTAGAAGCCAAGAAAACCTTTTAGAATCAATTTTCTCCACATTTAGGCTTCAAAAAACTTTCATATCTACCTCCTATCCAATTTTAATGCTCCATGATGAATTTTTCCCATTCCACTAAGAATGCCCTGGAAATTACAAATTCACTTATAGACTGAATTGGTGAATTGC
This sequence comes from Cupressus sempervirens, assembly GCA_028749045.1. NCBI lineage: Eukaryota > Viridiplantae > Streptophyta > Pinopsida > Cupressales > Cupressaceae > Cupressus > Cupressus sempervirens. The sequence continues at coordinate 441,146,738 of CM053786.1, read as the reverse complement.
TATGCAAAATGTGACCTCATAATCAGAAAGTTTGTCTTCTCCTAGTTCCAGTGATGTATAATATGCCTATATTCACCTCTCAAAAACTCCCAGAATCTCAATTTGAAAAATATGCACTTGCAATTTTAAAAAATTTAAAATTTCCTAAAGTGTAAATTTTAGAAAATACCCCTATTTGATTAAAAAAAATCTAAATGTGATCCCTTTTGAAAAAACAATTAAAAATGCATTTTAAAATCTTTCATTTTTTGCCCTAACCCTAAGAATTCAGGTCAAACCCCTTTTGACTTATGTGCCACGTGGTGGTATCTGATTGGCTCTAACCTACACAACTGGCACCATGTATCATCATGTCATTCATCCACCTCACTACCAGCTCACTACCACATGTCAATTTTTGATTGAGTCACCATCTCACTATGTTAACCTCCTTGCAACTTTTTCTTGGCGACATAGTGACAGCCGTCAGATGCGCCACGTATCGCCATCTTATGCATCGTGAGATTTGCTTGCCAGACAATGCCACATATTGCCACTTCTCATCATGCAGTTTGTCAAAATTCCACATCATCTCTTAGTCACTTCACACATTATTTTCATTAGGTTACTAGGTTTTTTGACAGGTTGCTTGCCAAAATTTTAACTTTTCGAGAGGTTTCCATGCCACTACTGGTGAGATCCTCCCATTTTTTGGTGGTGACATGGCGACCACTAGATTTCTAAACTTTTTTGATGACCATTCTAACTATTCTGGAAACTTTTTCTATATACTCTATTTTGCATGCATGTTCAAAATTAACTAGTTGTCAATGACTAGGTTAGGCCCATCATGTAGGCCATAGCTTGCAAAAGCCTTTTGTCTCAAAGACAACATTTAAATTGTGGACGGGAGTATTTAAAAATAGAAAAGGACCCTCATTTTAACAATGTGGGATAATTAGTTTTAATTTTTCCTCTATTGGCTGCTTGTGTGGCTTCTTCAAATTATTCAATATGGAGTCCCTCTTTTTGTATGATTGTTGGATGATGGGCAACTCATAAGGGAGATCCAAACCCAGATGTCTGGCTTCATTCAATAGTGTAGGCAAAACCATCTTGAACCCTTGATGATTGAATGTTGTAGCTTCTTTAACCATAATTTCTAAATTTCCTCTTAAGAAATAAAGACTTTTCTACACTTGATGTTTTCCAACACCCCAAAAGGATAGAATAATAAGGTAGGCAAGAGTATTGAGGAGTCCATCACAAGCTAAATTGTGTCCCTAGGAACCATCGAGTAACTAGCTATGAAGGATCCAATGTAGCAATTGGGGAAATTGAGGTCTCCATGTGGAAAGCCCCTTTCCATACCACTTGTGTGGGCTCCTCCTCTACGTGAATCTTCATCTTAAAATGTTGGAGGCTGCCCCTACCTTTAGTGTGGACGTTCCTCTTTAGCATGCGGCTTTATATCCTGTCGCCTTCTCCTTTAATGCATTTATTTTTGTGTTGATCTTGAGGCTTCCCTGCCTACTATCCTCTAGTGTATTGGTAACTCGTTCTTGATAGAATTTCCCTTTCTCAATAACAAAATGTTCTAGCTTTAGCTTGCTAAATGCTACTTTAAGCATGCGACCCTCTACAGAATGAGCCTTGATAAGCCTGTAGACATGTACAACTTTTGTTTGTCCAATCCTATGACACCGGTCCATTGCTTGCAAATCCATTTGAGGATTCCAGTCACTATCATATATGATACAAGTATCTATAGTAGTGAGATACAAGATATGATATTTTCTTTCTAGGTCATTGAAATCATTGGTCTGCATTCTATGATGTTCCAATTTAACTCCTCCATCAATTCCACAAACCTCATGTCCTCTCTCAAACAGATAGTATTCCAACAAGTCTAAAACTTTCATCAATTGAGAAAAAATCAAAATCTTATGTTTTCAAGCTTCCAAATGCAATATAAGTCTATCTAAGAAGCCAATTTTGCCACACTACTGAACCAACTAAGCCACTCATGGGTAATCAATTGATTGATCAAACTGTGATTCCAATAGATTAGGATGGTTATAGTTCTTTCTCAATTGAATGATCAAATTGTTTAGCTTTGTTTTGATACCTATGCCTCTCTCTGCCTTACCTTGCTTTACTCTACAGGTAGGCCTCAAGTGTTTTATTGACTAAATGCTCTTGGCTGCCTACTCTACATTCATCATCATGGACATATGTGCAAATTTCAATGCCTCCCCATTGGCTTGCAGATGTGAAGAGCATTTAAACAATATGAAGATCCTCAAAACTTCACATGTAAGACACAAAAAATGTCCTTTGCACAATCTAGGATGGTCTGAACCAAGCCAATGTGTCTTCAACTTTATATCTTTCCCACTTCCAACAGTCTATTTAACGAATTTTTGGTTGTTTATTCTTTTTAATTAGTCACCACTTTGGAGAGGCAAAGTAAAAACATAGATTTCATGTCTATATATCTCCCTATTTTTTACTAATCTTTTGTAATGATATCTCTCTCAGGTCTCAAAACCATTTCACTAGTTCCAATACCCTTGTCATTCCATAATTCATTTCCTAGTGTTTTCTCCAAAGGCATTTGAACCATTACAATCCTTTGATAATCATTTAAATTATAAAATGGCAAAGGGTTTTTCAAGTTCATCCTTAATACCATTACCAACCAAAAATCCTCTTTGTAATGATTTCAAAATATCATGACTTCTCTTCTCCCTTTTAAAAACATTTTTAAAAAAACCTCAATGCTTTGCTAATCTGATAGAATTAGTCGGGCCCAAAATGGGTCCGACTAAAAAAATTTCATTTTCAAAGAATTGAACTTTTAAAATGATCCATAAGTCATCTGATATGGATCAAAATTGACCACTGGAAAAACATTCAAGCACTGCTCTATCATAAAAACTCATTTCATCACTTTATTGCAACTTGTTGACTTTGTGCCAAGACGTCCTTTGATTGGCTTTAAAAACTGACCAAAACAACTGATCGAGCTTTGAAATTTGACAGAGTGATTCTTTGTTCCACGTAATTGCACTATGTCAAAACTAGTCTCATGTTCACTATCATGAGGAGAGTATAAATTTGTGATTTGGGCTCATGATGAATAACATGACACAAATGGAAAGTGGTCAAAGTGATCTACTCAAAATTTGCAAACTGGAAACAGTAGTAGAAAATAACTTTTTGCAAATAGAATTGAACTAGAAAAGTGTGCAGATGGATTCATCATGATTTGAAAATTGACAAAATTAAAGTATTTTTAGAGTATAACATAGTGGTACAATCCATTTGATCTCACCTATCAAGGATTTCAAGATATAACATCACGAACAGGGGTACTGACAAATCTGCACTTCTTGACACTAGTAAAAAGTTAGAAATTGCATTTGGAATTGCATTTGAAAACTAATCAAACATATTCATCAAAGGTTCAAAATTGAAACATAATAAGTCTCTAACCCCTAAAATGAATTTAGAACAAATTTCATCAGCATGACATCAATAAATGACCAACTTTAAGGGATTCAAAACCTAGGAAAATGGATTTGAAACAACTTGAAATCTGAAACATGGGCTCTCTGGTACGGACATTAAACACTCTCATAGGAGTGAATCATAAAACATTAATGGGTGCAAGATAATTAATTGCAAACACGACCTCCTGTTGTTGTTTGTCACTTAAGCAAAAATGCAGATTTGACAAATGGTCAAAATGAAACTTCATGGAATAGCTCAGAATGTCAATTAATCATCATGGAACACATAGTCATACTATATACATGGTGTTAGAAACATTAAACACTTCTTAGGCCTCAAATGGATAGCCAAGTACAAATGCATTTAAGAGTGCTTATAGGGCTTAATTTTCTCAATGGTGCTCAAAATTGGGGCTTCAATTTTGAGTCCCAAAAAAGTTCATCAGTACTAGGTGATGGGAAATCATGTATTTGTTCTATACCTACTTCAGTTCTAAAATATTCTATTGTGAATGGACTATGTGTAGTGAAGGGGTGTCTGAGATAAAAGCAGATTCTTGTGTTGTGGTAGTTCTCTATGTGGAACTGTGAATGAAATCACATTCTTTATCATAGTATATCCCTCAGATAATGGATCAAATTACCACTTGGTGGAATCATGATCATCCTCATTATTAATGGAATCCATGAATAGGTCTTTTGCAAGGTTTAGAGTGATAGATAGGTTTACACTCTTTATTTTGGATGTACTCTAATCTATGACATCCTTCTCTTTTGGTAACCAAACTAAAGTGGAGGAGGAGGAATATTCATATCTAAGTCATGATTTATCAAGCTATGGTGGCTTAGGATAAGGTAGAAAACCTTAATTTTCTTGTTCTAAATAGCCCACTCGTATCTTTATTTTATTGGGTCTAAACTATGTTGCTAGTGCTTCAACAATACCTATCTGCCTTCCCAAAGGGCATCTCTCAGATAACCCATATTCTTCATTAGGTTATAACCCTTACAAAAAAGGTGGGGGAAATGTCAACGTCTTGTATCCTCTTTCTTTCCTGTTCCTTGATGTTCAGAGATATATCACTTCATTTAACAAAATGTTCATTGTAGAGTCTAGGAAGAGCAATTAAAGTAGGCCTGTCATAGGATTTAGGAGATATCAACAGGTCAAATAAAGAAATTGAATATTTTCCTACCCATTTGCGTTGGATTTTGCACTTTTGTTCAAACTCTTTCATTAAATAATTCATTTCTTCATGATGTGTTTGTTTGGAGTCTTTTTGTGGAAGAGATGATGGGATGGAAGAACTAGAATAACCCACATTCTCTTTTCCCTTAGTCATTGTGGAAAAGTGGTTATTGTCTTGACTAGTGGAGGTTGAAGCTTCTTTTGGTATAGATTGGTTTGTGTCATGTGTCATGATGGTGACTTCTTTGATGTTATGAGGGACAAGGGAATTACAATATTGTATGTAGTTTTGGTCCCTCGGTATGGTTATCTCTTGACCCATAAATGGAAATTTCAAACATTGATGGTAAGTGGAGGGAATTGCTTGCATGTAATTGATCTATGGCCTACCTAATAGGATGTTGTAAGTTAGCTTTAGGTCTAGAACTTGACAGACAATTTTTTTCACAATCGAGCAACCTCTTATTGGAAAAATAACCATACCAATAGAGGATCTTTCCTCATCAACATATGGCTTAATTGTAATTTTTTTCTTGAGTTCAATGACATCTTCTACATATCCTGGTGCTTTTACAAAGTTTAGTGTGCAGGTGTTTAAATGGGCCCCACCATCAACCAAATCTTTGGCTACTCTGTTTCCATATGCAAAGATTTCAATATGTAATGGGGATTTTTGTGGATGGGTGAAGGACATGTCATCTTGTGCTGAGAGGGATACACATTTGGGGTGTAATGAGGTTGCTTGCCATATTTTGGAATCTATTTACATCAAGATCATTTAGCACTAAGGCTTTGGTCAAGACCACATGAACTTATCAATTTTCATCTAAATTGATGATTAGTTCCTTATCCATTGCTATATCGAGTCACACCAGTAAATAACTTGACCTATTTAATTCCCTTGCAATTAAAATTATCAGCTGTCAACCCTAAATTCCATTCTTATGATATCCCTCTCAAATTCCTAGAAACCTTATCAATTTATATAAGCATTTATTTAATTCCTTCAATTAAAAGCAACAATAATCAGTTGTTAACCCTACGTTCCATTAGTATGATATCCCTCTCAAATGCCTAGAAACCCTATCAATTTATATAAGCATTTATTTAATTACTTCAATTAAAAGCAACAATAAATGGACCTACAACCTATTCAAGCTACATTAAATTGCATGAACTTTGCTCACGCAATCCCAAAATAATAAAGCATATAAAAATGGAGACAAAATTTAGAGATATAGATATTTAGAATTCTCTCTTTGTATTAATGTTCCTTGAAAATAATACATCACTGGTGTAATAATCAAAATATAACTTAGGACATGACAAAAATTGTCATTCAAGGTACACTTGTATTGTTAGAATTGCAAAATTGAATACATCACATAAAATTGACACAAAGACTACTGGACCAACTATAAAATAGCATAAACACTAAAATTATACAGACTTCAGACACTCACTCCACATCTTAGAAATCCTTTTATAGGAAGGATTGTAACATGGATTAGATGGGAGGACACATGTCAAAATTATATTGGAAAGAAAATGAAAAGATATTTCTATATTTGACACATTGCAAACATTCTTTGCACATTGAACACAAAATAGGATGCAGCTACAAAATTGGTAGGTAGCTCTTTCTATAGGCATCTTCAACAATTTTTGTTGGTCTTCAACTACCTGTCACTTTCCTTTCCTTTTCTTTATCTTTTTGTCTCTTCTACCACCTTGTTTGTAACACTGTAGCTATCTCCTATTGGAATAGGTTTGATTTCTCCACCTGCTTGCCAAATGTATATCTCCCTTTTTGTGGGTCATTTGGTGTCTTTAACTTCATCTAAGTCCTTGGTTGTCTTATTTCACTTGGCATTAGTTATGGCTCTTGATTCTAATAAAAAATTATTCAAGTCTATTTCAACCCTAAATAATAAATCAATCAGGTTATTAAAAAGGATGTCACTATCATCTTCAAAAATTGATGTTGTGCATACTTGAGTTAGCATTGAATTAAAATAATCTAACCACTCCTACCAATCTTTCAATTTGTTGTTAGCATCTAAAATTGGAGGAATGTAAAGCTTAATCTGCTATGACAAGATTTTCATCTTACCTTGCATAATTTGTAACTTTCTAGTAAAGAACCTTGTTAGTTCTCTCACTATTTCTAGGCCTTCTTTTACTCTAATAATCTTATCAGGGAGATCTGGCTTTTTTTCCATCAACATGATTAACCTCTCTAAGAATTGTACATATGGTTACCATAGATTGAAATTGAGTGATACCCATGCAAGTGCTTCATTGTAAAAATGCTCAACATCTTGTAGAGAAACGAAAAGAGCATGAGCCTATTGAGATATGTTTCTTAAAGTTTCTACTCTATGGCCTATCATGTTTTTCTCTGACAGTTGTCCTCACCTTACCACCTAGCTATGGGATTTGAGCATTAATTTTTATTCTTCTTGGCTCAATTTCCTCTGTTTCTAGCTCTTCAATCTGAGTAGAAATTTCCATTGTGAACCCTATTGGTTATTCCTGGATACCCTATACTCTATTCTCCTCTACATTAGTTAGTTTCTCTTTTAGAGATGCCACTTCTTCTTCTAGGACTTAAGCTTTAGCCTCCAATTCATCTATCCTCTATTTATAGACATAGCTCTTCCTAAGCTCTTCCTCATATAGTTTCGTATCTATATAGTCATGGAATGATTTCACGAGTCTTGTCTCTATTTCCTTCACTTTGGCCTCATTCATGAATGAGAAGTGCTTCATTTCCTTGGAGATCTCTATACCTAAGGTACCCTACATAGTCCATATAATCATAATTCCTTTATCAGTATTCTACACATCCATTAGTTTTGGATTATTTGTTGTAGGATCGATGCTCCACACTACTAAAGATTTGGAATCAATATTAAACCTTGATCCCCTCTAAAGTCCATTAGTATTCTCTTGTCTTCTTATCTAGTCAAGTATGAAGGTTTTTTTCCAGATCCTAGCTAGGCACTAGAAGTATACTGCTTCTATGTACTAGTTCTCTAGCCTCTTCATGAGTCATCACCTCACTCTCTAGATGATAAGTATAAAGCTTGTTAACCAACTCTTGCTTCTCTTCATCTAATTCTCCTAATTTCATTTTCAATACCAGTTCAATCTTCTTTATTTTATGGAGGAAGATTTTGATGTTGATTGATTTGATGAATTCATCATCATCAATAAATTGTTGAGCTTGCATAATTTGATCATCCAATGTTATTGCTACTAGTTCTAGGTCAGTCAAAGAATTCTCTACTGTATGCACCATATCTTGTATGTATTTATTCCTCATGTCAACAAAGTATTGGTTTCTCCTAGGTAGGATATGTAGTGTTCTTTGTTTCACTTTTTTAGATATGTGGACTATCTTCTACTTTTTTCTACCCCTAGTAACCCATGATGCCTCAGCAAGTTCATCTTCGTCAACTTCTAGAGTGACATCTAGCTCCAGGTTGTCAAGATTTACCCTTTCTTCTCCAATTGGCCCTTTAGTTTTTTTTCCATGATCTCAACACGATCATTTATCATTTTTCTTATTCTCTAACAATAAGGGACATCCATATAAAAACCCTTGAAATTCAGGTCTACTTTCTTCATCTTCCCTTCTACCCTTAAGACATCATCAAACTTTTCCAACTTTTCAGTAGCTTCCCCCTTAGCTACAATGTTGGGATTCAAATCCTCATGAGGTAATTCTTTTATGCTTGGCAACATATAATTTCAAATTTCTTTCAATGTGTTCCTCATCCAATTGTCTGGGTCTTATATTCTATAGGGAGAAGTTGACAAATTAAAGTGATGGAGGAAAGAATTGATTTGATCCAAGGATTATTTTTCAATTAGAAATTCTCCTATCCTAAAGAGTCTACACAAAAATGTGCCTTTAAGCACTTTAGGCCCTAGTTATTCTTTATTCACCATCATCGATTGCTAGATGAATTCAATGATGCTCAATCTAGGAGGGATATATTTGGGCAATATGTGGGGTGGATGAGGACAACCATATACTCTCATGAGGGAAAAGGTTGGGAACAAGAAAATATCTCCCCAAGTGTGGTCTAACCTCTTGTTCTAAAGTAGAAGGGTTGGTGTTAACAAAAATTTCAATACCTTTGGCACCCTAAAGAAACTAGGGTTTAGCATTTTCATGATTACAGAGCTAAAATTATTTAAAAATAAAATATATTTAGAGTGGCGATAAGAACTATCTGATACCCAGGTTTATAGCTAAATTGGAAGCTTTTTGTATATGTGAAAATGCGGGCTATGCTAACACACACAAACTTCAACATGGTCCTTATTTGCGGATTCATCCTGGAATGAACATTGGATTGTTCATCCAAAAATCAATCGGCAAAGCAACCTGTTGCCTTCTACCTAAAGGAAATTTCTTGTTAGATATCCTCAGATTTGAGTTGTTAAGAAACCAGACCCTCTAAGAATGAAGGGTTTAAAAGAAAATGCGACTAATCTATATGATATGCAAGGAATCTAGATGAAGTGCAAGCAATTAATTTAGGAAATAGATGGCATTAATCTAAATGTATGCATTGTTATTTTAAATGAGAATTTAAATGTAATAACAATATGAAAGCTAGAAATTTGAGTACTCAATTTGACAGCAATTCCATACTATTCAAATTCCAACCTCTATAATGAGGAAATGAGGGTCTCTTAAATAGACTTTCCTGGAATCCATCAATGGTTGACATCAATTTCAATCAATGGTCAGGATTGAAGATGAAGGTCAGTCATAAAGGAAGATTCCCAAATTGAAGGGAGTTAACTAGCTCAGATCTGAGTGTAAGAGTCAGTCAACTTAGAGAGACTTTAGTGTAAAAGCAAGTGATTTGGGTCACTTCTAATTTGATCAGCAGTGAACTGGGAATTTCCTTTTTGAACTAAAGAGAGATTTTGGAGAGATATTTAATTTAATAAAATGAGATATGCTCTCATAATTAAATAACTTTGTTTAATTAATTAGAATTAAGTTCTCCATTTAATTAAATAAATTTATTTAATTAATTAAAATAGGCATATTTATTAAATTAAATAAATTTAATTCCATACTACATTAGCCTTAGAACATAATTTAATTTAATTAAAGTATAAATACTTAATAACTAAATTAAATATTAATCAATAGGTTTAATGTGATTAATATGAGTAAATACTATAGGAATTAAATAATAAGCGCAATGAATGCAGATTAGGGTTTTCTACATCTGACAATTAAGTCAAGTAGCGAGTAGTAGAATAAGAATTTGCCTAGTGACATAAGAGTTAAGATTGATTAGAAATAGACCAGAATTGGTATCATGGCAATGAGCCAATTTTGGGGTATTACACTTTCCATTAGCATCAGGGGGTATAACTCTGTGCCAAACTAATGTTTTCTTTCATCTTCTCTAGAATATAATCCACATAATCATATTCTCCACCATGATATGGGTCCTATTAATCTTTTTCTACAATGTACTATGCCTCATATACCATATTAGATCCATTTTTGCCAATCACTTTGTGGACAACATACATTGTCTTCACAAAATAATTTTTGAATTTTTCTAGGGGCATCTTCTTATCCACTTTCTTAGGATAATCACCCACCTTCTTGAGGTCCATGGGGATGTGTTGCAACATAGATCTCCTTGTATAAGCCTCAGCATTCCTTTCAAACTTAATTTGAAGATCAATCAGGTCTACTAGATTGCTCATTGCACCATCTAATAAATCCAAAGGCTTCAATGAAAGAGGCATGACCTAGTGTGCATAGAATGGTACCATTATGTCTATAGAATGATTTGGTAGTTGGATTATATGATTTGATCAAAGCCTTTATCAAATCAACATTTATGAATACTTATGGAAAGATGAGCTTTGCCAGATTCTTCTTCCAGGGATTGTAAACAAGAATTTTATCTGTTCAGTTGCAATACAAATACCTAAACAACTCAAAACCATTAACAAAAAGGAAAATAGAATCCCTACTGAATATATAATGGTCTCAAAAATTATGGGTGTTTGCAGAGATGGCATTCGAGGATTCTAGAAATAACTTGATCCATTCATCTGCAAACCTATTTGGTTTTCTCTACCTAGTAGTTTTTCCTCCTTTGGAAGTAGAAGTCTCTATAATTTCCATGTCTATAGCTTGAATCTCCTCTACTTCTCTATCATAAATCTTGATTTTAAGTCAAAATCCTGAAACTCTACAATTACACCAAAAACTATGAATTTAGTGCACTGAAAACTCCACAACTACTGGAAATCTCTTCTTTCTCTAATAATAACTTATTATTGGCCTAGCCAATGTTTTCATGCTATGCTTACTTCATCAACCCACACTATGCATTGAATTCATACATGCACAAGATTTAAACTTAGTATTTTTTTCCACCTCAATGGAGCATTGACATAACTATTTAGCTTTGCATTCTCTGTACTTTCTTGAAATTTCATTGGTTGAGAGTCCTTTGTCATTTTCCATCTTAGAAAAGGGGAAAAAGTTCATTTGTGTTCTATTTTAGGGCTTGCGATCTTATGACTCTCTTTACATTCAAACCCTTTGTATCATCTCAATCAAATAATTTGAACTTTACGATCTCACCATCACTTCTTTATCACATGATTGAGGGTTTCTTTTAAGTCTCTTATGATCTTATGATTAATAGTTTATCTAAAGATCGACACATCAACTGAAAAGTCTTCTATTTTGCTATGATCTTATGATCAATAACATCACCAGCATGCATAGTCACCCACACAATCTTATGATCATAGCCTTGTATAACATCAAATCTCACCCGCTATTGCTTTAGATCTCTCAATCACAGTTAACTAAGCCTCTTCATAACTTTGGAAGTTATCTCTTACCCATTTCTTTTACCTCCTAATCATACACCTTGCTATAGTATCTCCTCTCTATAACTCTGGTAACCCTAACATTTATCTTTCTTTAAGTCTTCTAACCATAATACCATTACTTTGCATAGCATCAGGATTTTTCTTTTCCTTCCTTATGATCTTGTGATTGTGGTCAACTAGATTTTGTTGTAACATCATAAATTTTTCTTTATCTATTGTATCTAACTCATGACCATATGCCCACATGTATTTCATGGTTTTGGAAATTCTCACTGCTTGTTCCTATAGTCTTATGATCAATTTATTATCATATCTTTGTAAGACTTTATTTTCCATGTGTCAATTTCTTTATGCTTGTGTGCCTAGCCCCACTCATCTTTAAACAATCCTATTTTTTTATCTTACAATCTTCAGTTTCATAGCTTCAAAAATTTCATTGAAGTTGTAACCCTTCATTCCCTCAACACTTTATGTCCTTTATGATCTTACAATCCTCCTACTTATCGCATGGTCAAGAGTCCCCTTTTTAGCCCTTGTGATCATACACCTTTCAGGTTATCGTAACATTGAAAGACTCTTACTTACCATGAGACACTTATGATGACACAAAAATAGGATAATCATGAGATCAAAAACTTCAAAACATACAACCACAATGTTATGATTACATGGTATATTGTAAGATTGTGGTATCTCTTAACTATTGTTGTTACCTCACAATCATATGCCTAGTTGTAGCATTTCCTCACTGTAACTCTAGAAACCCTAACATTTATCTTGCTTTAAGTCTTCTAACCATATGACCATGACTTTTTGTAGCATTGGCAGAAGGTAAAATTAGGCTTTCAACTTGATCCTAAGATTTGGAAGACTTGTTGGAAAATATGAAAATCACATGTAATTTCCTGCTTGAACACAAAACCTAGGGAAATTGTTTAAATTGATCATGGATTTTAAGAACTTTTCTCCAAGACAAGGTAAAGAAATTAACTTAAGGAAGTAAAAATATCCTATTAGGGAAAAAATTCAAACTAGGCTAGGGAAAAAATTACTAGGTTAGGGTTTTCACCAGTAAAATGATAACAACATAGAATACAACAATACAACACAACTTAAGGGATTCTCATAATAAATCTCCAAAAATTTAGCATAGTGAAAATAAGGGGTATCAAATTGTATTATCATAATTATGACCATAATTGACATTATCATTGGAAGATTTGGCTTGGTTATTTTTGGAATATTCACCCTTCTCACGACTCATGAATGTATTCTCAAAGGTTGTATGATCCTCTTTAGTGAAAAGAGTGTGAACTTCAATGGTTTCATCATCAATCAATTTTTGAATGGATCCTTTAAGGGTATAATAGTTATTGGTGAGATGCCCCTAGTTTTGATGATAAGCACACAAATACTTTTCATTACACCATGAAGGTTTGACTTGTGGTTCATAGGGCTTAGCTTCTAGTAATAAGCTAAGCTCATCAGCTAAGAGCATTTTTAAGGCTCTTTCATAATTTTTACCCATAGGAGTGTATACCCTAGGTAGGTTGGTAGACTTATACCCTTTTGGTGGTGGAGTTTGGTTGTATGCCACCTATTGATTGGGGGTATTTTGTGTTGTAGGAGTAGTTGTGCTTTGTTTGTAGATTAGATGAACATCATCTTGCTTTTGTGGGTTTTGGCGAGTAGGTAAATTAGTTTTATTGACATTTGGATTTGTTGATTTCAAGAGGGGTAAAGCTATGGTCTGATGTTATTTTCTTCTACCACTCTGTCATTTACCATGTTTTTGTTTTTGTTTTTCCACCATGATCTATGTTTATCATTCAATTGATTAGATGAGTTTGGTGTTTGTGAAGAATTACTAGAGAAACCTTTGCCAAATTTTGATAGTTTAATGATATCATTGCTTGGTAAGGTTTCTTCAACTTTGGTTGCATTTTCTAATTTTTTTTAAAAATCCTTAGGACCTTGAAGTTTTAGCCAATAATTCATAGGTTTGTAGAGGCTATTAATAAATATTTTGGGTTTTTCTTTTTCTAGGATGTTCCAATGATATTTGGAAAAAGTATGCATCCATCTTTATAAGAAAACTTTAGAAGATTTTCCTAGAATTTTTTTCATGTTGCATTGTTCGATCATGGTGACTTCTCTCAATGTTATAGGAGTATTGTGCAATGAAGACAGAGGGTAGTTGATATTTGAAGGGAGTTTTGAGAACCACTCCATGCCCGGTCCTCCCAAACTTCTAAAGAATAGGAACATAAGATAGGTTGTGTCATGCACAATTTCCATAATTAAGGTATAAAATTGGTGAAGATGGTCCTGGGGGTTAGATGTACCAAAATATTTTTCATATTTTGGTATTTCCATATTTGGGGGAAAGGTGTCAAGATGACACTTTTATTAAAGGGGAGAAGACATATTATCTCTAGGCTAAATTTGTGCAGTTGGATTTTCCCACATTTCATCTTTTCCATTTCTATTTGTAGGTCTTAGATTTTTTTGGCAACAACCTCGAAGGGTGAGTCTTCTTGATCCCTTTTGAGGTTTGATATATCAAAATTAGTGGGTAATTTTTTACCTTGTTGTGCCAATGATAAAAAATAGCACTCTTTATGTCATTCTAGTAGTTTCTATTAGCAATATGGTCGGTTAGATGTTTTCTTGATTGTAATTTATGGTAACATATACTTAGCGTTTCATTTATGCAGTCAGAGATAGAAAATTGTCTAAGTATTAGATAGTTTGTAGGAGTACAATAAATTGATTTTAACAATACAAATCATGCACCGGGAGTTAATCTAGTTGAGGAAGGTATGTAAAATTTTCATGATGACATGTACTAGTAAACATGTATGTACGATTAGTATGGAGCAAGTTAATGTAAGTTTAACTGTGTTGGTATTCAATAGTGTAGAATAGAGCATAGCAAAAAATAGAGTTGTACGACTTTAGGAATTGTTTTCATTTCACAATAATTACTAAGTCATGTTAAGCTAACTAAGTGGATATAATTTTATATTTTTTCAAGCCTTTGAAGACATGGAAACTGATTGAGCAATGATTTATGAATGTACAAGGTATAAGTAAAGATCTTATATCGTGTAAATAGTGGGTAGGTGTGTTTCCCAGCAAATAGATGTAATGCACAAATACTGTGGAAGTTGTGTGATTAGATGTGACATGCAAACTATTGTGAGAACCATTTGTGAGGCTTATGTAATGCAAAATTTGATGTAAGATCAGAGAAAGTGTGAGTTACAACAACAAGCAAGTATTGTATAAATATCTATTTTGTGAAGGAACTGAATTATATAATTTCATGTTAGGGAAGTGAGCTCTTCTTGCATACATTTTAATTGATCCATCAAATCCTAACAAGGTTGAGACTTCTAACAAAGCATAGTCCTTTATCAAGGACTCAAGACACTATATGTATTTCATAGATTCCTAACAATTGTTGGAAGATTGGGAAGATTGTTGGAAACATGAATACTGATGATATTCTTATGGGGGAGTAGTACTATGGTGATATCTTACATTCGTGAATGATTTTTTCATTGATGTCAACATAGAAATTTCTTATGGTATTTGATAGAAGAATAGCAAAAAAATCAAGTTGGTATGGATGACTAATTGAGCATTATAACCACTTGAGGTTATGGGAGATACTTCTGAGCATTTGGCATATGCAGTTAGCATTGGAAGAAGAAAGGACAAGTCTATAAGAAGTTATGTAAGTTTTGTGATGTTTATTCTGAGATAGAGTTCACAAAGGCATGCTCTAGTAAACTTGTTATATCTCTTAGCAATGTTATTATCCTGAGGATTGAGGTTGAAGACATGAAGAAGACATGTTGAGGATGACATGGCTAGGCTCACTCATCATAATATTGCATTTAGAAAAAGTTATTCAAGTTGTAAGGCAGAAGATTAATGTTATTGCTAAGTGTAACGTGTTCTTAATGTGGTAGTATAATAAATAATTGAGAAGGACTAACAACTCAATTAGGGAATTGTTTTGAGGACTTAGTATAAAGGAAAGATATTTTCCTTTATCATACATGATGATGATGAGTGTCGAAATGATTTGATAAATGATGATAAGCATCAGAGAGTGTAAAATGTGAAGTTGAGCAGAGCAGTGCTGAAGTGAAGGAAACTTCATTGCCAAGGTTTGGTATTTGGATCTAAGGTTCATGACCTAGTCTACAAGATCTCAAAGTGATTGGTCTGGTTGACAGGATAGAGGAAAAAGAAAAGGAAAAAGAAAGATAACAATAAATTACTTGTTTGAGTAGTGAGCTCTTCTTGTAGTTAAAATTGCATGTTTGGGAAATGGGCTCTTCTTGCATACATTGTACTACAACTCCTAACAAGGTTGACACAACTCCTAAAAGGGTTGGAATCTCCTAACATGGATTCAAAGTCTCCTAAAAGCTACTCATTGTACTAAATGTTGTAATAGACTCCTAATAGGGTCCATCCTCCAACAAGGAATATTTATATTAGTACATCATCTTGTGTGCATCATTCCCACTAGGCTTTTCCCTTTGATCAAGGGTTTCCCTAGTCAAAATATCTAGTGTAATTATCTATGATCATTTTATTATAGCTTTTTATTACTTTGGTTGAATGGTTTAGTTTGGTTAAAGAAGATAAATGGTTTAATTGTTGGATAACTAATTCACCCCCCTCTCAGTTATCTTGGTGGACTACTATTTCTAACTGTAGACACCTAAAATTGTCCAAAACCCATTTCTTGACCAATTAAATAAATATTTATTATTTATTTAATTTCCCTACCTTTAATTAAAAAAATTTGCATTTATTTAATTACATTCGCCTTACCTTGATTTAAATAAACTAAGGTTTATTTAAATCCTAACCCATTCACTTTAATTAAGTACTCCATTTACTTAATTAATCCTTTCCTAATCCCACTTGCAATTAAATATTGAATTTAATCCTATTTGACCACATGGATCCTACCTTTAACCCTCACCTAACTTCACTTGCCTAACCTAACCCACCTTTCTAAACCTACCCACTTCCTTAATCATGCTTTCTTTTTCTAATCACTTAGTTAATTACCTTTTAATCCTAAGTGTGTGCTCACACATGTGTGAGGAATGTTCACACTTTCCTCATCCCTCATGTCTTCCGTGCCTCTTGCACACTTTTCCTCTTGCATGAGAGTCAAGGTGTCTCACACATGTGTGAGAAGTCATGCTTCACACACCTCTTGCACACTTGTCCTCTTGCATGAGAGTCAAGGTGTCTCACACATGTGTGAGAAGCCATGCCTTTTCACACCTCTTTCACACTTGTCCTCTTGCATGAGAATCAAGTTGTCTCACATATGTGTGAGAAGCCATGCTTCTCACACCTCATTGATCATGTCACCATCAAAGGTTGCTCACACATGTATGAGCATATTGCCCCTTTTGAATGGTCAAATCCCTAATCCACATGGAGTCTACTTGGCCTCCACCTCATGGACACCTCATTGATCTTGAGAGATCCTAGCCCTCCATCCTGCATTTAATCTCAGCCATCCGTTGCATCTCTTTTTCTATAAATGGAGAGCTCTCTCCTCATTTTCAATGTTGCTAGATTTGTGAGCAACCACATCCCATGAGCAAGGAAATCATCAACCACTTGGTGATTTGTGAGGTTTGCATAGTGCTACTTTGATGTTCATGTTATCTTTATTTTACACATTCTCTTGCATTATTTTGAGGTTTGCATAATCATGTAGGAATAGATGTTAGTTGCTTAATGTTTATTCCTTTAGTTACATTTTTATGCAATACATTTTGGCATGCCCGGTGGGACCCACTTCACGTGTTCAAACTAACCATCTAATGTATTTTTGAGTATTTTGTGAGTCTAAGCTTGTAGGTCAAAGGCTTGCATTTGGAGATCAAGTTTCATGAGGAGCATCTAATCGAGCCATAAAGCCCATCATCATGTTTGGAGGACATAAGGGAAGTTTTTTGACATAAAACACTCTATATTTTGCTTATTGCTCTATTTTCAAGTTGTAGAGGTACATATGCATTAAATATCCTCTTTGTTACTATAAAAATTTAGAAAAAAAAAAAAAAAAAAACTTTATGGTCTTCCACACTTTATTTTTCTCCCATAACATTTATCTTTTTGTTTTCAAATAGACCATTTAGATTTCTTTTATTTTTTAATGTCCAAAAAACAAAACAAAATTTGCTTGACGTGCCTCTAACCATCAAATTTTTGCTCACAGGTTGTTGATATCATCACTACATTAGCTGTCCATATGCTCTTTTAGATCATAAGGAGCAGCCTTTGATTTTTTGCTCATAACTTGAGCATACGGGCTCTGTTTTCAAAAAAAAAAAAAAATTAAAAAGCTGATTCCGAGCCCATCATCATGGTGTTGGTTTCATAAGATTTTGATGCTATTTAGATCTCTATTTTTTTTGTCAAAGTTTGAAATTTGTGCTAACCTTTTCATTGTAGGGTTGTTTCATGTTTGTCCTACATTTTTGATGCACTAACTTGTGGTTTTGCAGGGATATTTTTTCACTAATCATCTTGCTTGCAGGTTTTGCTTTGAATTTGTTTTTGGAATGAACTTGTATGCTTAAACACTCATCTTTGAATGCATGGTTAAAGCTAAAACAATCGAACACAATCTTGAATGCCATAAGGAAATTGACATGCATGTTTAAGGCTAGCAAACATTTCAAATTGGTGCTTAAATTGAACTCACACAATCTTGAATTCCTTAAGGGAAATTGATTTCATTTTTAGCATTTTTCTTTATGCATGCTCGATTTACTTTCTTGTTAACGAATATGCACTTTTCATTTATGTTGACGACAATTTCAAGTTGGAAGGAACATTCTATGCTTTAAACACGTGTGTCTTCAAGTAGATTAAAAAACCTAAAGTTTCATTGGGAAAGAATGCATGTCTTTTAAACCCCAAGGCCACTTATGTATTCTCTCTCCTCGTGCCTTCAGGTGATCTTGGGTGCACAAGAAATAAGTGGTCTTGTTTTTCTTTTTTTAAGAGGCCTGCTTGGGGATTTCATCACCCCTTGGGACGACCTCAACTCTAGTGTTTTGGTAGAGTATAAATATTGGGAGGTGAATCGAAAGACACCTCTCTTGGAAGCATAATATTTTCACTCTTGGCTAAGCACCAAAGAACTTTATACCTTTGGGAAGTGAAGGAGGAGATTTGGGTTACCGTCTCCCCCAAGCTGTGTGGTAGTATTTTCTTTCATCTACAGATTTAGGCCTCACATACCTTGTGTATATCGAGGACACCCTCTAGTTGATCCTTGTACATCCTAGTTGCAACCTTATAGGTTTTTTGGTGTGTTTGATGCTCTTGAATGTTTGAAACACACTTGCCTTGTACATATTTCCTTGTTTGATTTTGCATCTTAAACCTAAAAATCCAAAAAACATTGTAAAACATAAAAATCCAAAAAAATCGTAAAAGTTCCAAAATCCAGAAAAAATTAAAAACATTTCAAAAACAAAAAAAATAAGCTCTCATTTTCTCCATCACTTCTTCTATCCATCCATCTCATCGTCATCATGCATCTCTTGTCTTAATCACATTCTTAATCATTCAAATCTTTCCTCAAAATCTTAATCATCTCTATTCATCCAAATCATTTCCTCATTTTCTTAATCATTCAATCAAATCCATAATGTTTATCTTAATCATGGTTCATAATCCACATCAAGATCCAATTCCTTCATTCAATGATTCATCGTCATGATTCTTAATCCAATCCCTTCTCAAATTCATTCTTTTCTAATCAATTTCTAATTCAATCCATTTACATCTTCAATTCAAAATCAATCAATCTTTCTTCATCTATTCAGATATTCTTCTAATTTAATCTTCATAAAATCAAATCTACTTTGAACATAGGAGCATTTTCATAAACATTGGACTTTAATTCAAATCTTACATTCACTTATTTGCAATATCATAGGGTTTTTATCAATATCAAATCAAACCCTCATCAATATCAATGTCATATCAAATCCAATTCAAATCCAATCAACACAAAGTCCAAAGCTCCTAGTCCTAAGTTCATCTTCCATCCATCATCAAATCTTTCATCACTCTTTGTCTAACATCTATGGATCTAAATTTTCTCAATCAAATGGTTGACAATCTTCAAAGACAATATGGAGTTATACCTCCCATTCAACCAACATATCAAATCCATCCTCACCACTTCATATCCAACTCTCATCCACCTCATGTTCATTATTCTTCTACCTTTGACAAGGGAAATCCACCTCATTATCCTTCAACTACATACAATTCCATTAATAGCCCACAAAATTCCTCCAACACAAATGCCCTTGCCATGGAAATGGAACAATTAAAGAATTATATCTTGGCAAGCCAACAGAAAGAGGCCACCTTCCATGCCATGTGTCCTCTTCCCCCATGTTTCGAAGACCGTAGTCCTCATGTCCCATCCAACCCCAACCCTCCATGCAATTCCCTTCACAATCCTAATCCTCTAAAAACATCATCCCCACCTTGTAAGGGGTTTTTCTCATCATTATTGGCTAAATGTAAAGAACAAGATAAATTGAGCCAAACACCCAAAGTTCTTCCTCCAAAGCATGTCACTATAGATTCCCCTTCTCCTCTAGATCCGAGCATTTATCCATCCCATACTTCCCTTATCCCTCAAGATGCATTTATCCCTCCTAGTCCATCTCATGATTCGCTTCCTAATCAAGATCAAGACATTCCATGTACCACCAATTCCACTCCATCTCAAGAGTTAGCATTTGTAGACCCTCCACTTCATGCAGAAATTCCTTCCACTCCATCCACTAATACCCCTCCATGTCAAGATCAAATCACTCTCATCTCATGATCCACTCATTCCACTACATGATCCCCTTTTAATTCAAGATCAAAGCTGTCCTTCATTTTCCTTTCATGATCCCACTCCACCCCAAGATCCTATTATCCCTCATAATCCCCCTCATGATCCTAATCCTCCACATGATCCTATCACACCTATCCACTCCACTCATGAACCCCATACACATGGAATCACATCTTGTGTTGAAACTAATAAGTATCCCATTGAAGAAATTATGTCTCAAGATGTTGGTACCTCTTCCACTCCTTCCAAATCCAAGATTATTCCTTCCTCACTGCCATCCATTTTAGCACCTTAGATCCATATTATCATTCCTTCCTCACTTCCATCCATTCTAGGT
This sequence comes from Cupressus sempervirens, assembly GCA_028749045.1. Taxonomy (NCBI): domain Eukaryota; kingdom Viridiplantae; phylum Streptophyta; class Pinopsida; order Cupressales; family Cupressaceae; genus Cupressus; species Cupressus sempervirens. Next base: position 441,125,886 of record CM053786.1, on the reverse strand, counting down.
CCTTATGTTCCACCATCAAACCCTTCATCCCTTCCATCCATTTTGGGCCCTTACATACATCCATCCACCATATCCTTGTCTTACACCTCATCTCCTAGTAAAGATTAACAAAGGCATATATCCTTGAATTCCTTCCAACGTTCACCATCCATATGCTCTCCACCCCATTTACCTTCATGCACCCATACCATAGCTAATGGAAGCAAATTGGATGCAAAAGAAAAAGAGAAAAATGCCAAAAATCCACAAAAATCCAAGGATCAACATGTCCCCTCTAAAAGACATGTTCAAGAAAAGGAAAATATGATCCAAAGCAAAGTCAAAAGGCCACAACGGCTGAAAATCAACAATGCAAAAATTTTGCGGATACCAAAGCTACTTAATGTAGCAATGAATCTCAAAGAAATATTCCAAATGACATCCAATTTTGCTAATCCAAAGGCTTCCCTCATGCATAAATCATCCACACTTCCATTTTCCAAATTCATTTTGGGTCCTTATATACCCAAATCTACCATCCTAAATCCATCATCTCCTTCATCCATTTTGGGTCCCTATATCCCAAAATCCACACTTTCCCCTACATATCCTCCATAATTTCCTCCTTTCCATTACCCTTCAAGGTGTGTGCCGATGATGATCTTTCCCCCTCCATCTTCTCATTCACAAGTCTTTCAACCTAGCATCCATCAAACATGTATTCTTCCCACCCACTCCACCACCTTACTCCAAACCCTTTCATAAGTCATTGTCCTCCATTCCCCAATCCACCTCATCCTTCTTTTCCCTATCCTATCAAAATCTATGAGAAAATAGTAAAAATTCCTTGAAAATAAAAAAGAATAAAGGAAAAAATATCAAGGGATACCATCCATGTATCTAGATGCTTGAGTCCTCCCTTCATTCTCCTATCATGTATCCATTGCCTTCCAATTCTGCTTATCCATCCATTCACTTTTCCTCTTCCACTTGCACTCTACACTGGGGTCAAGCTCCATCTATACCACATTGCCTTACACATCTTCCATGCTTCCATCCACCGTTCATTATCCTTTTCCATCTTGGATCTTGAATTTCACTTTCCTTTCATCCATCCATATACACTTTGCATGTCCATTTCTTGTTGTCCATACATTATCCTATATACTTCCATAATCCTTCCATACATTTGATCTTGACATACTATCCATCTCTTGCATTCCATTCTCCTTGTCATGTTCATTTCATCCATTTTCCATCCATACTCCTACATACTTCCATCATTTTTTCATATGTCCTTGATCTTGGTCATCCCTTCCATTTCATCCACTTCATATCATACATCTCATCCATACCCTTCATATCATTATCCCTTTTTCATAGCCTCCCTCCCATATCCCTTATTCATTCCACTTTCATATCCATGCTCATGATCACTATTAGAGGCACAATAACAAGATGATTATACATGCTTTGGAAGAAGACATGCCTTCCCATCCTCCACACACTACCCTTCGCACCATCTTTCCATTTTCATGCATCTTGTCCCACCATATTTCCTTCCATTTTCCTATCCTTAGTATGGGGCATTTAGACTCCTTCGAAACATGGTCCTTGGCTCTGCATTTTTTGATCTAATATCATTTTGCCCCTCATATCCTTTCACCATCCCTTTTGTCCATCGAATCCCATTGCTTTTCCTCCATTTACCATGCCTTGGTTCTCCCTCATCATTGGTCCCAATCCATTCTATCCATTCTATCCTACATTTGTCCAATCAATTCATTTCCATCCATTCTATTCATTCTATCTCACATTCATTCAATCTAATTCTTCCAACTCACTTCAATCAACTTCATTCATCCTCTATTTCAATCAATTTTCCCTTCTTCTAATTCTTTCCAATCAAATCAATTCTACTTTCATCATTCTTCATCCTATCAACATCATTCTTCCAATCTCATCCCCGTTCATTCTTCTACTTACATTTCAGTTTCATCTATTTGCAATAAAATCAAATATCAAAAAATAAAATAAAAATTCACTATGCAATCAATCTAATCTTTCAAATCTTGTACATCAATCCTTAATCAATTCATTAATTAGACCCAATCAGCTGATAATCTATTAACCATATTCGAACATTATCATTGGATGAATCCTTCCCAATCCTTGGATGTGCATTATGCTTAGCATTAGCTTTGTCATCCTTAATCAATCCACTAATGGGTTTTCAGCTTGACTAGGGGCAAAGTTTTGGTTTGCTTTTGATTTTTTGTGCATGATTGCTTGTTACTTGTCTGCATTAGTATTTTTTGCATTTATCATGGTCTTTGCATCCTAATGACCCAAGAATCATGGTCTTCCATATCATGGTTTCACAAGGCATATGGTTGTATTAGATCCATGTTTCACGTACTTGTCACATTGTCATCTTGGTTCCTCATACCTTGGTGCATAGTCTTGAGTACAATATCAAACTTAGGTTATTCACACCATTGCAACATAACTTTTCCACTCCCTTCCATCTTCCTATCCATTTCGAGAGAACATTCATGTTCTCCTAACCCTCATGTCCTCTCAAGGGGGCATACCCCTCCATCCTCATCATCCTTCCTCATCCTTCCATGACTGGGGCATCATGCTACTAGTCTTATCCTTTCATCCACTATGTTTTATTCTACTTTGATATAACATTACTAATGCTATATCAAAGAGGGGCAAAATGTAGACACCTAAAATTTTCCAGAACCCATTTCCTAACCAATTAAATAAATATTTATCATTTATTTAATTCCCCTACCTTTAATTAAACAAATTTGCATTTATTTAATTACATTCGCCTTACCTTGATTTAAATAAACTAAGGTTTATTTAAATCCTAACCCATTCACTTTAATTAAGTACTCCATTTACTTAATTAATCCTTTCCTAATCCCACTTGCAATTAAATATTGAATTTAATCCTATTTGAGCACATGGCTCCTACCTTTAACCTTCACCTAACCTCACTTGCCTAACCTAACCCACCTTTCTAAACCTACCCACTTCCTTAATTATGCTTTCTTTTCTTAATCACTTAGTTAATTACCTTTTAATCCTAAGTGTGTGCACACACATGTGTGAGGAATCTTCACACATGTGTGAGGGATGTTCACACTTTCCTCATCCCTCATGTCTTCCATGCCTCTTGCACACTTGTCTTCTTGCATGAGAGTCAAGGTGTCTCACACATGTGTGAGAAGCCATGCCTTTTCACACCTCTTGCACACTTGTCCTCTTGCATGAGAATCAAGTTGTCTCACATATGTGTGAGAAGCCATGCTTCTCACACCTCATTGATCATGTCACCATCAAAGGCTGCTCACACATGTGTGAGCATATTGCCCCATTTAAATGGTCAAAACCCTAATCCACATGGAGTCTACTTGGCCTCCACCTCATGGACACCTCATTGATCCTGAGAGATCCTAGCACTCCATCTTGCATTTAATCTCAGCCGTCCATTGCATCTCTTTTCCTATAAATGGAGAGCTCTCTCCTCATTTTCAAAAAAGCACTATCTACCCCATTTTTATGCTGCTGGATTTGTGAGAAACCACATCCCATGAGCAAGTAAATCATCAACCACTTGGTGATTTGTGAGGTTTGCATAGTGCTCCTTTGATGTTCATGTTATCTTTATTTTACACATTCTCTTGCGTTATTTTGAGGTTTGCATAATCATGTAGGAATAGATGTTAGTTGCTTAATTTTTATTCCTTTAATTACATTTTTATGCAATACACTAGCAATTCGTATCAGAGCATTAGGTCCCTAAAGATAAAGTTTAACAACTTTGGGAGATCTATGGTGAACATTTTCAAAGAACATAGTCCTACATTTGACAGAAGAAATTTTGACACCCGAGTGATGGAAATTCTTGGTGAGTTATCAGATTTTTGTAAAGAGAAGAGTATTGAGTTTACACATCCAAAATCCTTCTATTGTATACAAGGGAATAGTACCACAAGAAAAGATAGAGGAAGGTATTGATATACTTACAAGGAGAGAACTTGAAGGTATTAAAAAAATTGTTGGACATGTAAAGAGTTTGGTCATTTTTCAAGAAAATGTCCTAAGAGATTGAAAAAAGCTAGAAAGAGTCTACTTTCTAATAAAGCTAAAGAATTTAGAGAAAGTGTGGAAAGATCCTTGAAATACTATGTTAATGAGTTTAGACTAGTTAATGAAAAGGAAGTAATAGAAGAGACAACTTTGGTGACTATTATGGAAATTCCAAATGTGAGAATTGATGAGAAATTAAAAATATAAGAGAGAATACTTGATTACAATTAAAATGATGATGTTGTTACTAGGCCAAGGAATGATGAAGTGTTTCTTGAGACTAAAAATGATTTGTAGAATGAAGGAGAGCCAAGGCAAGAACAAATCTACGAACCTTTAGTAGAGCCAAGAATTGAGACAACAATTTCTACTTTAGGAAAGAATATGATAAAGAATCACAAATCCAAACAAATCATCAAAAGCAAAGACAAAGGTGTGACGACAAGAAGAAGAGTAAATGAAGAACTATGCTTTATATCTCAAGTTAGCTTAAGAATGTAGATGAAGCATATAAGGATGATTACTCGAAACAAGCTATGAAGGAGGAATTGGATCAAATAGTAAAGAATGTCACATGGGAATTGCTCCCTAGACTAGCAGACCAAAATGTGATAGGAACTAAATGGGTATTTAGGAACAAGATGAATGAGCATCGAGAAGTTGTAAGCAACAAAGTAGGATTTGTATGTAAAGCTTACTCACAACAAGAAGGAATAGATTATGAGGAGACTTACACTCCAATTGATAGAATAGAAGCAGTAAGATTATTATTGGCCTACACAACACAAATTCAAAGTATATAAGGTGGATGTCAAGACAACATTTTAAAATGGAGAACTTGAAGAAGAGGTATACATTGAGCAACCTGAAGGATGTTCTTTGATAGATGACAAGGACCTAGTATACAAACTAAGAAAATAATTATATGGATTGAAGAAAGCACTCATAACTTGGTATGCAAGGTTACACAAACATTTGACAAAACTTGAATATAGCAGAGGTATGGCAGATAGTGATTTTTATTAGAAAGAAATTGATGATGGTTTGATGATTTTGGTAATATTTTTTGATGACATTATATATGGAAGAAATGATGAAGAAGGTGAAAAGTTTGCAAAAGAAATGAAGAAAGAATTTGAAATCATTATGATAGGAGAGATGAAATATTTCCTAGGATTGCATATTGTATAGAATAAAGAAGGAATCTTTATTTCTCAGACTAAGCACTTGAAGGATTTACTGAAAAGGTTTGGTTTGGAAACATGCAAATCCATTGGAACACCTATGGTAACTGGAAACAAGTTATCTTTAAAGGATGAGAAACCTACTATTGAGAAAAAGAAGTACAGATCTATGATTAGAGGATTGCAATATTTGACTCACACAAGGCCAGATATAGAAAATGCAGTTGGAATTATTCCAAGATTTTAGGTTGATTCCAAAGAAGCACATTATGCAGTAGTAAAAAGGATATTTAGATATCTGAAGGGAACATCAAAGCATGGATTGTGGTATGGAAGATCTAATGATTTCACTCTAAGTTCTTATATTGATGCAAATTGGGTAGGTAGTATGGATAACAAAAAGAATACCAATGGAGGAGCTTTCTTTCTTAAAGGAAGAATGGTTTTTTGGTTAAGCAAGAAGCAGGATTGTACTGTAGAGGAAAAATATGTTACAACAACAAATAATTGCAATCAAGTCATTTGGATGAAGTAGATGCTGAAGGATATAAGGATATAAATCAATGAATCTATTATTATACATTATGACAACACAAGCACAATAAATATGTCTAAGAATCCAGTATTGAATTTGAGAAATAAGCACATTTCTATTAAGTATTATATGTTGAGAGAGAAAGTTGCAAAAAGGGAAATCAGATTGGAGAATGTGAGCACTAAAGAGAAGATTACAAATATATTCACTAAGCCTCTTCGCAAAGAGACTTTTGGGTATTTTTGAGGTATGCTTGGGGTTGTGCCCCTTCCTACATTAAAGTAGAAGATGCAAGAGTGCATCAGTCCACTGTAACAGAGTACCATTGGTTGTCTGGAATGAATTTTGATGCTTCCTATATGGGGGAGTATCTTTGATGGATAGAGTCATCTAGGAATCTTGTTGGTTGTTATTTTGAACACTATCTTTTGACACTTGAGCTAGTCAGTATTAGTTGTTGTAGAGTTTGATGGAAAGATGTTGGGTGTTGAAACCTTTGACATTGATGTCAATGGGGGAGAAGTTTGGCATGAAAAAGGGTATGCTGAGGAAGATGTTTTGCATAGGCAAAGTATGCAAAATAATAGTTTTGTATAGAGCATGTTGAGGTATATCAATGGGGCTGAATTATTGATGAAGAGGATTTGAAGATGGAAAATCTTTTGCTGGTATTCTTGGAACTAGATTTTTTTCATCTATGTTTCCATCAATGCCAAAGGGGGAGATTGTTGGAAGATTGGGAAGATTGTTGAAAGCATGAATGCTGATGATATTCCTATGGGGGAGTACCACTATGGTGATATGTTACATTCATGACAGATTTTTTCATTGATGTCAACATAGTAGTTTTTTGTGGTATCTGACAGAAGAACAATAGAGAGATCAAGTTGGTATAGATGGCTAGTTGAGCATTATAACCACCTGAGGTTATGGGAGATACTTCTAAGTATCTAGTATATGTAGTTAACATTATAAGAAGAAAGGATAATTCTAGAAGAATTTATGTAAGTTTTTGTGATGTTTTCTTTGAGACAAAGATTATAGAGGCATGTTCTAGTAAACTTGTTATATCTCTTAGCAGAGTTGATATCTTGAGGATCACGGTTGAGGATGATGTGGATAAGATCACTTGTCATAATATTGCATGTACAAAAAGTTATTTAAGTTGAAAGGTGGAAGATTAATGTTATCACTAAGTGTAATGTGTTCTTAATGTGGTCCTATAATAATTAATTGAGAAGGACTAATAGTTGACTCAGGGAATTATTTTAAGGACTTAGAATAAAGGAAGGACATTTTCCTTTATCATATATGATGATGAGTGCAAAAATGATTTCACAACTGATGATAAGTAGTAGAGAGTGGGGAATGTGAAGTTGAGCAGAATAGTACAGAAGTGAAGGAAAATTCATTGCCGAGGTTTTGCTGAGTGATTTAGAGGTTTGTTATTTGGATAGGAGGTTTGGTTGATAGGAAAGAGGAAAGCGTAAAAGAAAGAGAAAGACAGCATTAAATTACTTGTTTGAGTAGTGAGCTCTTCTTATAGTTGAAATTGCATGTTTGGGTAGTGGGCTTTTCTTGCTTACATTGTACTATAACTCCTAACGGGGTTGGCACAACTCCTAACTAGGTTGAAATCTCCTAACAAGGATTCAAAGTCTCCTAATAGGGACTCATTGTACTAAATGTTTTAATAGACTCCTAATAGGATCCATCCTCTAATAAGCAATATTTATATTAGTACATCATCTTGTGGGCATCATTCCCATCAGGGTTTTCCCTCTAATCAAGGGTTTCCCTAGTCAACATATCTAGTGCAATTGTCTATGATAATTTTAATATGGTTATTGTTTAATTTGATTGAATGGTTAAGTTTGGTTAAAGAAGGTTAAATGTTTTAATCATTGGATAACTATTTCACCCCCCACCCACCCTCTCAGTTATCTTGGTGGACTATTGTTTCTAACAACAAGGTCAATCTCCTTAACTAGATCCTATTGTTCAGTGAATCATCTAGTGGGTATCATCCCCACAATGTTTTTCCCTTGGCTAGGGTTTCTTTAGTTAACAAATAATGGTGTTATGAGTTCTCTATGTGTATGGTTATATTTAATGTTTAGCATTGCTGGTTTACTTTCATATGCAAGTTATAAAGTAATTAACAATATTCAGTTGTGGGCAAAAGTTTGTAGAATAATTATTCACCCCCCTCCCCCTCTTAGTATTATCTGTTTCTAAAAATTGCTATCAAATCATAGTTACTTTGAAGAGGATTAATAGCTTAATTAAGATCTCAATGAATATGGAACAATTGAAGAAGAATCTTAAAGAAGCTCTTGAATAGATTGATCTTCTTACTAGAGAGAGAGAGAGATATAACTTGAAAGATAGATACAAAGATGCAAAATTTTACATTGACAAACTAAAAGATGAAATTCATGATTTGAAATCTAGCAACTATTTGTGCATACTAGTGACAATGATGAAAGAGAAAATCTTAAGAAAGAGAATGAGATCTTGAAACATGAGTCAAAAATTGTTGAATTAAAATTGAGTCTTAAGACTAATGGAAACAAAAGTGAATCTTATTCAAAATCTAAGAATGCATACCTTAGATCCCAATTAAGTCAAATGAGATCTAAATTGGATTATATTAAGATAGAGCATGCAGAGTTGGAAAAATATAACATCATTGTGAAACGAGATTCGATACAAGCTAAACAAAATTTAGAGAAACTTTACATGAGTTCTAAGAAAATTGAAGAAAATATATTTCATCAAAGACCTTCTTATGACAAGACAAGCCTTGGATATCTTCTTGGAGAGAAGCCAACAAAGAAAGATGAGATTAGGATAGACCTAGATTCTATAGTAGAAATCCCTAAAGAAAAGTGCAAATGGTCTGATGAAGTTGAAAAAATTGATTTGGAAAAGAAATTTGATGAATTTAGAACAACAGAGCAGGTTAAAAAACCTAAGCAAGATGATTCACCAAAGAGGTAAGAAATGAATTCAAAGATAGATGTTTCATATGCAAAGAAGTTGGATATATGAAGAGAGAGTGTACAGGTAGGTCTTTTAAACCTATTACTCATTTCTAATGTTATAATTGTCATGGTTGTGGACATAAGGCAGTAGAATGTAAGAAACCTAAGTTTGTTGAAGATAATAAGAATAGTAGAATGTTTAGAAATACTAACCCTACAAGTAATGGAAGAACTAGATCATAGAGAAAATCTAATGATGGAGAGAAACCTGATGGTGAGAAAAAGTAGTTTGTTTGTTACAAGTGTAACAATCCCTAAGAAAATATGGTGTATCTTCAATAGAAAACAAGTATATAAAGAGGCCCTCTAAACAGTTTACCCTCTTTAGCAAAGATATCCCAATAGGTTCCGCTATTTGGAATGGTTTTTAAAAAGCTAGGGACCTAGCTAATTCTAGAGTCTGTTGGAAATTGGGAAATGGGGAGGACATCCATTTCTAGTCTGATAGCTAGCTTATTCAAGGCCCTCTTATGAATAACCCCAGCTATGAGGTCTAGGTGAACAACTGCATCAACCATTTTGGGCAGAAAGTGACTATAGGAATGACCAAGGATGGATAGACCTATCTGTCATCTCTAAATATCTTAATCCTATTATGATAATGCTAAACTCTATGGCCTTAAATAACAACAGGGATGAATTGGTCTTGGGAGATAACGCCAATGGGCTATATACTACTGCCTCTGGGTATTCGGCCCTTTGGAGATTAAATGAGATTCCTCCTTGGTCAAGGGCTTGGAATCTTGGCCTCATTCCAAAAATTAATATGTTCTATTGGCTGGCTCTATAGGAAAAAATCCTTACTCTGGATAACCTCATTAAAACAGGTCATATTATGCCCAACAGATGTGTGTTATGTAAAGATCAGACAAAGACTGGCAATCATTTGTTCATTCATTCTCCAGGGAGGTTTGGGTTTTCCTTACCTAGGACTTGAGTTTTATCTGGTGTGTGCCTTCTAACCTTCTGGACTTCTTCTATCAATGGAGATGCATGTTCAATAGGTCTATTTTGCAGGAATTAATTTCTTGGATTCTACCTCATTTCTATTGGAGCATCTGGAAGGAGAGAAATAAAAAAAACTTTAGAGATAAAGAGGAGCAGGCTAAAGTGATAGGAAAGAAAATATTTGCAAACATTAAGGAAAACTATTTAGTAAGGAAAGGGGGAGATATAGAGATAGGCAACAGAAAAAAGGAGAAGGAAAAAGATAGAAAGATAAAAAGATAGGAAGCCAAATGGCTTCTCACCCTAGAAGGATGGAATAAAGCAAACTTTGATGGAGTGTCCAAGGGAAATCTTGGCTCCTTGGGAAGTGAAGGCATAATAAGGAATGAAAATGGCAATGGTATTGCAGCTTTTTCCCTCCCATTGGGATTTCAAACCAACCACTTTGCGGAAGAAAATGTTGCATGTAATGTTGTCAAACTAGCATTTGAAATTGGAGTTACTAACCTTTGGCTTGAAGGGGATTTGAACAATATTATAAAATTTATTAATGACAACTCTCAGCCATCATGGTCGATTGCAAATATTATTGATGAGACTCGTGAGACTCTTGCCAAATTTGGTAGAGTCCATGTCACACAACATTTTTTGGGAAGCTAACCCAGTTGCTAACAGATTAGCTAATATAGGGGTCGGCATAAACCAAATTGTGACTTGGCATCCTAGAAATATTTTTCCAGTGGAAGTCAAAAGCATGATCAAACTAGACAAGATCCAAGGAAGTACGGATAAGATCAATGTGAAATTATGAGCATGAATGGATCAAAGGGAAAGGGTACTTCCCAAAAAGGAAGCATGGGAAATTGTAATTGCTGTAATTTATTACAAACTTTTTGACACAATTTCTGGGTCTTTTTTTGCATTTGCAATAGGAGCTACAAAAGGATTATTTCATTTTGTATTCTAATCATCCAAAGAGGTTCCTATCAGTCACAGTGTGAGGTGCATATGAGAATTGAGGGTGCATAGAGTGCAAATATGGTTGGTGAAAGGTGCAGAAAGGAGCCGATTGGTGAAATCAAGAAATGGAGGAGTAGGGAAAAAGTTTGCAAGCAATTGGATCAGGTTGGGATTACCAGATACATTATGAAACTGCATGGTTTTGATTAGGAGGTAAGTAATAGTATGGTTGATTCTTGGAAGGACAGTAGAGTCAAGGTGAATGGGGTATCATTCAAGATCACTAAGGAGGTGATATCGACTGTCTCTAACATCTTGATTGAGGTTTTTAAGTTTTTCAGGGACAAGAAGCTCTCAGCTAATGTTGTGCGGGATTTTGTGAAGGATATGGAGGAATTGAAAGCCCTAAAGAAGATTGACACAGACTATGTTCTTGATACCATGAAGAAATTGTGGAGGTATGTTCTGAGAGCTGTTATCAAGTGCATTACTCTAGACCCTAGGTTTGATTAGGCTCGTAACCACCACTTTGTTCTTTTGAATCATTTTTGGCATAGTAGTAAAATTTCTTTTCCTTTTTACTTGTTAACTTCCATGAGAAAGGTGGTGGTTAGCTTCAAAAAGAAGCCAACTAATAACCCTGCTCTGCATGAGGGGCTTTTGCTGCTCAAACTATAAGCAATGCCCCACCTCAAACTAAGAATGTGGCCTCTCGAAGCTCTAGCTTCTCTTTAGACTCAGATGATATCTAGAGCTTTAGCTCTGAGGATGGGGGTATTTTCTCTGCTAATAAAATTGTCACCCTTCAAGTCAAGAATTCACTTTCTTCCATTCCCCCAAGTAGGAAAAGCCCTAGGGCTCATGGGTAGAAGCATCATGTGAAGGATGTGAGGGTTGACAGTGATGATGAGGAGGATGTGCAGACAAAAGAGGAGGAAAAGGAGATGCAGGAGGTAAATAAGGAAGACCAAGGAGGGAAGAAATGCAAGAGGTAGGGTCTAGAGGATGAGAATATGCAGCAAGAACGAGATATATCTTTGTTGCCTCTTTCTCCTATCCATACTCAAGCCCAACCAGAGGAGCAAAAAATGGATTCTAAGACTGAGGGTGGGGAGGTGCAAGTTAAAGACAGGAGGAAAGCTTGGAAAAAAATTAATGTTAGGACCTTGAAAATGGGCTTTTCTAGAGAGGCCATGAACCTACAAGTCCTTGTGGATAACCAAGAAGAGGAGTAGCTTGATGAAATCATAGACTTGATAATTGTGGCTATTTCGGATAATGCTAGGGAATCTGGGATGAACCTCTTGAACAATGCTCACAATAGTATGATTGATAACTTCATATCAATCAAGTGGCTTTTCCATGAGCTGGAGGAGGTCATAGAGTAGGTGGGTCATATGGAGGCTAATAGGAATGGGGTATATTCTAATAATAGCGATGGCAATGGTGAAGATGTTTAGTTTGGTAGAGAGAAGGATTAACAACATCGAAATCTACAATCGTAATCTCTCAAACCAGATGATATTGCTACTAAGCTCGATTAACAACAATATTATTTTTTTAATTGGCTAGATCAAAGATAGGGCTATGAAGGAAGAAGAGGATGGAAAAGATAGGGAAAAAGCTAGACTGGTGGTTGACACTGCAAATGACAACATCAACAATGGTCAGAACTAGGAAGATCAAAGGGAGCTCCAACAAGAGGCTGAGGAGAACTACATGGCCTATGAGGCTGCTCAGGCCATGCAAGACCTAGAGAGAAAGAATGAGGACTAATCCATTGCCTATTCTTTTGTCTCAATATATTTTTTGGGTTTTTGTCAAGGCTTTGGCCTTTTTCATTTCTATGTAGTTTTTGTTCCTAGTCTTTTCTTTGTTCTCTGTTTCTAGGCTGGGCCTTGGGCTTATTTTCATCTTTTGAACTTGAACTCTTTTGGCTGGGCTTTTCACGCTTATTATCAGCCTTGTTATTATTTTAACTCTTGGGTTTCAGGGTCCCTGTAAAACCTATTTATCTAATCAAAAACAATCCTAGACATATTCCAAGGAATTATAGAGAACCTGAAAGTCAAAATGGGAACAATCAGAAGAGGAAGCACATGTATGTTAGTTATGTAATAACTTTGGACACACAAAAAGATTTTGTAGAATGGACAAAGGGAACTTTAATAGGAACCCTAATTATAGAAAGAAAAATAATAAGAATGATAGAAGGAATGAAAATGGAGGTAACAACTGTCAACAAGAAATAGTCAAGGAACATATTGAGGAATTTAAATAAGCATTTGTGAAGGATTATAATCTAGAAATTTCACAAATAGTATTGGAAGAACAATTCTTTGATGCACCTAATGGAAATTTTAAGTCACAAATTGTTTTTGGCTCGACCTATCTGAGTTAAGCTATTTGCACTAGTAGTAGAGCATGAGTGGTCAAAACTAATGTTAGAGATAGAGTTGGAGATTGCACAATTAACAAAAGGTAGAAGGCATAGAGAGAAACCTATGGCTTAGTGTGCAAGTCTTGATGTGATCACAATAAGAAAGAATTATAAGATCAAGGTCACTAGTAAATGTAGACACCTAAAAATCCTTTAGAAAATAATATTTTTATTTTCTGAAAAAAATCCCTGATGACATCATCATTTATTAATTAATTAATTAATTAATTAATTTTTATGCCATTAAATCCCTTTATCTTAATTAAAAATATTTAATTAAGGAATCCCTCCCAAAAATGTTTAAATCTTATTTAAACATTATTTCCTTATTTATTAATTATTTAATTAATAAATTGACCAGAAATCCTAAAATAAATAAAAAAATTATTTTTTTCCCAAAAGTTGGCCAATTTCCTTAAGACCAATAACCTCTTCCAAAATCTTCTAATCCTTCTTTAATTTCGATTAAAGGCTAATCTCATCATTTCCTACCCCTAATCCCAACTCAAAATATTTAATTAAGATTAAATATTAATCCTCATGTTTATTAAAAAAGTTTTAATAAATATCTCCTCAACCCAAACCCTTGAAATAAATAAAACTTTATTTATTTTCTAAAAATCTAATTTATCCTCATCCTAAGAAGTTCTAGACTCTTCTAGAAAGTCTTCATCCTCATCCTAGGAAATTCTAGACTCTTCTAGAAAGTCTTCATCCTCATCCAAAGCCTAGACTCTTCTAGAAGATGTCTTTAACCCTAATCCTAATCCCCTCCTAACCTTGTCACATTCCCTAAACATGGGTTAAGACTTGCTAACTCAAGCCAAAGTTAACAAATATCTCCTCCCTCACCCACCCTCATTAATTACAATCCACTTGCCATCCACTTGCCTAGTCCTAAGCCATCTCTAGCCCTTCCTCTAATCATTTTTACAACCCTAAGCAAGCTTAAAACCTCCCTAAACCCTCAAATTCAAATTTCATGGTATCTGTCACAAATATCTTCAACCACAAAACTTTATAAAGCCCACAAAGTCATAAATGTTCTTACAAAGCACTTATGAAGGGTCTTTATGAAGATTTTATCCCTTGAGCCTCCTTTGTTGACTCATCCTTCCCCTTTCCTCCATCCTCTCACCATGTGACATGTGTCACTCCTTGATTGGTTGTAAGGAAGCACAATCCATGTGCTCTCCTCTCATGCAATCTAAGCCCTCCATGAGCCTTTTCCCATCCTTGCATCTTACCCCTCAATCCCTCAAGCCCTTTGCCTATTTAAGGAATCCTCTCCCAAGCCATTTTAACACAATCCGTGAAGTAAAGATATAATGCTATTTTGAGAGCCAAATCCATACTAAAGCCATCTATCCACACCAAAAATCCACAATCATCCATTGAAGCCTTTGGAAGCATATTGAGCATACATCCTATCCATTTAGATAAAGCCACTCAGAAAGAGAGCTTCTCATTGAGAGAGCCCATTAATGGCTCATATTTTCAATTGAGAACTCATCTTAGTCTATCTTGAAGTTTATGAATTTTGTTTAGTTTGTAGAAGCTTTATTTAAATTTGGTTTCTATTAGCATACTAACATTGCTCATATACAGTAAATAGAGACAATATTTTGAATCCATAGTAGATGCGCATTTATTGCATAGTGTGATTTGAAATGATTTAAGGATCGTGAAGAAGATTTTGTTGGAAGCATTAATGCTGATGATATTCCTATAGGGGATTACTATAGAAACGTGATGAGATCATTATCATGATGATATGTTACATTAATGATTGTGCTTGTCATTGATGTCAACATAGCAATTTTTTGTGGTATATGATAAAAGAAAAATAATAAAGATCAAGTTGATACAGATAGATCATTGAGTAATTTTAATAGCAAGGTTAAATGGAGATTATACCATGTGTCTAGTATATGTAAATAACCCTGACAACACAAGACATTAAGTTAGAAGAAGTTATGCAAGTTTCAATGAAGACTATTTTGAGATAGAGTTTATAGAGGCATGTTCTGGTAAGCTTGTTATATCTCTTAGTAGAATTATTATTCTTAGAATTCAAAGTTAGAGATTTAAAGAAGACATGGTTATGATGATGTGACTAAGCTTTCTAGTCATAATGTTGTGTATGAAAATTTATTCAAGTTGCAAGGCAAAAGATTAATGTTGTTGCTAAGTGTAACATGTTCTTAAGGTGGTCCTATAATAAATAATTGAGAAGGTGTAATAGCCGACTCAGGGAATTTTTTTATGGATTTAGTATAAAGGAAGGACATTTTCCTTTATCATGTATGGAGTAATGCAAATGATAATCAGAGTAGAGAGAAAGTGAAGAAAACTTCATTGTCAATGTTTTATTGTGTAATCTAAAGTTTGATACTTGGATCTGAGGTTCATGACCTATTATACAAGGTCTAATAGTGATTAGTTCAATTGACAAGATAGAGGAAAGAATTTAAAGTTTAGTGCATACAATTTTTCTAGAAGTAATAGTTGAGAGATCAGTTGGACAGTGAGTTTGGTGATCTTGCTCATGAATTTTTTTTGGATAGTGGGTGCTTCTATCTTCTACAACTCCTAATAGGGTTGGAATCTCCTAACATGGATTCAAAGTCTCCTAATAGGGACTCATATATACTAAATATTGTAGTAGACTCCTAACAGGGCCCATCCTCTAGAATATTTGTATTAGTACATCATCTTGTGGGCATCATTCCCACCAGGGTTTTCCCTCTAATCAAGGGTTTCCCTAGTTAACATATTAGGTGTAATTTTGTATCTCCATCTTTGTATGGTTATTGTTTACTTTGGTTGAATGGATAAGATTGTTTAAGGTTGATAACTACTTTAATTATTGGATAACTTACCCACCCCCATCTTAGTTATCTTGGTGGACTATTAATTCTAATAGATTTGATGTACCATTTATTCATGTGAATTGTCTAGAGAGATTTGAAGGGTGATTTGACAACAATTGAAGTGTAAAGAAAGTTTGAGAATTTGAAAGTTGTAGAAGCCCTAAAATCACAAATTTGAGGTATTTTAAAGTGTATTGAATCCAATTCATGAAGTTTTGTACAATTATAACAAATGGCTAGTCAGAGAGTGCATGATGTTAGTGATAGACCAAGGTATGAGTTCAAGAAACATCCATTTGTTTCCTTACTTGATGATACTATTTCACATTTTTGCAAGTTCCTAAAAATGTGTTGCATGTAGAGGATATAAGGAATTATATACATTGCAAAATTGAGAGTATAGGTGATGAGCAGATTCACAAGGACTTAGGAGTAATGTGTAATAATGACTTATCACTAAAGTCTAAATATGTGCACCTTGAAGATTTGAATTTGGTGAAGTATATGTTCTACACAAAATTTGACAATCATGAGTGGACTCAAATTATATTGAGAAGAATTCAAGATGATATGTTTTGGTTAGGTGATGCAAAGATTATCATTAACAATGATCTAATCCAAAATTTCATGAGATTTGGAATTGAAGGTTGTAATCATGTTAATGAGAAAAGCGTCAAGAAATTAGTGGAGACAAACTTGAAAACCAAGTTTTATAGAAGTAATATGATGGTTGATCCTATTTAAGATAAAGTAGTCAAGTTGTTGACTAAAATCTTAGGGTACAAGTTGGACCATGGATCAAGGGTAAACTTTATATCAACTAGATTCATTCATGCAACATATCTGATGGCTGTTGAAAGAAGAAAAGCTAATTTGCGTGACATTGTCAGAGTGCAACTTTTGGACAATATTGTGAAGATAAAGAAAACTAAGAGCATAGTATTTATATTTGAGTCCTTATTGACTCATTTATTCATTTATGTTACTAAGAAGTTTCCTGGAGTAATTAGTTAGGATAACAACAAGTGTGCAATGAAGACTAAAACTCAATGCCATAGATCTAAGCCTGAGAATGTCAAAGATATTGATATTGACAAGCTGATGAAGAATTTTTAGTCTAAGATGAAATTGAGGTATAGGATACTCCCCTCTATAGAAGAAAAGCATAAGGATGATTTATGCTTCATGGTGGATACTGACAACAACTGCATGGAAGTAGTGGTACCTAGAGTGAAGTTCATTGAGCCTATTGGTTATGAGATGAGCACTAAACTTATTGAAGGGTATGTGTAGATCATACTTGACTCTAAGCAAGACATGGAGTGTCCTAGATGGGGAACATATGATGAAAGGTCAAGGATTGTAGAATATGACCTCCATAGAAAGGATAGTAAGAAGAAAGTAGAAAAAGATATAGATTCCATACTCAAGTAATCTAGCATGACTAGATAGGAATTCAATGAGATAAAGGGAATTACACTAGAGATGACGGACAATGGGTAGAAAAAAGTGTTGGCAGAAACACCTATTACAATGGCAAGACCTTCCAAAGGAATAACAGTGGCACAACCATGTACACAACCACCCATTGCACCATAGTTAGAAAAGTGCAATCTACAAGAGAAAGCTATGAGATATCTATGAGGTAGTCAGAGGTGGAAGCACTCACTACATAAAGGAAGTCATGGAGACTGGTGAAGGTTAAGCAAGAATGTGCACCCCAAGAAAAGAAATGAGTGAAGAAAATTAGTAGTTGGTCTGGAAAAAGAAGAAAAAATGTGTAAGTGAGTAGTTATGAAAGCTCAAAGGATGGTGATGAAGAAAAACCTATTGAGAAAGATGTGCAAGAAGCCAAGACAACCATAGGAAAGAAAGCATGGAAACTAGAGGTAGAGAATCTAAACATGCAAATTATAAATGATGGTAGTTTTTTTTAGTTGAATAAATTTTAAAGCATGTATAGTAGTATGGATAGGAGATAATTAGAGAATATCATAATAAGAAATATGATTCTGAGGAATAAAAGATTTGATAGCATTCTGAATAAGATTCTTGAAGACCTATATAATAGGTTGATAAATAGAAAGAGAAGGGTAGTAGAAGAAGATTTGAATATGAAGATCACATCCATAAATAAGTTATGTTATGTTGGATCAAAAGAGGAATCTAAGATAATTTTGAAGGGTATTGAGCCCTTGCTGAGAAACACATGATGACTAGTTCTTCTAATGAGAGGAAATTATGAGGAGGTAAGGTAGGAAATAGAGGAGGCTATAATGAAATATATGTCCTTAGTACCTAAGGAGAGTGTAAAAGAAAATGCTAAAAGTCCAATGTATGCACATGAAAATACACCTTCTAGTGAAGATGAAGAGGTAGAAGGGACATAGAAAGCACTATCTCCACCTCACATTGTTATTCATACTGAATCCATGTAAGTGCATAGTACACACATAATTATGGACACAAAGGAGAATCCATTTGTAGTGTATGGGGAAAATATTGCTAGCAATATCATTTCCTATACCAGCTCTGATGGTGAAGAGGAAAATAAAAAAAGAAGGAAGATGAAGAAAAGAAGATGAAAGAAGAACAAAAAAAGAAGTTGAAAGTAGAACAAGAAAAGGGGAGGAAAGAAGAAAAGGAAAAGAAGTAGAAAGAAGAAAAAGAAGAAGAGAAGAAGATGAAAGAGGTTGAGGAAAAGAAGAGTGAAGAGGAATAGATAAAAAAGGCTATTGTATCTTTAGTAGTATTAATAGATGGAACATCAATAGTAGTACCTATTCCATCTGATGATGAAGACATGAAAGAGCTATTGGGCACTTTGAGAAAATTGTTTGAGAAAAACAAACCTGTAAAGTCTTTAGAGAAGAGTCTTACTCAATTCTTAGAACACATGCAAAAGATAGTTTCTACAACTATAGCTAATCTAGACTTACAAGCTAAGGAAAAAGAGTTTGTGTAGATCTTTGACAAGTAATTAACAACCTTAGTTGAAGTAGTAGCAGTGCAACCATGGAGTAATTATGATGTAGAACCATTCAACACAATGAGCACCAATGTGTGCAATGATTTGAAGGCACTTGATGGAAACATCAAGGAGTTAAGATAGTGTATTATTGAAGGTAAGAAGTTGTATGGATAGTGTGCAATATCCTATACTCACTTATCTGATCTTGATGCAAAGATCAAAGACCATATGAATGAGCTTTAGTCACTCACTACAAGATTACAACAACCAAAGATTAGAATTGAAGATTCTAAGGATGACATTGAGAAAATCCACAATGCTATCAAAAGTATTTAATTTGAAAAGGAGATTGTAATACAAAGATTCTCTATTCTCAGAGAATATCTAAAACCCAAGGTCATAATTTCATAGAGGCAATTAGAGGAATGTCTTTCACCAAAGAATTTCTATGAAAATTTTGCCTATACTAACTTGAGAATAGTTGAAGTGGAATCTTATGCACTTTGTGCACTCATCAGTACATCAGATAAAATCAAAGGCAACTAGAAGAACTTTGATAGACTAAAGATTAATTTTGTAGATTGAATATCTTGAATGACAAGCTGATCCACAATAGGCAACAAATTTTTGTGATATTATTTTTTACACCTTTTCCATTGATGTCAAAGGGGGAGCATTACTAGAGGAAAATTATATAGATGTAATGTGTGTATCAATGTGAAGGAATGATAAGTAACATAATGATCCATCAAAACATGAATAAAATTGTTATGTTTTGAAGGCAATTTGTGTATGGTTATTTAAAAAAAATAAAAAATTTAATGATATTGTAGGACCATAAAATAGGATAATATCTAACATACTATAAGAAAGTCACAAACTCAATAAACTTATATCATTACCCTATAGTCTATCATGAAAGCCAAATAAACAAAGAAAGCAACACAAAGTTAAAACCACCTCTTTCATTTGTAGCTCCCATATCCTTCTTTCTTCTCCATATGATGTAGCTACAATTGCCTATAATGCACACAATTGAAAATCAAAAAGCCTATGATATTGTCATAACCCATCCCCCAATTATCTGAATAAAATGGGAAGTTTATTTCCACATAGACCTTCTCAAGGAAGTTAATTAATAAATTACTTTATTGCTATCATTAGGGACATAACCATTTGAAATAAAGAATTACTTCTATGGAGTCAATTAAAGTAAAAAGGAGGAAAATGTAGGGAGAGCTATTAAGATTTCTTTTCGATTTCATTTTGAATCCATTTTAACTTCTACACTAGAAATTGACCAACCTATTATCCTAAATCACCTTTTTCCTTTGCTTTCAAGAAAAAATCCCACATGGTGTTTCTCTATACTTTTAAAGCATTTCATAGGTTTCTCTTGTGGTAGTGCAAAGGAGCATATTATGTGTGTTGGGTTTTGGCTATTTTGGTGTTGGTAGAAATGGGTTTTTGCTCAAGAACACATTATGTCTCCATCTTCTAGAGGATGTGATGACATTGTGTTAGATTTGATGCCTCGCTTGAGTTATATTATGCCAAATGATACAACACCTCCTTCAAAGGATTGTTGCAGTTGGCTTAAGAAGGTTGTTAATGCAAATATAGTTTTCCTTTGTACTTTGTGGGCAAGTAGACATTCATAAGGCATTACTACTAACTAGACTCATATAGCTACCATGGTTGCTACTTGCAAGGACATTGTGATGAATTCTTTATAGCTGAAAATGGACATAAATTATCTTTTTTCTAGATACAGGCACAACAGCTTCAAAGGTCATGCAATGAGTTTGTTAAAGCATCTCAAAAATGGTCGTGCTTAGTTCTCTTTTGATCTAGAGCATTGGCATTGAGATGGAAGGAAGGAAGGCATTAGATAAAATCAAATTGAGAAACAGTTGGAAAGCCTTGATACCCTACTAGGTTCTTTTCAATGCATTATAATGCTTTGATTCTAAAAATAGATAAGGAATGATATTATTTAGAATAGTGTTGTGTAAGTGGTGTACATGTGGCTATTGTATAGTTCTAAATCAATTCTATGTTGAATCTGGTTTTTTTTTTTTTTTCATAAGACCATGAAAAAAAACTTTCCAATGATAAATATTGGGGAAATATTGGTACTTTTCTTATGCAAGTTCTTTTATAGTTTTCCCTTGCTTTAGCAGTGTTAACAACCCTCTCCAAAAGAAGAAAATGGGTTCCATCCTAAATGTATGCTCTTATTATTAAGGAATCAATATTGTGTTTGAAAACAAATCCATCTTATCAAAAGCTCAATCCATTGAGTGATGCAAAGAAAAAAAGTGAAAGTAATGCTTACATCTTGAATAGTTTGACATAACTTTTCAAATAGTTTCTTTAATAAAACTACAAATATCATGGACACATTTCAACATCCTATACAACTCATTCTCATTTAGTTGAATTCTTCTATCACCCTTTCATTGATTAGAAAATGTTAAACTCTCTAGTAAATATAAATTGTAGTATAAAAATACATACTGTGACCTAAAATGTGTGGTATAGGTTCATTGTTTTGAGGTTACCAAACTACTGGTTAGATTAGAAATAATGAAAAATTTCACTCTAAATGAACTATGCAGTAATGTGTTAAATTTAGGTTGAAAATAATTACCTTGCACTAAAATAACTTTAGAAGTTGTGTAGATGGTCTTTGTGTAATTAGATTTGAATAAATAATGGTATGTAAATGATAGAGTACATTAAATTCATTTATCTTTATGTTCCTTATGAATCCTTGTTGAATGTTGGTTAGTTCTTGAAATACCACATTCCATGATATTGGAATTTATGCAACTCTTAAACTATATTTTGTCTCCACTTGGATAAATGCATTTCCATTTTGTTTCAAAATGAACTATTATGAGAACAATTTTCAATCTAAAGTTGGGTTGCATTGGGAATGTATGCATTGAGATTTCTCAAATGTGGGAGTATATTCCATAACTATGCTAGGTATGAAAGCATCCCTTGGCCTAAATAAATGATATTGATTCTTAGAGCATAATTAAGATGAAAGAAAAGTGTAGTTATCAATTAAGAAAAGATGTGACTTATTACCAATATCCTATTGTATTGTTGAATTCTTTATATTATGAGTGTGTCATTTGTGCATTGAATTAAATCAATCCTCAAATTATAATTGATGATCATATGGACTCTTTTAGCTAAATAGTTCAAAAATTTATGACCTACTATTACCATTTATGTGAAATGATTGTGCTAAATAGGAAGATGTCTATTTTGAGGTCATTAGTGAACATGAAACTCTACTTTTAATGAGTGTTTTTAGTCTTCCTTATGGTTGGCTTCAATGTGAAAATTGGGAGGGATAAAAATGGATACAATATGTTTGATTCTTTTTGTCCACCATTCCTAATTAGAAATGGATATAGTATGTTTCTTTCTTTCTATCCACTATTCCTAAATAGGAATTGATACATTATATTTCTTATTTTCTTCAATTAAATCTAGAATTTAAATTTCTTGACAAAAGCCATTTATTTAACTACATATGTTTAGATATGTTGTTATTTTATTTTTTTACCATATTTTGTGATTGAGCTACCTAGACATAGTATGTTTCACAATTGCCCCCATCTGATGATCTTGTTCCAAGTTGCTAGGCTTCTTGTCCTAGGGTTGAGGCATTCTTCATGTTAGGAAGAACACAAAGGGAGTAAAACACTCTGTGCTTGGCATGGCAAAAGCACCTAGCCTACACTCTTGTCTCAGATAGCAAATGGATGACAACCAATGGTCGTGGACACTGGGTCACATAGATGGACACATGTCAAGGTTTCTTGATTTCTATGGATTCTCAATCATCTTTATATGATCATTTTGATGTAATTATGTAATTTGATAATTTATCTTTAATGATCTTATTGTAGTTGTTAAACATGAATTTTGATGGATGTAGGATGTGTAGATCAACATCTTAGATAATGCAATTATAAGTACTTGTTATTATTAACAAATTGTAAATCCTTATTATATTTAATATAATAAATATTGACTTTTTAAACTAGGTTTTTACTTTTATTGTTTTCCATATTTCTAGCAATTGTATGATGTGGTGATTGTTGAAAAGGACATGGTCTTTACAGATATGGTAATGATATGAGAATACTAGAAGAGTGATTTTAAGCTTTAGGGACAACAGACCAAGGGACTAAAAATCAAGGGGATTGAAGGACTAGAAATAAGAGGAAGAATGTTCAATTTATAATCAACACACAAGATGAGAGCATTGGACTTGTCACCTTGGATATGCAACTTGGCAATAGATTCCTTTAGGAATCCATGACACATATGACACAAGATGCCAAATGTAGGATTTTATAATGCTTGGAAGTCAACATGGTTGAAAATGGAAGAGGATCTGTGACACATCATGTGATACCTCAAACCCACTTAAAGCCAAGAATCTGTGAAAATGGAAGCCAAATATAGATATGCGTAAGGAATAAGAATATATAAATTATTACAATTCTTAGCCAAGTGTAGATGGAGAATCCATCATGTGTCATGCCCATGTGTCACGATGATCTCAAGATTATGTCAAAATTATGTAGAATATTTGAATTAAAAATCCATATATCCACACAAATGGAAATTAGGAAAATGGAAATTAATGGTGGAAAATAGCACTTAGGAAATTGTGAATTTCATTAGTTTATGAATGATGAATCAATTGATTAATTGAGGATGTTACTTAGGAAGACTAATTAGCAACATGAGTTGGAAATGATTGGAAAGACATAGGATTAAATTATGGGTCATTTAATCCTATAGAGAAAATTAGTAGATGATTGGCCAAATTGATTAGATAAGTGCAACAATATCCTTTGATGAAATGTGATGATTATGTAAATCAACTAGGATGATGGCAGGTAGACCAAAGCCATGGTCAAATTAATTAATTGATAAAAATTGATAACATGTCAAGGAAACATGACATGAGTTAAGGACACAACATTTAACTGATATTGTAAATGCTACAGGATTGAGATTGATTGATATGGTTGACCATAATAACATTGGTGGACACTATCAATGTTATTAAAATGGTTGATAATGCCATGATCTAACATTGAGGAACTCAAAAATTTCAATGATTGGATGAAAAAAATGATTGCTTTGACCTAACACTAAGAGCCATGATAGTAATAAGATCGAATTGATAGGCTTGATAGATTCGTAGGTTTTCAAGGCACTAAAAGCCACAACAATGCCTAGGATTAGATAGATGATGACTGATTTAAGGTATCTAACATGTTTTGGGTAGATTATGGTTGATTTTAGGTGATTTTGGGTAGATTTGGGGTGATTTTAGGTTGATTTGATATGATGTTGATGATGTTGAAATGGTTTTGGGTTGATCAGGTATGATTTAGAAATGATCTGCAATTGATGTGAAAATGGATACAAATGGTGAAGAATATTGTTGAGATATAATTGGGTTGGCCAAAAGATCAAAATTAGTTAAATGAGGAAATGGAACAAGTTAGTACAAAATGTGATGAAACTGTAGATGCAAACCATTTTTGAGCATCTAAATTTTGCTCCTCTCTGATACAATGTGATTTAGAGCATTGTGTCAAAGAACCCTGATGAAAAATCCATAAAAGTATAACCCAACATGGATGGTATATATGGGTGCCCCCTTGAGAAATTTACTAATATATGCATATGATAGGTCAATTTTTTGACAATGAGAGAACAAATCCATGGAACTTATGGATCACAAATTGGAGTTCAAACACTAAAGTTATGGGATCTAGCATGTAGAATGAGGGTCAATCAAGGGTCCAAGACTAGTTTCATGGGTTACCACTCAATAAAATGACCAATTAATGAAAATGATAGATCAATTTATTCACAAAATAGATATGAATCCACTACAACTGATGGATTGCAACTCGAAGTTGAAACACAAAAGTTATGGGCTCTAGAGTGCAAAATAGGGGCTCTAGGAGTAGTTCTGGGCATCTAACTAACCCAAGTGTGCCCAAAATGCACCCAAGTGTGCCTATGGAACCTTTGGTAATGCTAACTACACTATGATAGCACCAAGTGCACCCATGGTGCACTTGGAAAGCCCAAATGTGCTTTGAGAGTGCAGACTGCGCCCCAGAAGGCTTTAGGGGCCAAAATTAGCCCGACTGGACTCAGAATGACCTGAAACTATGTGTGCATGTCCAAAATAATGGAATGAAGTTATAACATTGGGAAAATTAGTCACACATGGTCAAATCTGCCCAAAATTGGGTCTAATTAAGGCTAGACATGGTCGGAAGCCATAGAAGGTTGATAGATAGTTTATGATGATGGAGGAAGATAATTTGGTGTATTAGAATACATGATCATGGTGTTGTATGAAGAGATGAATGATAGAAGACCAAGGAGATGAGATGAGGACTAGTTATAATGAGGTGAAGAATTTTTCTTTTTTTAAGTGCATTGTATGTCAATGGAGCTTTATTTTGATATGGTAGATAGAATGCAACACATCAGAGCATAAAGGGCTAGAGCGCAAATGAAAATCTTTTCTGAAAACAAACACGATGCAGATAGATAATGACCTTGTCCTTCTTGAGGCACATGCACATACCCTAGACTCTTAAAGGTACATTACTTTAATAGAAAGAAAAGAAAAGATGACCATGAACCATCCTGACCACTCTTATAGAGCAATTTATATCATTGACTAACATAGGAACATGATTGAAGAGAAACAAAGAAAATAATAAATCACTCACTAAACAACATGAGCTAAAAACTATTCTTGTCTATTATTACTTGACTTTTTGTGTTTTAGGTCTTCAGATAGTATTCGATAGGTTGATCATGTGATAGCTCTGTTTGTTGATTCAGTCGATAGGTTCATAGTAACATGTTGGATTGATTGTTGGTTCACAGTGCTCAGATAGTGTGATTTTTATTGAAGTGCAGTGTTTTGAATTTTAATTTGCAAAAGTGCAAGTGTTTAAGAAAAAGGAATGATAATCCACAGTGAGTATTTACAAGGTTTATTTAAAAAAATTGGTGGGTTTTGTGATTTTTAGGGTTTTTTAGGATATTTTATGTTTTTACGTTACTCATTTCTTTAGGACATTTTATAATTTTTAGGGTTTACTCCATGAAATGTTATGATGTTTAGGGTTTTCTTGAAGACATTTTATGATGTTTAATGATTTTTTTTTGGACATTATATAATTTTTAGTATTTGTTAAGGACATTTTATGACTTTTTTATGAATTTTTTTAGGACATTTTATTATTTTTATGAATTTTTTAGGACATTTTACGATTTTTAGTGATTTTTTCAGGATCATTTTATGATTTTTAGTGAATTGTTCAAGATCATATTTTACTTTTTTTATGGTTTTTTTAGGGTCATAAGGAGTCTAAGGTGTTAGCTCTAATATGATATGTGATAAGTCCAATGGATAATGTGTGCTTAGGGAGTGCCCCCCAGTTCAAGTTCAAACTTGTGCACCATTTAGGTAATATGCCCACAGACAAGATTTAGACTATGTACAAAGAAAAAACACAAAGTATGTATAGACTAGTGGAGTGGGGGCCCAAATCAATACTATATGCTTGGGTAAGATTAAAATGTACATTAACTAGTTCATGGGCCATGATAAGGGACTAGAGATGTCTTGCAATATGAAGGATATGATTAGAGAATGACAAAAGGGGTAAAAACCAGATGGAATCTTGATAGATGGAGGAGCAATAACTAATTATACATGGTGCCTACTTTCTAGGTTTTCGCCATGGTACTTTCCTAAAGAAACTATTTGCCAAGTTTTCACTTTTGGACAAATTTTTTCTCTTCACTCAAATTTTCATGCCAAGATGCCTATTTGGAAAGTTTTCATTAAGGCATCCATTTTTTCATGACTTTACTGAATTTTTTTTTTCTTTTTTCACAACTTTTTTCTTTAATTTTTTTATTTAAAAATAGGACTTTTAGACAAAATCATGTATATTACTTGCGGAGATGCATGTTGTTGTTGGACACGAGAAATGGTATAGTAACAACATAAGTTCCTTCACAATTGGGTTCAAATTTGCCTATTTTTTCTCTATGTTGTTGAGTCTTGTAGTTCATCTCTAGGACTAGATCACTAATCTCAAAATGATGACCTCAAACTTTCTTATTATAGCCTCACTTGAGTCAGTTTTGGCAAGCTTCTAGATGTGTAAAGGTGGCTTGCCTCTACTCATCAAGCATTTCAAGTTCTTGGAGTCTAGATATTTTTTAATTTTCATCATCAACAACATCTTCTATGGATACTCTCAATGATGTAATTTCAACTTCAATTGGACACATTGTCTGAATTCCATAAATAAGAGAGTACGGGGTTATGCCAATGGGAGCATGCAAACTTGTTTGGTAGGCCCAAAGAGATGGATTTAGTTGTACGTTCCAGTCTCACCCAAAATTATTGATACTCTTTTAGAGAATCTTAAAAATGGTCTTATTAGATGCTTCTACTTCACCATTACCCTATGGATGGTAAATACTAGAATATCCATGATATGTGTTATACTTCTCACAGAGCTTATGCACATCCCTTTTTGAAAAGAACTTCCATGATAAATAATAATAGCCAAGAGGTCTCCATACCAACATATGATGTAGTTGAGAATAAACCTTGAAATCTACTTTCCAGTGGTGAAAGTCAAAGGGACAACTTCAACCCACTTGGTAAAATATTTTGTTGCTGTGATGATGAAATTTTGGCCATTAGAAGGAGGAGAAATAGCTCCAACAAGATTAAATTCCCATTATGAGAAGGGCCATGGAGATATGACTGGTAATAATTCTTGTGCTAGTACATGGATCAAATTAATATGTATCTAGCACTTATGACATGTTTTGGCAAAAACATATGCATCTTGTTCCATGGTGGGCCAATAATATCCAGCTCGTACTAGCTTCTTGGTTAGACTCAAACCATGGAAATGACCTCCACATATACCTTCATGAACCTCATAGCTTCTTGCAAGTCAAGGCATCTAAGAAGGGTTTGATCAAATGATCTATTGTAAAGGGTGTCACTGATGATGACATATCCAGCAGCTTGGCAAATAAAGGCTCGACATTCATTCTTGGATAAGTTAGGGGGAAGGATTTGGGCATGTAGGTAATCATAAATGTCTCAATACCAGGGGGAATTGGGACCAACAAGTCCACACACAAACTCAAACTGAGAGAGTTCAAATGTTGGAATCAAAAGTTGCTAACAAGGAGCTCACAACACTCCAGATTTTGAGGCATACCAATCATAGAAGTAATAGTAGCCATAGTGTATTCTTGGTAGTTGATTGAAATGTCCCTTTTCTAATTTTACATGATATTTCAAGCCTCAAATCAGATCTTTAAAATCAAACAACTAATATCCCAAAGATCCACCAAATTTCTCAAGAAACCCCAAATCGGATATGCTGAAAATAGTGCCAAAAGCTTCACAACTTCACAAATTATTATTAAATCTGAAAATGGACATTTTTAAAAAAAATTTAGCAGCATAAAAGCCTAAAAATTGAAATTTCTAGATCCATATAGCCTTTACACAACATCTCAAAAATGTAGGACAACAACTATGCTCATTGGGCTCCCGAAATAGCACAAAATATGCCCAGAAACACCACAAAAATACTAATAATCTATCTCAAAAGTTTAATCATGTCCCAATACATATATTCAGCTCTATTTTAACATTTAAAAGTCTGATATATAGCAGAAACCCAATCTGATATGAAATACTCAACTGAAAACACCAAACTCATACAAAAAACACACCCAAAAACCCACAAATCTGCACTGTTCAGCACAAAGGCAAACTCTGTATGAGCATGCACATGGAATGGCTTCAAAATCCCATTATTAGCCTTCTTGAAAACTTACAAAATCCCATTCTTGGGTCTCCTTCTCCACAGGTTTGGCAGCCTCTGAAGAACAACAAAGAAATGAACAAAAATCAAGTTCTGGAATGAGCCCAAAATGCCTCCAAACCCCTTAAAAGAGGGCATAACCCTAACTCACGTCCAAGAGGGGTTAATAAAATATAATTTAATAATAATTTTTATTTATTAGTCCATTGGTTTCCAAAGATTAGCCCCTTTTGCCGAAACTTCACCTTTTTGGAGCCTGCCTGCCTTAGCAAAGTTTATTATTTTTTTAATTATTTGAAAAGGGGACATGAAAAGTCCTCCCCTCCCAAATATTGCTTGTCCTCAAGAAATGAAGGTTGGAATTCTCAATAATATGTTCTCCTTCCCAAGTTGCATCCTCTAGTGGTAATCCTTTCCATTTGACCAAATGCTCTATGACACTCCTGTTTCTCAATCTTTTCTCTCTTGTATCCAAAATCTCTTCTGGTATCAAAACTAATTTCCCTTCATCATCAAGAGGTGGTAATTCTTTAGATACTATGGTTTGCTGGCCTAGAACCTTCTTTAGGCAAGATGCATGGTAAATATTATGTATTTTTCTATTTGGTGGGAGCTCCAATTCATAAGCTACCTCTCCTACCTTCTTGATGATTTTATAAGGCCCATAGAACCTTGGCTTGAGTTTCTCTGCCCCACTCCTCTTCCAGGTGCTTTGCTTATATGGCTGCAACCTAACAAATACCAAATCTCCCACCTCAAAAGATCTTTCAATCCTTTTCCTGTCAGCATATATCTTTTGTTGGTTTTGTGCATGTTGTAGGTTATCCTTGAGGGACCTTATTATGTCTTGGCTTTGCTTGACAAAATCACTTGCTGCGGGTACTCTGCTATCAGAAAGTATTAGATCAACAAAGGAAAGGGCATCATAACCATAAAGAGCATGAAAAGGAGGTATACCAATAGACATGTGATGAGATGTATTGTAACAATACTCCCCTAGGTGTAACCATTTCACCCAAGCATGTTGTTGATTTGAAACATAGTTCCTCAAATATCCCTCTATCCATTTATTAACTATCTCTATTTGTCCATCTGTTTGAGGGTGATAGCTAGTACTGGGAGTGAGTTTAGTTCCTGCCAAATGAAAGAGCTCCTTCCAAAAAGAGCTAAGGAATCTACTATCCCGGTCACTAACAATGTTTCTAGGCAAACCATGTAATCTAAAAATTTCCTTGAAGAACAATTCGGCCACTGGTGATGCCTTGAAATCAGATGTGATAGGAAAGAAATGCACATACTTAGTTAGTCTATCTACCACCACATATAAGCAATCCTTACCTTGAACCTTGGGCAACCCAGTGATGAAGTCCATGGAAATACTTTCCCATTTTTGTTCGGGAATAGGAAGTGGCTGCAACAACCCTGCAGGAAAATTTTGCTCACTCTTGCTTTGTTGGCATACCATACATTCCTTAATGTGTTTAAGGACATCCTCCTTCATACCCTTCCATGAAAACCGCTCTCAAATTTGCTTGTATGTCTTGAAGTATCCCTGATGACCAGCCAAAGGTGTGTCATGAAAGGCCCTCAATATCCTCTCCTTAGTTTTTGACCCTTGCACTAGGAAGATCATGTTCTTGTAATAAATCAATTCATCAACAACCTTGTACCTGTTATCATCCACTAACTTATCCAAAATCTTTGTGGCAAAGGAATCTTTAGCATACTCTAAAATTATGGAGACTTTCCAATCAGCAGAGATAGATGATAAGGAACACAAAGTGGGCTTTCTTGACAGAGCATCATCAACCACATTATTCTTTCCTTTCATGTATTCAATATCAAAATCATAAGCTTACAATTTGCTTACCATTTTTTTTGATGATCATTCAAATCCCTTTGGTTCAAGAAGAACCTGAGGCTATTATGGTCTGTCTTTACAATGAATCTCCCACATACCAAATATTGTCTAAACTTACGAAGTGCATGCATGATTGCCAACATTTCCTTATCATAGATGGAGTAACCTTTCTCTGAATGATTTAATTTTCTACTCTCAAATGCTATTGGATGTCCCCTTTGAGTTAGGACAGCCCCTATACCTTCTCCAGAAGCATCACATTCAACAACAAAAGGTAAAGAGAAATCTGGAATTGCAAGCACAGGGCATGAACTCATTACCTCCTTAAGCTTATCAAATGTTATTTGTGCCTCTTCTATCCAAAAAAAAGCTCCTTTCTTTATCAAATCAGTCAAGAGGGCAGAAAGCTGAGAAAATCCCTTGGAAAATCTCCTATAGTAGCTACACAACCCAAAGAAACCTCTCAACTGTGTAAGATTAGTGGGTGGAGCCCAATCCAAATTTTCCTAAATTTTTTGTTGATCAACCTGTACTCCTTTAGAACTTATAATATGTCCCAAATATAGGATCTTTGTCAAACTAAACTCACATTTAGATAGCTTAGCATAGAAGGATTTCTGCTCCAAGATTCCCAAAATAGTGTCTATGTGCTTTAGATGCTCTTCCCATGTTTTACTATATATCAAGATATCATCAAAAAATACCAAAACAAATTTTCAAAGATGCTGGCTGAATACCTTATTCATACAAGATTGGAATGTTGCAGGTGCATTAGTGAGTCCAAATGGCATAACAAGAAATTCAAAGTGCCCATAGTGACATCTAAAAGCAGTCTTTTCCACATCTTCACTCCTCATTTGGATTTGATGGTACCCTAATCTTAAGTCAATTTTTGAGAAGTATACAGCACCATGTAACTCATCAATGAGTTCATCTATGCATGGTATAGGATACCTATTTTTTATGGTCTTCTTGTTTAGAACCCTGTAGTCTCTACACATTCTCATTGTACCATCCTTTTTCTTGACAAGTACCACAGATGATGCAAATGGACTAGAGCTAGGCCTTATGAATCCCATGTCCAAGAGTTCTTTAATAGTTTTTTCAATTTCTTCCTTATAACCTCTTAGATGGCGGTATGGGGTTGTTATAACTGGTTTGGCACATAACATGCTCAAAACCTCTATCTGGTGGTAATCCTGGGGGCAAATCATTGAAAACTATACTATGCTTATCAAGAATATTTTGAATTTCAAAATGGAAATTACCTTGATTCTTTGGAGAGCTTGTTGGTTGGATTATGACTCCTGCTGCCCATGTTACTTGTCCTCTTCGAAAAGTCCTCTCCATCCTCTTTGCAGAGACCGCCTTAGGTGCTCCATTCGATAAACCTCTCAATATGACTTCTTTCCCATTGGAATGAAATTTAAACTCCATAGTTTGATGGTTCATGTAATAGCCTCCGATAGAGTGCAACCATTGAACACCCAATACAAGATCTGTCTCCCCAATACCAACCACATAGAAGTCATCACATAACTCATAATCTCCTAAGGTCATCTTGAGTTGTTTCACCACCCGTGTGCAAGGTATAGTGAATCCATCAGCTACCATAACATTGAATCCCTCAAAATCTTCTACTTTAAGCCCTCTTTTCATGACAAATCCCTCATCAATAAAACTGAGTTGCCCCACTATCAAGAAGAACTGTCAACCTTTGCCCTGCTAGTACCCCTCAAATTCGAAAGGGATGGTATCTTGGGACTCTCGATAATGCTGCTAAAGTGCCATCCTTGCTGATTTATTTTTCTTTCTCTTCTTCTACCTCCTCCTTAGTATCATGGAATTCCTCATGCTCATCTGAATAAGATTCTGAAGCAACTTCAGTATAGTGCACTTGACCTTTCCCCAAACATCTGTGTCCTGGAGCCCATGATTCTCTACAAGTAAAACAAAGCTTTTTCCTTCATAATTCACTCCTAGTCTCTTCATCTACCTTCTTTTTTGCCACATTTATCACATCTTTTGGTGGTAGTGTTGGGAAATTCTTTTTCTAAAAATTTCCCTTATGTTGCCGAAGATTTGGGGGTTTTTGATTAGTGATTGATTTCATAGGCATGCAAGTTTCAAGTTGCAAGCTTCTTTTGATAGCTTCCTGTAAGGTTGAGGGTGAGAAAGCCTTAACCAAACCCTTAACAGAATCTTCTAAACCATCAATAAAAAGATAAACAATCCTCTTTTCACTCATATCAGGTACCATAATAGCCACTTTTTGAAACTCTTCTATATGCTCATTAACTGATTTGGTTTGCTTCAACTTTGACAATTCTTTAAAGTACTCTTCATCATCCTTGAGGTAAAATCTGTCTATCACTCTTTGACTGAAATCATCAAATGTAGTTACCTGATCATGACCTTGAGTAGTCATTCCATGATACCACCAATCATAGGCTGCATCTTCCAAGTGTAGACTTGCAAATTGAACAACATCACTCTCCTTCATGGGGTTAAGTGTGAAGAAAGTCTGTAATTTTTGTAGCCATGCTCTAGCTGAAATTTTGTTTGTTCCATCAAAAGTAGGTGCTGTAAACTTGCTTATTTTATTTTTGAGCTCTCTTCCACTTATTTCATGCTCCCTCCTATTCTCTTTCTTGGGCATCAAAGTGTTCATCATATCCACATATTCTCTAAAAGGAACCGAACTACGAAAGTCATCATCTAAGCCATTATAAGTAGCTCTTAATGCAATCAACTTACCTGTAACCTCTTCCACTGGATTAATGGTTGGATTTGGTACTGGTGGCTCATCTGTAGGCAAGAAAATAGTTTTAGTTGATTTAGATGGTGTGGATTTCAGATTTCTTGGCTCCTCTGAACTGCTCCCTTTCTCATTAATAGATGCAACTCCTTTTAGTTTTTCTGTCAATATTCGCAAAGCCTCTCTAGTTTCTGCCAAACTATCTACTATTTGTTTATGAGTATTTTGGATCTCTTGAAAAAATTTCTTTGCCATCTCATCTGGATCAGCCATACTTTTCCCTTCCTTGGATTTTGTACTTTTACTTTCAACTGGAGGTTTGATCAAAATTTCTTTATTCTTTTCTCGCTGCAAATATCTTTTTTCTCTTTCACTTAGTTGCATGCAACCATAAATTTTGACATGCAACTGATTAGAAGCAACATGAAACCATCGAATATGACATGCAAGATCTGGGTAGTTGTCAAAACTGACATGCAAGATCTGGGTAGTTGTTAAAACTGACATGCAAACTTCTACAAACCCTCAGGCTGGCAAGATCATGGCTCTGATACCACTTAAATGTCCCTTTTCTGATTTTACATGATATTTCAAGCCTCAAATCAGATCTTTAAAATCAAACAACTAATATCCCAAAGATCCACCAAATTTCTCAAGAAACCCCAAATCGGGTATGCTGAAAATAGTGCCAAAAGCTTCACAACTTCACAAATTATTAATAAATCTGAAAATGGAAATTTTTGCAGAAATTTCAGCAGCATAAAAGCCTACAAATTGATATTTCCAAATCCGTATAGCCTTTACACAACAGCTCAAAAATGTAGGACAAAAACTATGCTCATTGGGCTCCCGAAATAGCACAAAATATGCCCGGAAACACCACAAAAACACTAATAATCTATCTCAGAAGTTTAATCATGTTCCAATACATATATTCAGTTCTATTTTAACATTTAAAAGTCTGATATACAGAAAAAAACCAATCTGATATGAAATACTCAACTGAAAATACCAAACTCATACAAAAAACACACCCAAAAACTCACAAATCTGCACTGTTCAGCACAAAGGCAAACTCTGTATGAGCATGCACATGGAATGGATTCATACTCCCATTCTTATCCTTCCTAGAAACCTGAAAACTCCCATTCTTGGGTCTCCTTCTCCACAGGTTTGGCAGCCTCTGAAGAACAACAAAGAAATGAGCAAAAATCAAGTTCTAGAATGAGCCCAAAATGCCTCCAAACCCCTTAAAAGAGGGCATAACCCTAACTCACATCCAAGAGGGGTTAATAAAATATAATTTAATAATAATTTTTATTTATTAGTCCATTGGTTTCCAAATATTAGCCCCTTTTTCCGAAACTTCACCTTTTTGGAGCCTCCCTGCCTTAGCAAAGTTTATTATTTTTTTAATTATTTGAAAAGGGGACATGACATTGATGAAAAGAGATATTAAAAAATTTGTAAGGCATTAATTTTTCATCTTTGGTTTCATAGTCATCATTGACTTGATGGATGACTAACTAGGAATCTCCAAAAACTTGCAAATTTTATATGTTCCATTGGTTAGCTAGCTTTAGTCTCGTAATCATTTCCTTGTATTTTACTATGTTGTTTGTACAATTGAATGCTATTCGATATGACTTGGGGATTATGTCTCCTTGGGGAGTGATAAACATAATTCCAGCTCCTAAACCATTTATTGCATGTGATCCACCAAAGCAAAGCTTCCATTCATTAGCTATATCCATATTAAAGATGGCTTCATCTAGAAATTCTATCAACATGGGATGATCATCTATCATAGGTGCTTCTGCTAACCGATCTACCATCACTTTCCCTTTGATTGACTTTCTGTCCATATATTCTATGTCAAATTCACTAAGGATCATAACCCATTTGGCTAAAGGCCCTATGAGAGTCGCCTATCTTATGAGATACTTTAATGGATCAATCTTAGCAACAAGCATTGTTTTTTAATGGAGCATGTAATGTCTTATAATTTGGGTTACAAAGACAACAACAAGGCATGTTTTTTCAATGAGTGAATAATTTAGTTCATATACCACAAGTATTTTGTTCATGTAGTAAATGGCTCGCTCTCTTCCTTGTTCATCATTGTGTGCTAAGAGAGCTCCTAATATTGTTTCTATAGCAGATATGTATAGAACGAATGGTTTTCTTGGAATAGGAGTCATTAAAACTTGTGGATATAGAAGATAGCCTTTGAGTTTTTTAAAAAATTCATCACACTTATTGTTCCATTGAAAGGATATTCCTTTACATAATAGATGTTGAAAGGAGTGACACTTATCTACTAGTTGTGCAATGAATATATGGATAGATTGTAATCTCCCTTGTATACTTCTTCATGTTCTTAGATTTTTCAGAGAAAGCATTTCAAGTATTGCTTTTAGTTTCTCAAGATATACTTCAATGCCTCATTGAGAAATAATGTATCCTAGGAGCTTTCTAGAAACAACTCTGAATACACACTTTTTGGGATTCAAATAGAGCTTGTAGCCTTCCATTCTATTGAATATCCGCTCTAGGATGCCCAAATGATTTCTTCATCTAGGGGATTTCAAAATTAAGTCATCTACATAGTCTTCCATTAGGATGTGAATGAAATCATAGAAGATGGTAGTCATTGCTCTTTCATATGTTGCCCAAACATTTTTGAGGCCAAATGACATATAACATTCCAATAGTATGTTACCCAAGGGCATGTGAAAGTTTTTTTTTATCAATCTTCAGGAGCTATTCTTATCTAATTGTAGCCAAAAAAGCCATCCATCAGTGATAACATCTCATATCTAGTTGCTATGTCTACAATGATGTCTCTATTTGGTAAAGGGAAATCATCCTTGGGATATGCCTTGTTAAGATCATAGAAGTCAACGCATGTCCGGATTCCCCTAGAGTGTTTTCTTATTGGTAATAGATTAGATATCCAACATACATAATCAATGGATCTTATGAAGCCGACATTCATTAATTTCTTTAATTTAGCTTCTACAAGGAGAGCAACTTGAGGATGCATCTTTCTCAACTTTTGATTTACTTGTTTTACTCCTAGTTTTAGTGGAAAGTGATGAAGAACTAGTTTAGGATCTAATTTTGGCATATCTGCATAAGACCATGTAAAGTTGATGTACCTCCCTAAAAAGAATCTGACAAACTATCTTTTTCTTCTGCTAATAAGGAGGCTATAAAATGTATGATCTTAGGGTTGTTAGGTGTTCCCAGATTTATCTCTTTTGTCCTTTCCACATATTTGGAAAACCTCTCTAAGGATCAACATGTGAAGAACCTCCTTATAGCAATATTGTGAGAATGCTCGAAATAACAGAATACAAAGTGATAGCAGAACTCAGAATGAATCTACTGATCGCAGGCCACTTCGAGGGGGTAACCTCCTTTGAGCAAGCTCAATACAATAAATTCGTCCGTGCCCATCAAGGGCCTCAACCTATTCTTATATACTGGGTACGATCTAGAAAAGTAATACTACCTATTCATGTGGGATAATAAAATATACTCACGGGACGACTTACAAAGCATATGCGTCCAACAACACTACTCTAACAAAATAAACAGAAGGAACACACAGGTTCCTAACATCCCCTCTCCCTTAGAAAAAAGCTTTGTCCTCAAAGCTTAAGGTGTGGAAATTGTTGTTGAATCTGAAGAAGGGGTTCCCAGGTAGCATCCTCTGGTTGCATGCCATGCCATTGAATCAAGACCTCAGAGATGGAGCGAGAGCGAAGCTGGCGAGTGCGCTGGTCAGTGATTGCCATCGGCTCCAGGATAATGGATCCTTCCGTATCCATTTCAGGGAGAGTAGTTTGTGCTCTGACAGTGGTACCCAGAACTTTCTTTAGACAAGAAACATGAAAGACTGGATGAATGCGGGAAGAAGGAGGAAGTTCCAGTTTATAAGCGACTGAACCAATCTTCTGCAGAACCTTATAAGGCCCATAAAATTTTGGGGCCAGCTTATGATGCCCTTTCAGCTTTAGGGAGGATTGTTTGTATGGCTGTAGACGAAGAAAAACCATATCCCCAACTTGAAATGAGCGCTCAGAACGGTGTTGATCTGCTTGCTGTTTCATCCGATTACGGGCCATGTGAAGATTATCCTGTAAGGTACGAAGAATCTGATCCCTGCTGCGGAGAACTATGTCAACTGCCTGGACTGGTGAGCTGTTGGGAGTGTAGGGAAGGAGCACTGGAGGTGCCTGACCATAGACTGCTTCATATGGAGTCATTTTAGAGGCAGTGTGGTAAGAGGTATTGTACCACCATTCAGCTAAAGGGAGCCACTTGGCCCACTGATGTTGCTGTTCGGAAGTGAAGCAATGAAGATAAGTTTCCAAGCATTTATTGACAATTTCAGTTTGACCATCAGTTTGTGGGTGATAGCCCGAACTCATCTTCAGTTTGGTGCCAGTTTTCTGAAACAGTTCAGTCCAAAAATGACTGGTAAAAGTTGCATCACGATCAGAGACAATGGAAGAAGGGAGTCCATGAAGACGAAATATCTGGTCCATGAAGATTTGTGCAACAGAGGAGGCAGTATAGGGGTGGCTGAGGGCACAAAAATGACTATATTTTGAGAGACGATCAACCACAACCAAGATCACTGTCTTGCCACCGGATTTAGGAAGCCCTTCAATGAAATCCATAGAAATATCAGTCCAAATCCGTGTAGGGATGGGCAATGGTTCGAGCAAGCCAGGAAGGAGGGTCGTTTCACCCTTGTGGCGTTGGCAAGTATCACATTCAGCCACCATCTGTTGAATCGTCTGTTTCATCCCTTTCCAAAAGAAGTTTCTCCTTGCTCGCTCATAAGTTTTGAGGAAGCCTGAGTGCCCTGCTGAAGGAGAAGCATGGAGTTCATAAAAAATAGCCTGATGTAGAGCTGGGTTCTGAGGAAGCACTAGCCGACCCTTGTATCGAAGAGAAGCACCATCCCAAGAGTAATGTGGTATAGCAGAAGGATTATTGGCTAGTTGGTGAATGATTTGAGATAAAGAAGAGTCACTGTCATAGCCCTGCTAAACAGACGCTAACCAATTGGGAATGGGCATAGAAATAGCGAAAAGGGAAGCTTGATTATCAAATGTGCGAGAAAGAGCATCTACCACAATATTCTCCTTACCCTTCTTGTAGGTGATCTCATAATCATACCCCATGAGTTTGCTGACCCATTTCTGTTGTGTAGGAGAGGATACCCGTTGTTCCAGGAAGTATTTCAGACTTTGGTGATCGGTTCTGATGCAAAAATGACTCCCTAAGAGGTACGGCCGCCACTTCTGTACAGCATGCAAAATAGCCATCATTTCTTTTTCATAAGTAGAGAGGGCTAGATTCTTACCAGAGAGGGCTTTGCTAGTGAACGCAATAGGATGGTCATCTTGCAGGAGAACAGCACCCAATCCATTGCCGCAAGCATCACTCTCAATAGTGAAGGGTTTGGAAAAATCTGGCATCGCGAGAACAGGTGTACTGCACATAGCCTGTTTCAGTTGTTCAAATGCAGTCTCAGCAATAGGGGTCCAGGAGAAGGCATCCTTTTTTAACAGAGCTGTCAATGGTGCTGCAATTTTCCCGTAATCTTTGACAAACTTGCGGTAGTAGCCAGTCAACCCCAAAAAACCCCAAAGGCTCTTGAGAGTTTTAGGATGCGGCCAAGTTTTCATGGCATCTATTTTTGTAGGATCCACCCGCACTCCATGGTGTGCAACAATATGCCTGAGATACTCCACTTCCTCCTGGCCAAACACACATTTAGATAGTTTTGCACAGAGTTGATGATCAGAGAGAAGTTGCAAGACAAGCTCCAGATGATGGAGATGCTCAGCCCAAGTTTTGCTATATATGAGGATATCATCAAAGAAGACCAGAATGAATTTCCGGAGGTATGGCCGAAATATGTTATTCATCACTGCCTGAAATGTTGAAGGAGCATTTGTGAGGCCAAAGGGCATGACTAAAAATTCATAGTGACCATCATGTGTGCGGAAGGCAGTTTTAGGTATATCCTCCTCATTAACCCGAATTTGATGATACCCAGAACGAAGATCTAACTTGGAGAAAAAATGAGCCCCATGAAGTTCATCAAGAAGTTCATCAACAACTGGAATGGGAAACTTGTCCTTTATAGTGAGATGATTAAGTGCTCGGAAATCAATGTAGAGTCGCCATGACCCATCTTTTTTGCGAACAAGCAGAACTGGAGAAGAAAAGGAACTGGTACTAGGGCGAATAATACCTTGCTTCAGTAAGTCACGAACAAGTATCTCGATTTCAGTCTTCTGATGAAATGGGTAGCGGTAGGGCCTGATGTTGGGCGGAACACTGCCAGGAAGGAGCTGAATACGGTGGTCCTCTGGACGAGAAGGAGGTAATCCCACAGGTTCAACAAATATACCAGAATACTTGTCCAAAATGTGTTGGAGATCGGCAGGAGTGCTAGAGACTGCTGATGGCTGCATCTGAATGGAATGGAGCTGAGCGATGACACCATGTGAATTCTTCTTAAGAAGTTTTTCCATACGGTGTGAACTGATGATGCTGAGAGACCCTGGTTGTAAGCCTTTCAAAGTGTGTTGGTGCCCCTCGGCTGAAAACTGCATCCAAAGTTCAGCAAAATCCCAGAGAATGGGGCCAAGAGTGCGTAACCATTGGGCACCCAAAACCACATCACAGCCACCTAAGGGTAAGGCAAACATGTCAGAGCGCATGTTATAATCTCCAATAGAGAGACGCACATTGCGACATTTCCCTTTACAAGGTAAAGTGCCCCCATTGGCAATCATGACTTCAAAGCTAGAGCAGGGATGGATAAAGCAATCAGCCTGTTTGGCTATTCGTGGATCAATGAAGTTATGAGTGCTACCAGAATCAATGAGTATAGTAAGAGGGATCTTCTTGAAGAAACCCTGGACCCGCATGGTTTGTGGAGTAGTGACTCCTGCCAAAGCATGGACAGATATCTCTGGTGGAGCTTCTGGTGAAGGAGGTTCAGGCTGGTGAGGCTCAACCTCATCATCCACTGTTTCCTGAGCATCTACATATTCTTCCAGTTCCGGTGGAGAATCCACATCCAAGAGATAGAGCTTTTGCTGAACACATCTATGGCCCCGAGACCATTTCTCATCACAATTATAACAAAGCCCTTTGTCTCGCCTGACTCGCATCTCTGTTTCAGACAAGTGCTTGATCGGAGTAGTTCTGGGAGCTGGTATGACTGGAGGGTTGTGAGAACCTGTATTTCTGAATGGAACAAAATTAGATCTGGAGCGTTGTAGAGCACTAATCTTGTCTTCTGCTAACTTAGCCAACCCAAGGGCTTCCATCATTATAGTAGGTCGAAACATTTTGACTTCTGAGCGAAGTGCATCCTTCAGACCACTGACAAAACAACTACGAAAGAATTCATCAGACAAGCCCTCTGTGTAATTAGCTAATTTTTCAAACTCTGTCTGGTATTCTCTTACAGTGCCTGTTTGACACAGTTTAGTGAGTGCTCCTGTGAAATCATCAAAGGAACTAGGGCCAAAGCGCTCCAAAATGAGGGTGCACAATTCTCTCCACGTTGGGCCTACATTAGCCTTGATGTACCAACGGAACCATTGAAGAGCTTCATGTTCCAAATGAAAAGATGCAAGGGAGACTTTGTGGTTATCCAAAGTATTATGCAAGCTGAAATACTGCTCTGCCCTATAGATCCATCCAGTCGGATCAGAACCATCGAAGCATGGAAAATCAAGCTTTGGTCCACGGAAATTGCCAGAAGAGGACCCAGTATCTCCTGAATGGTTTCGGCTCATGGCTGACTGCTGAAAGTTAAGACCCAGAATTTTGTCATCCAGATCTTGAAGTTTGGTTTTGAGGGATGCAATTTCCTCTTCCATGATTTTTGCTCCTGTACGTGTAACAACCATAAAACAAGGTTTTTTTTTTTTTTTTTTTTGAATGGGTAGAAGATGAGAAACAAAAACTTTTTTAGTTACGGAAAACTTGGATTTGGGTAAAACTCATATAGGAAATGGGTGTTCGACGGGTGGTGGGAGACTATCTGGGGACAAGGGAAAAAGAAAAATGAGGGTTTCAAGGGTAGGGAGGCGAAATGAGGCGAACAGTCCAAGAGGGATAAGGGAGCAAAATGAGGAATTGAATCTTGTGGCTTAGTTTGGTGGCGATTGGATGAGAGGTGAAAAAGATAGGGCAAACCCTAAAATTAGATAAATGAGGGATTTAGGGCTTTGATATGTAAAACTTGGGGTTGGGTCGCCAAGGAAGGAAGTGTGCGAAATGATATTGCAGATGTTCTGCGGAAGTATGAGCAGAAACAGAAAGCAAACAAGGAAGCTACGACTAAAAAATAAAAAAATTTTTACTCAGACAGAATAACTGAAAAGAGTTATTGCAATAACAAGAGATATTAGAAGTGAGAGGAACCTGAAGGCCATGACAGAAAAAAATTTGATGTAATTTCCACCCAGCGAGCCCAAGAGAGTGCTCTGATACCAGATGTGAAGAACCTCCTTATAGCAATATCGTGAGAATGCTCGAAATAACAGAATACAAAGTGATAGCAGAACTCAGAATGAATCTACTGATCGCAGGCCACTTCGAGGGGGTAACCTCCTTTGAGCAAGCTCAATACAATAAATTCGTCCGTGCCCATCAAGGGCCTCAACCTATTCTTATATACTGGGTACGATCTAGAAAAGTAATACTACCTATGCATGTGGGATAATAAAATATACTCACGGGACGACTTACAAAGCATATGCGTCCAACAACACTACTCTAACAAAATAAACAGAAGGAACACACAGGTTCCTAACACAACATATTTGGATGACTCAAGTGGATTTGCTACATGATTTTCTAGGACCTAGCATATAGTAGTTCCTCTGAGACTGGCACAGAATTGGAATGGGTCTGGATCACTATGGATGGTAACCTCTACACTATTATAGGAAAAATTTAAGGATTGGTGGTATGTGGAGGGCACTACTTTCATAACATGGATCCAAGGGCGTCCTAGTATCAAGAAAAAATTCATTTTGATATCTGGGACCTAGAACAATGTATTCTTAGTAGTTATAACAACTCTAATGGGTTACATGATGATGCCATTGGAGAAGTGTTCACCATCATCATAGGCCTTTATTGTGATTCTACAAGAGGGATCCACATCTTGCTTAGAGTAACCTAGACCCTTGACATCTTTGAATGTACAAATGTTCAATCCTACTCCTCTATTGATTAAGACATATTTGACCTTTGCATTATGGATAAGGACTTCAAGATGAAGGGGGTCATTATGGTTAGGTCTATCTTTACGAATATCTCGAGGAAAAAAGGTGATATGTTGTGATGTAGAGAGGTTCCCAACCATGGTATGGAACTGGGAAATGTCAATGTTATTTGGGACTACTAACTCTTTAAGGGATTGATCAAATATCTTCTAATGTTGGGGGGATGCATGTAGTAGGTCTAAGAAGGATATTTGCACAGGGGTTATGCCGAGTTGTTCAACAAGGCTATAATCAGATGAAGTAGGAGCATTAGGTCTACTAGAAGGTGTAAGTCTATTAGAGGTAGTAGGTCTAGAAGGAGCTCCAGGTAGAGTGATCTTGGTAGGACATGTAGTGACAATACAATGATGGTCTTCAGCCTTTAAGTTGAATTCAAATATGTGGGATTCAAACTCATCGAATCAATTTATGGTGTAGTCATATCCAATGCATGTGTGATTCACATTAGCTTATGAGTCTGAGTTTGAACTGGAAACCTTTTCTTTGTCATGATTACCCAAAGGATCTTTAAAAATAGTGTGATCAGATTTGGATGCTAGGAATGAATGATCTAGAATAATTATACTATCATTGATGAGGTCTTAGATTTGATGTTTGAGCTGAAAACATGAGGTAGTCTTGTGTCCTCTTGTATAGTGATAATCACAGAACTTCTTTTTGTCCCATCACTCTGATTTTCTTTGTGGTTCATCCTTGATTGGGGGTAACTACAAGGAGTTATTACTAGGTAATTGTTGAAGTGTCATGTCAAAAGGTATTCCCAAGGGTGTTAATTTCCTATCTTTAGTTTTAGGACATCTTTGAGGTTTGTCCTACATGGAAGCTTTAGTTTTCTATTATTGAGGTAATGTTTGATTGGGATTTTATGAATTTGTAGGGTTTTCACCTTTCAAAGTCAATTAAGGTTATGTTGTGCTGATTGTTCATGCATCCACAATGCCATCATTGGTCACATTCTTATTTTTGGAGAATTTTTTTTCCTTTTCATTAGAAGAGTTGATGTTTGTGTTTTCCTTGTTCATTTTGAGGATTTTCTTACACATAAGAGTGTCTTCAATACTAGCCACTTTTTTCATTACCTTGGAAATGGTGCTTGGATTTTTTATTTTGAGTTCATACATTAAGAAGGGGACTAGGTTTTCAATGCACAAATCAAATTTTTGTTCTTAGGGAATGTTTAGTGAGCATTGACTGACTTAATTTCTCCAACATAATAAGAATGTGATAAATGGCTTCACATATTATGTTTAGTTGAGAGCAAATTAGAAAGTGTCACCTACTTCGTAATGTTGAAGGAAAAGCAAGAGATGAACTTGTCTACTAATTGGGACCAAGATTTGATGTTACCAGGAAGTTTGGAGTATCATTTGTTTGTGGACCCACCTAAAAAACAAGGGAACAATCTCATGAGGTAGGTGGGCTCATCACTATGTTTGGTACAAGAGGCATAGAATTCCCTAATATGATCAACAAGGTTGCCTTTTCCTTGGTTTTTATCAAATATAATTGCCTCAAAATTTTTTGGTAATGAGGCATATATAGATTTTTA
This sequence comes from Cupressus sempervirens, assembly GCA_028749045.1. Taxonomy (NCBI): domain Eukaryota; kingdom Viridiplantae; phylum Streptophyta; class Pinopsida; order Cupressales; family Cupressaceae; genus Cupressus; species Cupressus sempervirens. The sequence goes on along the minus strand of CM053786.1, from coordinate 441,081,380 downwards.
TCAAATGGATTAGGATGTAAGTCCCTTTCTGTATATAGAGCCTATTTCTTCTAGACTCCCAATGCCTTGACTTGTTTGGAAAGTTGTTTGAATTTTTGTAATAACTCTTCATTAGGGTTTTGCATGATATTTTTCAATTTAAATTTTTTTTGTCAATGAGTAGATCTTTTTCTATGGCGAGAACTATGGCTTCTCAGTTCTGACATTTCTATGTTTGAAGAGTCGGGTGATGTTTCACTAGGTAGGGGTACTTGTTGTGGATTTTGTTGTATCATTTGTTATGGTTTTTTTTCAGATACCTTTTTTGGTTTCATGTGAGACCATGTATGGGACTATTATTGTAGAGGTATATGTTGAGTTTGTCATGGCATATGTTGTTGTTTTAACAAGTATTGTTGATAGAAAATTTGTTGCTCAAGGCATCTTTGGTATTCCAATTGTTGTTTAAGTTTCTCTTGTTATTGGAATTGATGTTGATACATTGTGTGTAAGTCAAGTGGATTTACATTAGGTTGTGTGTTAGTGATGCTAGATCCTTGCACCACTTTGAGGTTGATGTTGTGGTGGATATTGCTATTGATATGTTGTATGTGTGTTAAGTGGATTTTGATTTGGTTGTGCATCAGAAATGTTAAGTCCTTGCAGCAGTGTAGGTTGTTGTTATCTTTGAAGTTGGTTATGTACTTGTGAATTGAACATCATATTTGGGTTTTTTTTTTGATGCCTTTGTGTGTTAGATGTTTCTCCTTGGGACATCATATTGATTTGGCAATGAGACATGTTCCTTTTGGGAATGGGTGAAATGTTGATAAGACTCTTCCTTTGTATGTCAATTGGGGTTGTTGCAATTGATGTTTCACATGGTATACTCATGGGGGGCTCAATAACATTTGATGTCATAGCATTTGGTAAAGTTAGGAGCAAGGTGTGCTTTGTTGATTTTCCTCCAAAGGAGGTATGTTTGGAATCCCTAGAGTGCAAGTACCTTTAGGAACATCTTGTTGTTGCATTATATGATTGAGATTAAATCTTAATGTCCTTTTGGGATATTTAGGAAGAGTCTTGTTACCATTTATTGATTGAGGTTCATCAACTAAAGGATTGATGTTGATGTGTTCAAACATACTTTAAAGGATTTCAATGGTTGATTCTTGATAGGATCTTATAGGTGTCATCATTGTGTTTGAAAATTCCAAAGGTTGTTTTCCCTTGTCTAAGTCCAAATTAGTCGTGGGTTCTATGTTTTCAACTATTGGGTTGTCTTGATGTTTGGACTGTGGTCCCTCCAAGTGTGGATTAAATTTGACAATTTCTTGGGCTGCCAAAATTTTAAAGTTTTTGGTGGAAAGTTTTATCATGGAAAGCCCTAGCCATTTCTTCATTATTGATGCCATAATCTATGTTAAAATCATCACTTAGGTGTAAATTACCTTGTATATTAAGGGGATTGAAGGTACTTGTGTTAGGCTTACTGAACTTGAATGGGTGAGTTTCTTCATCCTCGTGAGTTGAAGGTACACTTCTACATCTAAGTGTTATAGGTACGAATATGGGTTTGAAATTAGGACTCCATGTGTACGAGAAGTGCTTGAAGGAAATCTCATAGTAGGTGTGTTGTTTAGCGTTGGTGGTGTCATTCCTTGATGGTTATAATCTTGCAGATACATGATTAAGGGGTCCACAGGTAAAGGTTGTGATGCTTTGATTTGGTCTTCGCTAAACATTTGTTGGGGTTTCTTGTTCTTATTTTGTCTTGCATGAGCTTTAGGTTGCACTTTGGGTTGATAAAGTGCTTTAGTTCTCTAAGCTAATTGTGTCCTTGTGAGTGCTAGCATGATACCTAAGGATACAAATGCAATGGAGAAAACCCTAAATAGAAACTCTTCCTCCCAAGTGTGAACCTAAACTACCAACTGTGCTTAGATAGTACCAAGTGCACCCTTGGTTGCACTTGGGGACCTGAAGGTAAGTAGTTGGTAAGAAAAAGGTATGTCATTGGTAAAAACAGGTGTTAGGGTGACCAATATGTAGAATGTGAATGATTAGAGAGTTTTTAGATGTTTTCTAGGGTTTAGGGATGCAATCCAGGCTATGGAAGCATAGATTAGGGTCCTATAACATAATATGAAATCCCTGATTACCAAGTCCACTCTAAAACTACCATATGTGCATTAAAACTACCAACTATGTACCTAAAGTCTGTAGTTGGTAAAACAGGTGTGCAATTGGTAAAATAGGGGAAAACTTGGAAATCTCAAAGTGGGTCTGCAAGATATGAGTATTTTTTGGATTTTTGAAAGTTTAGGGATGTTATAAAACGTAAGGAAGTGCCAAATGAACTAGGGTTTTGATATGCAAGGTGAAAATGTCTTAGGCAAATTATGTAAATGCAAATGTAAATGAAGTTTTGGATTATGACAAAAGGGAAGGAAAATGACTCTATGGTATGCAAAATGAAGATTAGGGTTAGACCTTGGTGTTGAGAATGATGTTAGATGTTGATGTATGCAATTTGGATTATACAAAGGATGGTATGCAAAGGTTGATAATGATGTTAGGATATGCAAAAATGGGGATATGAGATCAAGAGGACAAGTTGGTTGATATGAAAGTTGATAGGATTTGATAGTGGAAATGATGCTAGAGTTTTGGACAATGCAAGATGAGGGGGATATGCAACTATGGTAATTCAAAATGATGTTTAGGGAGACTAAGAATGTGACAATGCTATCACAAGGGTACACACAAGGTTTTGAACTTAGGATCAATCTTTGGAAAGTATTTTGTTTAAGAATTTTACCTTATGAAGATGGACTTTGAATCCTGACCAAAAAGAGATAAAGGATAAAAAGATCAAGTTGATAAAGATACTCTAGGACTTATAATTTGTTCTAATTTTTGACTAAGTTCAAAGGTTTTGGGTTCAAAATTATGGTTATGCTGATTAGATATGCAAAATGCAAAGATCCTAAGATGCAAAAATGAAGTTTTGGGTGCAAGATGTTGTTTTGGGTCATATGTAGAATGAGGACTTACAGAGGCTTCTAGATGTGGATTCCCAAAATGGTCATATAAGTACCAAAGTTCACTTTTATAGTACCAAGTGTGCTCAAACAACACCAATTGTGCCTATGGTGCACTTGGGTCCAATTTGAGCGTAGTTGGTAGATTGGGTTGAATGTGTGTTGATTTAGAGCTGAGTGATTGCTAGGTTAATATGCTAGAGAGATAGGATATTGGGGATGATGTTATGATTAGATAGGAGATGTATAATGAAGTTTATGACCTAAGTAATGAATCCCTAAGTGAAGGCAATGATGGTTAGGATATGCAGGATGAAGATCAGGACATGTTTAGATAGGGGGGGCCTATCTAGGTACCTAATTACACTCCCAAGGTCCCAAAATGATGTCTAGAAGGGTAAAATAGGTTCTTAGACTACCAAGTGCACTTAGATAATAAAAAATAAACCCATGGTGCACTTGGGACCAGTTACAACATAGTCGGTAGTGTAATGCCCCACCCGGAGATCCTTGGAAACAAGGATGAAATACAAGCCAAGAATTATCTTTTTACAAATATGAATGCACATGACAACATCATATAGGGATCATAAAGATCGTAATGGAAGACTTCACCACAATCCTGGCAACCATGTAGATCTCTGAATGCCACTACCAACTGACACACGCGAACAAAAGCCAACAACCACCACAAACAAGATGAGGGCTCAAGAAACAACCACTCATCAAGAAAAACACCAAGCTGGGGTAAAATGCAGAATCCTAAAATTTAGCTAAGCCTAAAATCCTGAAGCCCTGAAAGTTGGCTAAGTCTGGATTTTTGAGGCCCTGAAATTTCCTAGAATCCATAACTTATCTCTGCGAGGTCTGAAACCTATCTCAAAAGATTTGTCGCATATATTAACAATATAATTTAAACCCCAAGAAACTAAAAGAGAAACACGAAAATTGGATTCAAGAGAAATAGATAGAATTCAAAATGCAACAGCATAGGGTCAAAGAACACCCAAAAGGGTAGCCAAATCAACCTTCAAAAAGTTTGGAACACGACGAAAATTTCTCGCTGTCCACCCGCGCAGGTTTCTTACAAAAAATTATGCGACACTTCTTACTAAGGGAGGGCGACACTTCTCCTCAAGGCGTGTGACACTCTTCCAGTGTCGCATGACATTTCTCAAGAAGGCGTGTGACACTTTACAATCTCGTGCGACATTTCTCAAGAAGGCGTGCGACACTCTTCTAGTGTCGTATGACATTTCTCAAGAAGGTGTGCAATACTTTATAGTATTGTACGACATAGTTTGCATTGGCGTGCGATACATTTTTAATGTCACATGTTGACCAAATGTCACCCAAAAAAAACATGAAAACACTCCCAGAAGCACAAAAGACCAAAATAGAGCAAAGAACCTCCACACCAGGGAGTACCGGGCCCACGGAAATTGAGGAAAGAACATTCGAGAGCAGCAACAAAAAGGAAAGTGGAACAACTATCCATCTAAACCATAACAGTAAGGAACATATTGAAGTAAACATCACAGTGAACATAAGCAACATCGCAATGTACTGAAATACCAGAAGAGACTAAACAACCAAATTAAGTACGCAGATCCTCCCATCTGTTAATAACATCATAAGACCATCATGGGTCCTAGACATCCCCCGTGCATAACATCCCAAGCCATCGACCAAATCGTTGGTACTATCGTAATAGGGACGTCACTACTAAAACATGCACACAACTAGCATAAGGAAATCTAACATGCTAGTGATAACACATAAGATAATCCTTCAGTAGATAACATCACCTATCACATGCTAAACAATAGTAAGCAATAGATATACTACTAAAGCAAATCACATCATCTATCATATGCTAAACATCATGATAAGGGAATGCATCAAATAAACTAACATCATCTAAACATGATATCCACACATTCCAATGAAAGCATAAATCATAAGAAAGCACACTCTGGAACCTGAAGTACCAAGTGAAAACATCCAGCAGCGATCACACTAGGACAAAAGATCATCTTTGTACACCGATCCCTAGTAGTGGTGAAGGTAGCTATGCCTCCCAACCACGTGGGACCCGTAGGTCCACACTTTTCATGCTGATGGAGATAAAGATCCAACCACAAACACACATAAAGCACAACATCCAAGGCTAACACTCACGCCAGACAATATGATGGCTGCAACCAAGAACCTAAGACAATGCAAGGAGTACAGGTCCTGGTCAGACACTCAAAGGCTACTAAGTAGGTGCTGACATCATGGAGAGTTGCTGGGAATCAAAAAGCCCAAGCTTAGATCATGTGTGGAAACTCTTGCAAGGTACTTCCCTCTCGAGGTACTCCCTTGGAACCATCACACGAAGTTTTATTATCTTAAGTTTTATTACCATTCACACATTTTCTTTAGTTATCACTTAATCAAAGCTCCTCTCAGCCATACCCATGGCGTCATGATCATCGGATTGTGAGATAGAAGTCCCCTCCATATGCTACCCTACCCTACCCATGCCCATCCTACGACAAGTGCCCATGGACATGCATACTCCCATCCCAACCCCAATGATCAAAACTTCTAGAAAAGACATGGAAGATCGGGCCTCTCAAGTCACCCAACAAATGTACACTCACGTACTCGTGTGTGGTGCACCACCATCACGAAGATCATAACACAAGGATAGGAATGAGAACATAATGCAAAGAAAACACCCAACTGAAATCAACATAGGAAGGATGGATTCTACACGAATCCCAAAGCCAATAAAACCATACATCATAAAATCACTCAACCGGCCTCAATCTGAGAGTATGGATTCTACACAAATCCCAATGATGCAACAAGACCAAACATCATGAACTTACTCAATCAGCCTCAATCTGAGACTATGGATTCTATACAAATCCTAGTGTTCACAAAACAAAAGCAAAGGTCTAAAAGAAATAATAACACCAGGTATAAAATCACTCAATCGAACACAATGTCAGGAGTACGGATGCAACATGCATCCCAATGTAACATAAAAGTGCAATAGTGGTCTAACTGATATCCAAATAGATCATCCAGGTCCACAACCCACATTGTGCCAAGAAAACCTGAGAAAATAGGGCAACACGCAAAATGAGGTAAAAACCCCAAATTTTAAAAAAATTCCAAAATTAAAACCCATGTGGCCTTTGGGTTCAAAAACCCCACAAATCCAAAAATAAATGGAATCAGACACTGTATGCAAAAATGGCCAGCATAACGGTGCAAAAATTTAAACCCTCATCCCAAAAAACATGGAAATGTTCATACCTACCCCAATCAAGTAGAACTAACATACAGAAATGGAGGGGAACACTAGTTCTTAGCCTCCAACCAAACGGCTACCAAAAAAAAGCAGAAACAGAGCTGAAACAATAAAATGCGAAAGCCCTACATCAAAACAAAAAACTGAACCAGAAAATAAAACGGTCGCAGAAGTGGCTAAAAATCGTGGCAATCCAAGGTTTCCATGAGCTGAATCCAACAACCTCAACCTCGCGACGATCCCACGCTCGTAGCTCCCACAACGAACAAAATAGTAAATCCTCATGAAGAGGATTTTGGGTTTTACTCTCCAAATTTCCAATTCAAAAGTGAGAAGTGAGAAATTAAACTCCTTTTTGGATACTTATTCACTTTTTTGTGTAAATAATTGATTAGGGCATTTAACCAGCCAACCTAGTTAAACCCCAAATCGACCCAAACAAAAATAGGCTATTCCTATAAATAGGAACTCATCTATGGAAAAGTTACCAAAAATTAAAATAAATCAATTGAAAAGCCCAAAAACCCAAAAATACAAAAATCTCTTTAACGACCTTTGCAACAATGCAAAACTCTAAATGCACAGACACGCTCATTGGTCTAATCACATAATGCGAATGAGTTCAAATTTAATAATCACCGAAAGGTTTAATTTAAACATTTAAAATAAGGATATGTCAACCATACATGGATGACATTGGTAAAATATGAATGGCTGAATCACTAACTCCATGTGCCACTGCCAGGGATATAAATCATGCACACTAAACAACACGATCAAGTGCAATTGCATATAATAACATAGTCGAAGCAATAAATACATTAAATCACCTAATTTAACCATTTATTTAATTATATTAAAATAATCTATTTACATCACTCACGTTCACATAAAACATAACAACACATGAATGAAGTCAATAACCATAGCATTAAATCCATCACATAACGTAATCAGAGGTATGTCCAAATACCAAGTAACCAAATATCAACATAAAACACACTGTCATCTCAAAATGGCATCATCATGCAATATGATTAATTGAACAACATAATAGTATAACATCTATGATATTGAAAACCAAGTATAATATCTGACACTCAGGTCATCTCAAATGTAAACATAACATGAGTAATAGATATCTCACAGATCAAAATAAAACAAGGTAACTATCTGTAGCACATAACCAAATAATCTCACATGAAAAATCCATTTAATTACTTAAGAATTCAATAATGATTGTTTAAACAACATTAACAAGGCACTTAAACACATAAACAACCATAGTCATAAACATGACTAACCACTGCTATAGGAACCTAGTCCAGTGTAGCATGGTAAAAGTACATAGTGCAATCTCTGCACCCATCTCAAGGTAATCAGGGGACAACCTCATGATACCACGTTGATCCTAGTAACCACTGGCACAAACCTCAGTGAACCATAAATCACATCATAATCCCATAGAGTAGTCAAAAGCATAAACAAAGCAACTAATACAGAAACATAAATCCAAACACCTCGACGGTGTAGACCATCCCATCACAACAAAAGATCAACAAGGTTGCATCCATCAGGATGACTTACAAAAGTAAAATAGGAGAGGCACTACATCATCCCCTGCAAAGACTAGGGTTACTCTTGGAAGCCTGCAATCCAAGAATAGAAACCAAAACACACAAGAACCAAAATCCAATGTGAACAATAGGAATGACTCAAGAAACTCTCCACAAGTCAAACCAAATCACTCCCACATTCTCAAACCACCACATTAACTCCCAAATAGGTTAACCACAAGAGAATGGGTGTCACCCAGACACAAGGTCCTCCAACAAGGAACCTTTTATGTGCTAAGAAAAATCCATCTAGCCATAAAGTCAACAATACAAGGTAAGGAACAACCCTCTCTACCTCGTCTACAGGTGTCCAACAAAACATGCAGCTACCAACTGATCACAAAACTAGGTCAAAACACTACGCAATTCCAACAAAAGTTGGAATCATGGGGAAAAATCCATCCCAAACTTCCCAAGAATACTATCGTGTCACACATGATCACCCTAGAATCCACGTAAACTCACCCTTAGAACAAAGCAGATGACAATTTACCAACAAAAGGACACACTCCAAAAGACTACTCACCACCCAGTGTAGGAGCACAACACCTCTCCAAGGTATAAAAGCTCAACTATCACTGGGAACTAGGGTAACACAACCCAACCAAACAAGATATCACCTTCTCACAAGGTTCAAAGACTTTTATCAGTGGACACAATCATGTAATGTCTGCATACCAACTCATAAGATGGTAACATGTGTCCAACAATACCATGTCCCTCTAGCACCATGCTGGGAAAAACTACACCCAACCTACTGCTAAACTCAATCTCTAGCCTCAAGTCAAAGGTTTAATGAGAAAATTGACTAAGACAATCCACAAGAAAATATAATCTTAGGGAGAAGGATACTACAGAGTATTAGGAATGAGAGGGAAACGCTCTCAACCTCTACACAAAATCAACCGAAGATGCATTAGGGAACTCACAAATCCACCAACCATCAACATAATCACAAGAGAACACTACTGAGCTAGTGGCATAACCACACTAGCCTACTCTCACAAGAGAGGGAAAAAAAAATGGAGATGTGCCAAAGAAAATATCCAAAAAGGAGAGTCTAGACTCATCAAAGAAATGAGTCACTCCCAAATGAAAGGGCAACACCATCCTCAAACAAGGAACACTCACAAACCACACTTCACCCCACAAGGGTGGTTCAGTGCAAAAGGAAACATAAAAACCCAAGCACAAACTCCAACAAGTACCTAGTAGATTATGAAGACAAGATAACCCTTCCATTATGAATAACATGAAGAGTTAAACTTCTCCAATGGCCATAATTATGATATGTCATGATTGAATTGGCCTCTACTAAAAAAGGTACTCCGAACATCGATCAGCAACTCCAAAAGCCATAGCTTTCACGTCTAGACTCGGACTGAATCCATTTGAAAACTGTCGAAAAGATATTGACAAAGACTACAACCAGATGGAGCTAAGAGAGACCTAAACCTATGATCTGAGACACCACTCAAGACAAAACCACAAATGCAAAAACAACAATCTTGGCCACCAAGACAAGCGACAGACAAAATGTCCAAATCCACACAAGAGCACACATGCCCAGAACAACATAAGACATGGAATGAAAGGTAATTCACACACTAAAGCCATCATTACTCCTCTTTCATAATTTCATTAATTAAACATAACATAAGCACTAATGCAAAATGAAATTGAAGGGTTTTAAAGCAAGGGTTCAAGAGTCGCCATAAAACAAGTACATGCCTTTCAATTTCTTTCAAAAATTACATTAAGCTTAATCACCATTTAAACCATTCAATTACAATAACAACTTTAAATATAACAAAGACACACTAGCATGTTCTCCATGATATTATCCCTTGAACGTACTACCAGAGGTTCGAGATGAACATGATAGATTCACAACACACAACTAGGTAGCAGTAAAACACATCTAGAATAATCATCATGAAATATAATCAAAAAGCCCAAATGGGAGAATTATCAATTCCAACAGTAAGTACCAAAAAGAGCTCACTTCAACAATAAGCCAAATGTGACAACTAACACAAAGAGAGCGATAGATAAAATTTGATGACTACTCCAAGAGAGGAAAATACTGAAAGCCAATGCTAGCCCAACAACATGAGGAAAGTACCTCCAGCCAAAAAAATAAAGAATCAAACAATTCACATTACAGGTGATGACTGAGTACAGTCACACAAGAGGGATAAATCACACACACAAACAACAATAAACAAGAATAGTTGTTGTTAAAGTGAAAAGACACACCACAACCTAGGCTTTAAGACTATATCAACCAAATTCCTACTAGAACTAAATTTCAACTGCACTTATCCAAAGTAGATAACCTAGGATCTTGGCACCATATGCTCCCCCTTATAGCATACTCACTTATCAGGTCTACCGAAATTTGAATCCCAAGGGTCATCACTTCCCAAGGGACTATTGCCTCTACTAAGGACTATGAGTATGCAAGATGTCTTCACAGGTATGGGTGACCACCTAAGCCAGTGGATAGAAAGGTTTTTGGACTCTAATACAAAGTATTTAGTGTGAGCATTCTATTTTGCAAGTGAATGATAAACTTCTTTAGAAGGTCTCTCAGCCCTGAGAATTGGGGTTTAACACACCATAAGGGTATTGGTGGAGAGCTATCATGCAATAATACTACTGACAAAACATTAACTGTATCAAGTTTGTTAGAGTGGTTGGAATGTTGAATTTTCTTTGGTCTGTTACCACTTTGAGGTCATCCCTAGGGCTCACCAAGTGGTAAGTCTTGGGTCCAAGGAAGGCCTCTCTATAGAAATTGCATGGATTTCTCTTACACCCAAGAACCATGAATGGTGAGGGGAGAGTATATGTCCATGAAACTCCTAGGGTTCTGAAAAATGTAGAGACACCAAGCAGTATAGAAAGTTCATATTAGTGCACCAAACAAAGTGGTATCTAATCTAGAAAAACTACACATAGAGTTTGGACAAGCAAATAGGTCTTCAACAATGTCTTGCAAACAAGCATTAGTAGTTTTTCAATGAGTTTCTTCACCCAAAAATCACCACATGTTTCAAACAAATTATTAGTAACACAAAATCATCTACTCTAGGTCCTAACATGAGTTTGAAACCCTAGATGCAAATTATGATCAAACTAGGTTCTTTCTGTGAACCAACTGCACTTTGATAGAGCAGACTCCACCCTAGAAGGTCAAAATGACTTAGGAGGTCCCCAAGTGTGCTCAAAAAATTCTAAATATGCCCTTGGTGTACTTGGGGCTAGTTTGAGCATAGTTGGGAAATTGGGTGCAAACTGTGGGGAAATGAGGCCTAAACGATACCTAAAAATTGAAATTTGGAAACCTACTCAACCAAGTGCACCCAGACAGTGTAGATTATGCCCATTTTTCACATGGATGCTAGAATGGAATATTTGGTTGTTTTGGAGCACAATTGGTAAGCTTTGAAAAAAAAATGGGGGTTATGGTGACTCCTAGGCCCCTACAATTGCATCCTAGAGGTCCCAAGTGCACCTTGACAGAGCAGAGTGTACCCTAGGATAGAAAGCTAAAAGAATACATAAATGAGACATAAAAATAATACTACTAGGCCCCCTAATTAGACTAGGTGTGATATGGAAGATCAAATAGCCATTATACCCTTCCAAATGAGCTCCTTCCTTGCACCTACAAGCACAAACATAATAAAACCTAAGTTAGTTAAGCACGATCTTCATGTCGGGTTCACCAATTATAGGACTAGAAAATGAGCTAATATCTAACATACTATGATAAAATCACAAACTCAATAAAAATACATCAATATCCTCTAGTATACCATGAGAGCCAAATAAACAAAGAAAGCAACACAAAGTTAAAACACCCTCTTTCATGTTTAGCTCCCATGTCCTTCTTTCTTCTCCATATGATGTAGCTCCAATTGCCTATAATGCACACACTTGAAAAGAAAAATCCCTATGATATGGTAATGATATGAGAATACTAAAAGAGTGATTTTAAGCTCAAGGGACAAAAGACCAAGGGACTAAGATTCAAGGGGCTTGAAGGACCAAAAATGAGAGGAAGAATGCTCAATTTATAATCAACACATAAGATGAGAGTATTGGACTTGTCACCTTGGATATGCTACTTGGAAAGAGATTCCTTCAAGAATCCATGACACATATGACACAATATGCCAAATGTAGAATTGTATGATGCTTGGAAGTCAACATGGCTAAAAATGGAAGAGGGTCTATGACACATCATGTGACACCTCAAACCCACTTAAAGCCAAGAATCTATGACAATGGAAGCCAAATATAGATATGTGTAAGGAAGAATAATATATGAATTATGAAAATTCTTATCCAAGTATAGATGGAGAATCCATGATGTGTCATGCCCATGTGTTACAATGATCTCAAGATTATGTCAAAATTATGTGGAATATTTGAATTAAAAATCCATATATCCACACAAATCGAAATTAAGAAAATGGAAACTAATGGTGGAAAATATCACTTAGGAAATTGTGAATTTCTATGGTTTGTAAATGATGAATCAATTAATTAATTGAGTATATTAATTAGGAAGAATAAGTAGCAATGTGAAATCGAAATTATTGGAAAGACATAGGATTAAATTATGGATCATTTAATCCTATAGAGAAAATTAGTAGATGATTGGCCAATTTGATTAGATAAGTACGAAAATAACCTTAGATGAAATGTGATGATTATGTAGATTAATTAGGATGATGACAGGTAGGCCAAAGCCATGGTCAAATTGATTGATTGATAAAAATTGATAACATGTCAAGGACACATGGCATGAGTTAAGGACATGTAACATTTAACTGATATTGTAAATGCTACAAGATTAGGATTGATTGATATGGTTGATCATAATAACATTGACATACAATATCAATGTTATTAAAATGATTGATAATATCATGATCTGACAGTGAGGAACTAGAAAATGTCATTGATCAAATGATAGAAATGATTTCTTTGACCTAGCACTGAGAGCCATGATAGTACTAAGGTTGAATTGATAGTTTTGATAGATTGATAGGTTTTTGAGGCACTAAAAGCTAGAAACAATGCCTAGGATTCGATAGACGATGATTGATTTAAGATATCTAACATGTTTCGTGTAGATTATGGTTGATTTTGGGTAGATTTGCAGTGATTCTTGGGTGATTTAATATGATTTAGAAATGATTTGCAATTGATGTGAAAATGGATATGAATGATGAAGAATATTGTTGAGATATAATCAAGTTGTCTAAAAGATCAGAACTAGTGAAATGAGGAAATTAGAACTAGTCAAATGAAACCATAGACACAAACCATTTTTGAGCATCTACAGACATCATTTTGGGTGTAGTGCCTCTCCCATTTGACTTATGTAAGTCATCTTGATGGATGCAACCTTGGTGATCTTTTGTTGTGATGAGATCGTGATTGTGACCCTGAGTGGTCTACACCGTCGAGGTGTTTGGATTTATGTTTCAATATTAGTTGCTTTGATTATGCTTTTGACTAATCTATAAGATTATAATGTGATTTTTGGTTCACTAAGTTTTGTGCCAGTGGTTACCAAGATCGATGTGGTATCATGAGGTTGTTCCATGATTACCTTGAGATGTGTGCAGAGATTGCACTATGTTCTATTACCATGCTACACTGGACTACGTTCCTGTAGAAGTGGTTAGTCATGTTTATGACTATGTTTGCTTATGTGTTTTAAGTGCCTTTTTATTGATTCTTTAAACAATCATTATTAAATGCTTAAGTAATTTTAATGGATTGTTCATGTGGGATTATTTGGTTATGTGTTGTGGATATTTACCTTGTTTTATTTTGATCTGAGAGATATCTATTCTTATATGATGTTTTACACTTGAGATGACTCGAGGGTCAGATGTTATACTTTGATTTCAGTATCATAGATATTAGACTACTATGTTTTTCAGTTGATCATATTGTATGACGATGCCATTTTGAGATGACAGTGTGTTTTATGATTATATCTGGTATTTGGACATACCTCTAATTCTGTTAGGTGATGGATTTAATGCTATGGTTATTTACTTCATTCCTTTATTGTTTTGCTTTATGCGAATGTGAGTGATGTAAATAGATTATTTTAATATAATTAAATAAATAGTTAAATTAGGTGATTTAATACATTTATTGTTTCGGCTATGTTATTATATGCAATTGCACTTGATCGTGTTGTTTAGTGTGTAGGATTTGTATCCCTAGCAGTGACACATAGAGTTAGTGATTCAGCCTTTCATATTTTACCAATGTCATCCTTATATGGTTGACGTATCCTTAATTAAATATTTAATTTAAACCTTTCGGTGATTATTAAATCCAAACTCATTTGCATTATGTTGTTAGACCAATAAGTGTGTCTGTGCTTTTAGAGGTTTGCATTGTCATGAAAGTTGTTAAGGAAATTTATGTGTTTTTGGTTTTTTGGGCTTTCTAATTGATTTATTTTAATTTCTGGCAGCTTTGCCATAGATGAATTCCTATTTATAGGAATAGCCTATTTTCATTTGGGTTGATTCAAGGTTTAACTAGATTGGCAAGTTAAATGCCCTAATCGATTATTCACCCAAAAAGTGAATAAGTATCCAAAAAGGAATTTAATTCCTCACTTCTCACTTTTGAATTAGAAAGTTGGAGAGTAAAACCCAAAATCCTCTTCATGAGGATTTACTATTTTGTTCATTGTGGGAGCTACGGGTGTGGGATCGTCGCGAGGTTGGGCTCGTTGGATCCAGATCGAGGAAACCTTGGATTATCATGATTTTTAGCTACTTCTATGAGATATTTATTTTATGGTTCAGATTCTCGTTTTTCCCTTTTGGCTATGAGGTAGGGCTTTCCTGTTTTATTGTTTTTGCTCCATTTTTGCTTTTTTTTTTGGTAGTTTTTTATTTGGAGGTTGAGAACTAGTGTTCCTCTCTGTTTCTGTATGTTAGTTCTACCCGGTTGGGCGGGTACGAACATTTTCCTATTTTTCGAGATGAGGGTTTGGGGTTTTGCACTGTTATGCTTATTATTTTTGTATACAATGTCCAAACTCATTTATTTTTTATTTTTTTGAGTTTTTGTGCCCAAAGGTCAAATGGGTTTTAATTTTAAATTTTTTCAAAATTTGGGATTTTTACCTCATTTTGTGTGTCGCCCTATTTTCTCAGGTTTTCTTGGCACAATGTGGGTCGTGGACCTGGATGATCTGTTTTCATATCAGTCAGACCACTATTGCACTTTTTGTTGCATTGCGATGTGTGTTTCATTCATACTCCCGACATTGCATTCGGTTGAGTGATTTTATACCTGTTATGGTTTCTTTTGGACCTTTGCTTTGTTTCATGGACACTAATATTTGTGTAGAATCCATACTCTCAGATTGAGGCCGATTTAGTAAGTTCATGACTTTTGGTCTTGTTACATCATTGGGATTTATGTAGAATCCATACTCTCAGATTGAGGTCGATGGAGTGATTTCATGATGTATGGTTTTATTGGCTTAGGGATTCATGTAGAATCCGTCATTCTCGTGTTGCTTTTGGTTGGGTGTTCTCTTTGCATTGTGTTCTCATCCTATCCTTATGTTATGATCTTCGTGATGGTGGTGCACCACACATGAGTACATGCGCATACGTTTGTCAGAGGACTTGCAGGTCTTGACCTTCCATGTCTTTTCTAGAAGTTTTGATCTGTGGGGTTGGGATGGGAGTATGCAAGCCCACAGGCACTTATTGTAGGATGAGCATGGGTAGGGTAGGGTAGCATCTGGAGGGGGCTTCTATCTCGCAGCTCAGTATTTATGGCACTGGAGGTTGATGGAGGATAGGAAGTTTCAAATAAGTGATAACTAAATTAAAATGTGTGAGTGTTAATAAATTTTAAATAATGAAAAGATCTTCATTCGTGTGATGGTTCCAAGGAAGTCCCTTGAGAGTGTTTCCACATGTGATCTGAGCTTGGGCTTTTCAATGCCAAGCAACTCTCCATGATGTTAGCCCCTACTTAGTAGCCTATTGAGTGTCTGACTAGGACCTATACTTCTTGCATTGTCGTAGGTTCTTGGTTCAACCACCATATTGTCTGGCATGAGTGTTAGCCATGGATGTTGTTTTTGTGCATTTGTGGTTGGATCATTATCTCCATCAGCATGGTAGGTGTGGACCTATGGGTGCCACGTGGTTGGGAGGTGTAGCTACCTTCACCACTGCTAGGAATCGGTGTACAAAAATGATCTTTTGTACTAGTGAGACCATTGTTGGATGTCTTCACTTGATACTTTGGGGTTCTAGAGTATACTTTCTTGTGATTTGTGCTTTCATTGGGATGCTTGTATATCATGTTTAGATGATGTTAGTTTATTTGATGCATTCCCTTATCATGATGTTTAGCATATGATTAGATGATTTTATTTGATTTAGTAGTATATCTGTTGCTTACTGTTGTTTAGCATGTGATAGGTGATGTTATCTACTGTAGGATTATCTTATGTGTTATCACTAGCATGTTAGATTTCCTTATGCTGATTTTGTGCATGTTTTTAGTAGTGATGTCCCTATTATGACAGTATCGACAATTTGGTCAGTGGCTTGGGATGTTACGCACGGGGGATGGCTAGGACCCACAATGGTCTTATGATGCTATTGACGGATGGGAGGATCCACGCACTTATTTTGGTTGTTTAGTTTTTTCTAATATTTTTGTTTACTGCGATGTTTATTTCAGTATGTTCTTTGCTACTGTAGTTTAGATGGATAGATGTTAATCATTTTTTGTTGTTCTTGCACTCGAGTGTTCATTCTTTGAGCCTTTGTGGATCTGGTACTCCCTGGTGTGGAGGTTCTTTTCTCTATTTTGGTCGTTTGTGTTTCTTGAAGTGTTTTCATGTTCTTTAGGCAACATTTGTTCAGCATGGTGCGAAATTTAAAATGTATCACACACCCATGCAAACTATATCGTACAATACTATAAAGTATTGCACTCCTTGAGAAATCTAGTACAACACTAGAAGAGTGTTGCACGCCTTCTTGAGAAATGTCGTACGACACTGGAAGAGTGTCGCATGCCTTCTTGAGAAATGTCGTACGACACTGGAAGAGTGTCACATGCCTTAAGGAGAAATGTCACCCTCCTTTAGTAAGAAGTTTTGCATGGTATTTTTGTAAAACCTATGCGGGCGGACATCAAGCACTTTTCATCGTGTTCCAAAATTTTTGAGGGTTGATTTGGCAACCCTTTTGGGTGTTCTTCAACCCTATGCTATTGCATTTTGAATTCTATCGATTTCTCTTGGAATCCAATTTTTGTGTTTCTGTTTTAGTCTCTTGGGGTTTAAAATATATCGTTCAAGTATAAGTTGATGTATATTTAATTTCTTATACTTAAGATATATTTTAATATATGCGACGAATCTTTTGAGATAGCTTTCAGACCTCTCAGAGATAAGTTAAGGATTCTAGGAAATTCCAGGGCTTCAGGATTTCAAGCTTAGCCAAATTTCAAGATTCTGCATTTTACCCCATCTTGGTGTTTTGTTGATGAGTGGTCATTTCTTGAGCCCTCATCTTGTTGTGGTGGTTGTTGGCTTTTGTTCACGTGTGTCAATTGGTAGTGGCATTCAGAGATCTGTTGGTTGCCAGGATTGTGGTGAAGTCTTCCGTTGCGATCATTGTGATCCCTGTATGATGTTGTCATGTGCATTCATACTTGTAAAAAAAAAAAATATTGGCTTGTATTTCATCCTTGTTTCCAAGGATCTCTGGGCAGAGAATTACATTGGGACTTAGCCAATTTTGCCAAATGTTTCCATCAATGCCAAAGAGGGAGATTGTTTGCAATATGGTAAGTTAGGTATTTTTTTAGTTTTTATTTATAGTAACATATACTGACCATTTCATTATGTAGTAAGAGACATAAAACTGTGTTAAGTATTAGATAGTTTATAGGAGTATAGTGAATAGATCTTAATAGTACAGATGATGTGTAGAGAGTTAAGCTTATACATAGTTGAGGAAGGTCTGTAACATTTTCATGATGATGTGTACTAGTGCACATGTATGTATGGTCAGTATGACACAAGTTACAGTAAGTTTAACTATGCTAGTATTTAAGAGTGCAGAACAAAGCATAGCAAAAAATAGAGTTGTATGACTTTGGGAATTATTTTGATTTCAAAATAATTACTAAGCCATGTTAAGCCTCCTATGTAGATATTATTTTATATTTTATCAAGTGTGTGAAGACATGGAAGTTGACTAAGAAAGATTTATGAATGCACAAGGTATAAGTAAAGATCTTATATTGTGAAAATCATGGGTAAATGTATTGCATAGTGAATAGATGTGATGCACAAATATTGTGGAAGTTACATGATTAGATATGACATGTGAACTATTGTGAGAACCATTTTTGAGGCTTGTGTGATACAAAATTTGATGTAACATTAGAGCAAGTGTGAGTTACAATAACAAGAAAGTATTGTATGTATATCTATTCTATGAAGGAACTAAATTGTATAATTTCATGTTAGGGAAGTGGGCTCTTCTTGCATACATTGTAATTGATCTATCAACTCCTAATAGGGTTGAAGCTTCTAACAAAGCCTAGTCCTTTAACAAGGACTTGAGACACTATATATATTTCATAGACTCCTAACAGGGTTAATATCCTTAACATGGGTATCATCCCCACCAAAGTTTTCTCTTGGCCAGGCTTTCCCTAGTTCACAAATAATGGTGTTATGAGTTCTCAATGGGTATGGTTATAGTTATTATCCAGCATTGTTGGTTTACTTTCATATGTAAGTTATAACGTAAGTAATAATATTCATTTGTGGGCAAAATTTTGTAGAAAACTGATTCACCACCCCCTAGTATTATCTATTTCTAATAGTTTATCCATTATGTCAACAAGTTCAAAGTTTTTTTGAAAGTCTTCTATCTTTGACTCAAGGTTATTCTCATCTCAACTAGGATGAATCCATTTTGTTGGCAGGTTCTAAATTCTATTGTTCAAACAAAGGGGATTCTTTAGCAATGGTGGTTGATGAGTAGTCAATGGGTACTATAGGATCAATATGTTTGAGGATTATGTAGATTTTGTGGTTTTCTTTATTATCCTTTCACTTACTCCCATGGGCAATCTTTTTTATTCCTTTTGTTTAGTGATTACACTGGTTTTGCAGATTGACATGAGATATGAATCAAAACCCTTTAATCCTCATGTATTTTCATGATTTGAGGATGAGTTTTAGACCAAGTTATCATGAATTATCAAGCTATCTTTCAAACAATTTCTAGAAATACTAATGGTGATAGGATCTAGCTCTATGAAGTTAGGTGATAGCAGGATTTTTGTGTCCTTTCATTTTTAACTTCATCTACAAGGTTGGAGTAATGATGTTGATTGGAAAAAATATATAGGTAGGGTCATTTAAATGACTTGGACAATGAATATTTCTTGCTTGATCTTAAAGATATTGGTTGTTTTTAGAGTTTTTGAAATTTGTAGAGTGTCAATGGAGGAAAAGGGTATTCAAATATGCTCTTCGTGTTGGGATATTCTGTAGGAAAATAGCTACTATTTTACAAACTCTCTCAAATGTGTTGTGGAAAGGATTGTACATGCTATTTAACTATTTAAATGCACTATTTCATTATGTACTAGGTGTTATTCTACATCATAAAAGCATTGCTCTTAGTGTAGAAGTGTTATTTATGTGCTCAAATGTGTTGTTGTCTTCTTCAAATGCTTTTTTTATTAATAAAAATTGTTATTTTAAGTTGAAAATGCATTAGAAGAGTAGACATATGTGTTGTTCAAGGTTTTAAGTGAGATAATTCAAGGTACATAGTAGAGTTTGTGCATGATGCATGGTTGGTTTGTAGTCGTGTCTAAATAGCTTCCTAACAATGGCTTGTTAAGGCTAGTGACTATGAGGTTTTAGTGTTTATCTTCTTATGTTCGAATTAATCTCTCTATGAAAGAGAGCTTCACACCAACATGAGGGAGGTTTGGCACAATCTATTTCAAAAATATTTGAGGAAGCCTATTTTTCAAACATAATTGTCTTGCATTTAATTAGGAATACAAGCTGCAAGGATTTCCCTCTCATAGGCCCTACTAAGGTAAATCTTGGAAGGTATGCCTTTCTATGGCTAATTGAACTTCCTATGGAAAAATCATGAGTGATGGCAATTGAAAAAAGTTTTGAAAGTTTGATCACCCTAAAAGAGTGAGAGCATATCCCTACTACTCCAACTTCTCAAACACAACAAGAAAGATGTTCAATTACAAGCCTTTAAACTAAGAGAACAAGAGGCTCCTATTTAGTCTATGTGTTTTTTCATTCCCAAATTGATTCCTATTGAACCTTTTGGAAGGTTTGGCATTGTGATCAACTTTAGAGATTTGAGAGAATAGGCCTAGTTTCGAGTAGATTAAAGAAATTAATTTCTTACTTAAACTAGATTGTGAACCTTGAAAAGCTACAGTTTAATTGACAAGAGTTTTAGGCCTACTTGATTCGATGCTAGCAAATGCTAGGCACATTTTTTATTTTCTTCATTCCATTCCTACAACTTCAATGACGTAAAGCTCCTATCTAGTTCAGAGGAGACCTGTAAGCACCCAGAAACCAGATTTGTATGTTAAATATGATAAATTTTAGATCTAATCAAATGTGTTGTAGAATTACACATATGCACTACAGGGTTACACAAATGTGTTAAATAGTATTAGAAACATGCTAGAAAATCTTGTAAATGGACTATAAAATCTTGCATATTTGTTATCAGATCTTTTGAATGCATTATAGAATACTTCAAATGTGTAATAAAATAATGGAAAAGTGTTGAAACGATGTTCAAAAGTGCTAGAACATTGGGAAAATCATAGATCTGGTATTTGTTAGTTTGGAATCATCTTTGAAATGTTGTTGCTCCTATTATGAGTCTTCTCAAATGTTGTTAATTCTCCAATAAGTTAGATCTATATAAGAAATAAGAGTAACACAAATATCTACAAAGAGATTCAATGATTAGAATGAAATGTTACTTAAGAATGAGCCTTTAAAGCATTGCCTCACAATGGGCACCAAATTGTAGATGATGAAATCACGTATTCATGAGACCTTGATGTAGAGTGCAATAAAAATAACAATGAACTAAGCTAGACCTAAGAAAATATTCTCAAATAATAACTATATGAACATCTCATGTTTCCCTAAC
This sequence comes from Cupressus sempervirens, assembly GCA_028749045.1. Classification (NCBI taxonomy): domain Eukaryota; kingdom Viridiplantae; phylum Streptophyta; class Pinopsida; order Cupressales; family Cupressaceae; genus Cupressus; species Cupressus sempervirens. The sequence continues at coordinate 441,060,166 of CM053786.1, read as the reverse complement.
TATAATTGCTAAAATTGCTCTTAGACCAACATCTTAGTAACAGTTCTAGAATGGGAGTATGCCATTAATGCAAATCTATGAATTTCTATATGAGATCTATATAAAAATGAAAGATAAGAATATGAAAATGCTGAAATAAGTGTATGCATGAGACTAAACTGTGCTAAGTAATGCTTAATAAATACTAAAATGATGCTAGAATGAGACTAAAATGACATCAAATCTCTACAATAATGATGCCAAATGGATGATCAAACTAATAGCTCTAATATACCTATAGTATAGATGCATAAAACTTGGGTCCCTTTTCTATTGATTTCCCCTTCTCTTTATAGGATTTTAGAAGGGGGTCAAGGTAAAGATGTAGATTTTACCTTTCACTAGGGGTAAAAGTGAAACTCAAAATATCTCATAAAACCCCAAGAGAAACAATCCAACGGACTTGGTTTGTTAGGATAAATAAGGATTTTCAATTCTTTTAAATTCTAAAAAATGTGGATTTCACTTTCAAGACAGTAAATGATTTAATTGATTTATTAAATGTTGCATTTATTTTCAACTTTTGTCTTTACATTTTTTTCCTTTTTATTTTATCTTTTGGTTTTATGAATTCGATTTCCTCTTTTTAAAAGTGATTTTGGTCTTTTTGAAATTGATCAAGGGTTTAGGTGATTAATTACTTAACTGGTCAAATGACTTGATGTTGTGATTGATTTGAAAGTCTGATATTTTCCTCATTTATCTAATTTTGTCTTTAATTTTCATTGTTTGATCAAAATTCTTGTTGTTTTAGATCTTTTCCGATTTTAGGGTGTCTACAACACACATGTAAGTTTTTTCTTTATTGTACTCTTTTTATATATGTACTTATTTAATTTAAATGTATGTATGTGTTGTCAATAGTAAATTAAAGTTTATATACCTCTTATTTAGGTCTCAAGTACAAATTATGCAAATTTGAATGTTTTAGGTGGATCCAACATCAACATCTTGTGTAATTACACATGGTGAGTGTATATTAAAAATATTTACATTATATGCAAAGTACTTATAAAATTATGCTTTTACTAACATTTTAACAAATTTGTTTTTTAAATTTTGCAAGACCCCATTTGAAGAAATGTGTTCATCCAACTTTTATTTCAATCGAAACATGTTGTAAACATTTAAAAACATGTGTGCACTTCTATTTACGTCCTTTATATTATTTTACATATAAATGACTTCACTAGTGTAAAATATGACTTCACTAGCTTTTTAAATATATGAGTTCAATTGTGTAAAATATATGAATTCACTTCTATTTAAAAGTTATTTGTATGCACTTGATATTATATTATTTCTCAATTTTTAATGATCTCCTGTATTTTAAATTAAGTTTACATTCAAATATGCTTAAATCAATGTTCCTACATTTAATTAAATTATTGTTCATACCATATACTAACCACATGTGTCATGATGAATAAAATGCAAAATGTGTCATACTTAAAACATGATAACATAAGAAGATGCCATATACTAGCAAGATTACAAGTCATAAAATTATATAACATGGTCAAATATGTTATAACATGATATCGGGTCATAAAAATATAATACAAATAAGTGTCCTAATACAAAGTGTATAATAATAATAAAAATGTGTCATAGAAACACAATATAAAGGTGTCAAAAGAACTAATCCATCTAATTTGTAGTCCTCTTTACTCCACATGAAGAGGGCTCAGATGGATCATCATGTGTCTCATCATATGGGGCATCATGTGCAGTATCCTGTGTGGCATCTTGAGAAGAGAATATGTTCATACTTAATTGAAATCAGTGAGATCATGTGAGTATTAAATAAAATACTGATCTAAAATTTTACCATGTGAGATCAGTGTCCCTCTATGATAGGAGGAGATGCACTCTCAAACCCACCAAATGTGGTAGTGGTCAAGTCCTACAAGAGAATACATAAATTTTTAAAATTTTATAAAGATCATAATGAACTACATAAATAACAATACTGACCTCAAAGTATGATGCTTGTAGCTCCATGTGGTTGAGTCCTATACTCCCACCAACACTCATGGCAACATCCTCCTAAAATCATGGATACATACACCTTGGATCAAGATTATATATACATGAATTACAATGTACAAAAATGAAAAAGTAAGTACTTTACACTACAATTTTTTGAAATAATAGCATATCTATCATACATGAGTACTAACCAATGTCACAAATGAGTCTAGAGATATGCTTCCACCATGAGGATCACATACTCAAAGGCCTATAACTACAATTAACAATGATGAATAAGAGTTGTAGATAAAAGTTAGTAAGCATACATATGTAACAAAACAATATTTAAATAGTACATACAATAGGTATTTGAGGTTGAGCCACACTACTAGAAGCACCCACATCTCCAAAACTACCAAAAGGTGAAGGTCCTCAAAACATACTATACTAAGACCTAGATGGAATAGTATCATCCATCCCCTATTCATAAAACCAACATATATTATTATCCATGAATCAAAGTTGAATATAAGTTAATAACAATGTGTACATAAAAATAGTAAAAAGTATTTTTCTTGAAAATTTTATGTCATAGGTATTTGAGGTTGTACCTTACTGGTAGATAGATCAAGACCTGTAGAAACATCTAATTGTGTAACTAATGACAATCCCTACAATATCGGACAAAAAGAATGTATTAGCACATGTTATTTAATTCAAGTTCCAATGTACATTATTTTAAATGTAATTCAAAGTGCATACTATATGAGGGATGCCAACACTTGATGGTCTCAAAAAAAGACTATATTGTCTTCTAGGAGGAACAGTATCATCCATCCTCTATTCATTGAAAATTAACATACTTTATGGTTAATAAAATTATGCATATGTAGAAGGTAAACAAATGTACTTTATAAATTATAATTGCATTTTTTACCTACTGCTCTTGATTTTCTTCCTCTCCACAAAGAAGGTCAATATATGATGACACATTAATATCACCAACACCATGAGTAGCATATGCCTCATCATCAAAATCACCACCCTTGGCAAGCTAGACATCCTCTATTGTATGTTCATCATGTTGGCAGCCTCTTCATATATCCCCACAACCAGTACAAATGTGTCCAATGGGATGAATATCTCTTGCCTGCATCCACTATATTACTAAATTTTGTGAAAGGGCACCCAATGAAGTGAGAGTACATCAAACTACTCAATTATGGAGAGGTTTTGGAACAACTAGTGTAGGAAGAGGAACAAGAGGCTAAGGATGTCGACAATTCTTAGTAATATCACTAAGCTTTTTCTTAGGCCTATCCTAAGGCATCCCTCCACTAACCCCCTAAAATGGTTCTATATCAAAATATTTTTTTTTAAAATCCAATTCAAACTCTTCCTGTAATTTCCTAAGAAAGCACGTGGGCACCTCATATTATAATGTGGTGGATGGTCAAATACCATCCACCATTGCTCCCAAAAATATTGTGATATCCAAGGGGTGTACACCATGTAATAGAGATATGAGGCTTCTTCTCACTTATCTCCTCACCCATCTTTAGGTTCTTGAAATATATATTTTATTGTCTTTTATTTATTTTCAAGTCAAGGACCTTTTTATAAGATAGGTCATCAGAATAAAATGCACGCATGTTTTCCCTCCATGCTCTAAATATATCTATATCATAGTCTAAGTACTTAGTAGAGTGTATAATACATTGCATGTTATCTACAAGGAAAATTAGCTCGGTGGGAGGATGTGTCTCACACCTAATATCCTCAATGTGTTGCATGAGGTCATGGAGGTTGCACCTCATGCTCTCTCATAACTACTTAGGGGTAGGTGGTGAAGGAGGACCAGGTAGTCTTGGAGGTGGGGTTGGAGGTGGGGGTGGAGATGGAGGGGGTGGGGGTGGGTTCTCACCAAATATATCATCCATGAAATATAATTTGCATATATGTATACAACATAAAAATCCACAAAATTACTATTTAATTAAAAAATTCTAAAACATAAATCTAATTACATGTATTTAAAACTATTTAAACATCTTAAATTACTTATCATAGTTAGGGCAAGGGTTTTCTATTATTTATTAGTTAGGGTTCAAACTAGTAGTGTTCATTTGTCATCTAGGTTGGCACTAATTTGAAAAATGGAAACCTATTTTGTCATCTAGGTTGATACTAGTTTAAGTCATTATCTAGAGTTACAACTTTGAGGTTTAGGGTTAGTTGAATAATGATAGTAGGAGAGAGAAATAGAAGAGAGAGGAAGGGAGGGGAGAGAAAGGAAGGTGAGAGAAAGATGATGGTAGGATTATTATCTAGTTCTAGATGCATTTAAGGTTTACACTGAATATTCTATTGTAGCTCGATTAATAATAAATATACTTATGTCACTTGTTTAGCACAGATAATGAGATATTAAGATATTACTATGATTATCCTTAGTTGCAGAAACATAAAGGAATAACATGAACATAAGAGACACCAAGATTTAAGGTGGAAACCCAATTTGGGAAAACCACCAATTGTAACTAGTTACTGTTTTCACTCTTTTGAATTGAACCCTATTAGGAGCCAACCCTATTAAAGGTTATAAAACACAATGATAGGTGTGACCCTATTAGAGGATTTAGTTCACCATATTAGGAGTCACCTTGTTAGAGGTCTTCAAACACTTCAATCTAGAAATGCCACCTTGTTAGAGGATTTATTGAATAGTAGTTAGGCTAACCCTGGTAGGAGATTTGATTAACTGCTACAATTATTAGAGAGTAACAATGACTTGACCTAATTTTTGATGCAACTATCTTTACTGATTTAGATAAAATTTCTCACTTGATTACTTGACCATAATGTTCTTTGTAGCTCGATCAACTCTAATGCTCTACCCTTTATAGATATCCTTTAAATTCACTCCCTTAATTCATCTTGTTCAATTCCAAATTTCAATCCTCAACTTGACCTTTCATTTATATGATTCACCTTGTCAAGTTAGCTGGAATACTTGTATAATAAAATAATTTTTATCCCTTAAGTTAGCTTGTATTAATCAATAAATTTATCAAATCTTAATATATTGGCAGTCAGATAACACATAATTGAGTACTCAATCAACACAGAAGATCTCTTTGTTAACAAACCCAACTTGGTTGGAATAGAATTTCTAACATTAACCAATCCAACTTAGTCAATATTGACTTCACGTTGTCTTCCCTTTATTAACCAACTAAACTCAGTCAACACTATTTTTGAACTTGGTTATAACTAAATGATTGACATACATAGGAAACTGCCTTCGATGCCTGAGTGGGCTTTCCTATCACTGACTACTCGATAAAGGCTTGACATTATGTTTAACATCAAAGACAACTTAGAATTGAACCAGTTTTTCAACAGTCTCCTTCTTTGGTATTGATGGAAACACAACATGTAATAATATAAAGAAATTTTAGAGAAAAGTGGAAGTAAGGATTGTTGGAATTAACAATTGGGAAGATACACTTCTGAGAGGGGGTGTGAATCAGAAGTAACTAACTTTAACCCTTTTAAATTCTTTTAACTAAAACCATTCACATGCATCCAATCTATCTAATGAACTTGAAAGTAAAGACATGCATGAAAATAGATAACACACAAATTTGGTAACCTAAATACCCCCCAAAATGAGAAGGTAAAACTAGGGTGTGGATGACACCCACAAAATATCACTACAGCAATGTGTAATTGTTCAAGGTTACAATGTTTGACCACTTCCAATGGTCTGCCCTATGAAAGGCCTATCTTATTAAAGACTTTTACACTCTATTAAAAGTGACTTGGTTAAAGAATTTCTCTACCCTGCTAAAAGTAGGCCTGATTAGAGGAATTTTGTACATTCACTTGGAATGCCATCCTGTTAAAGGATTTACAAATGGCTACTAGGCCAACCTAAGTCCATAGGATTTTCATATCCAATACAATTGCTAGAGAGTATTAGAAAATCTTTGACCTGATAGCTTTGCAATCTTCAATTGCTGATTCCAGATCCTTGCTTGATCTGATATGTCACTCTACAATGTTTAGATACTCTGTTCTTCAACAACTAGAATCTGCAATGTTGCTCTGTTCTTCACTAAGCCTCTAACCCTTCTCTAAATTTTGCTATAGTTCACCCATGCACTTCATTCATCCACACATATAATGGGGTTTGTCCTCCTTTTTAAATATTTCAAAGACTTAGGGTTAGGTATGAATCTACGATCCATATTCATTCTTCATTTTTCATTCATTCCTTGCATTTTTCTTATTGGTTGCATGCCTTCTCCATTTTTCTTATTTATTGTATGCTAATTACATTGGTAATGTGAAAGATTCGACCTTATCTTCAAGATCCTTCAAGATTCTTCTATGTCAGCTCAAAAAATGGTTTACATCTAAGTTTGTGAGGGCACAAACTCATATGCTAATTTTTGTGTTACTTGACACATACTATTGTTTGATGCTTGGCTCATATAGAAAAACTAGCTCACTTGGATCCTATAGCAATTCTATTTCACTCAACACCTATAGTGACTCAGCACTTGAACTTTACTCGGCACCTGAAGATTGCTCAGCACCTGTTGAATTTCCTAGCTTAGCATACATTGTAGGTCCACATCATCTTGAGAATAGGTTAAGTGTGTTGAAACTCAAATGTCAAAACAATTTTGACATTATCAAGGATAATATCCATAGTTTCATTTTGATTCTCATCCATTAGAACTCCCTCTATCAGTGAGAACTCCCCATGACATAAATCTCTTCCTTAAGAATCATTTTCTATGATTGAAATCTCTCCCTCTGACTTGCTGATCCCTTTTGATAAAAAATGTCTTTGACATGAAAGAAAACTCTCCCTCTTTGACATCTCATGCCAAAGACAACAATCAATGTATTTTCCATGTACCTGATGTACTAATTCATATGCAATCTGCTCTGACAATACTACATTAACTTGACTAATCTTCAAAATGCTTGGTTAATGCATCACTAAAAAAATTTTAGTGAGTTTTAGATAGGGGAGAGACCCCTAGGTTACCTCTTAGATACAAAAAGGCATCCTTAGGTAATGGTTGTTAGTGTAAATTATTATTCTTTATGCTTCACTTAAGTTTACTTAGGATAAATGCATTATTTATTAGTTGTCATCTAGGAGTTAGCATACTTTTATGTATTGACTTGCTGACAATACAAGATTTTCTTCCTACCTTGTCATACTTATCCTCTCATCTATGTGGAGGATAATCCACCTTTTGTGGACGTATTCTTAGTTTTCATACTTATCTCCTAGCACTTTCTAGCTCATTCTAGAAGCTTCCTAGAGGCCTTTATAAATAGGCTCTCTTAGTGTATTTTCATATCATATCATATTGTATAGCAATTTACATTTCATCTGAGAATACAATTTTCTTATTTTTAGACTAAACCCTTGCCTCTTCTTCTCTTTTTCTTCTCTGTGATAGGTTTTCTATATGCCGGTGACTCGAGGGCTTATGGATTTGATTTGTGTATTTACTCAAATCCAACATGGTATCAGATCTAGATCTATTGTAGCTTGTTCAATAGTTGAAGAACAAGGAGAAAGAGGGTTTGATATAATATATTTGACATTTTTTGGGCTTTTCTATTTATTTATTTTCAGTACAACAATGATGATTTAGAAAAATAACTACAGAGGTGATTTTCAAACAATGATATCTCCCTCATACGGACTCATTTTTTCAAACATTTTTTTTTGTTTTGTGGTAGAATTTCATGATCTACACATTGGTATAGGAAGCTTGACATCTCTGTTCCTAAATGTTTTTCCAACTCGAAAATCCCATTTTTTGCACCTTCAAAGACTTCATTCTGGCTAATATGGACACATATTTCATTGCTATTATTTTTAAAAGTGCATGATTTATTGTCTACTTTCCAGATCTGAAATTAGTTTGGAGTAATATTGAGCTCCTATTTTTGGTGTTGAAGTAAAGGCTTCAGTTTTCTCCATCTAGAATCTAGGTTCTTTTCTCAGTTTTTATGCTTTCTATAGTTGTTTCTTTCATATTTGAGGGATATTGTTATATGTTGTGGGGGGAGCATTTTCTTTTTTGTAATTTACTTTACAATAGACCCTTCTACTTTTGTCTTCTTCTCTGAATGTCAAATCCTTCTATGACCTGGCTAACACCGCACAACTATCACACCTAGAAAGCACAAATGACTAGGCTTCTCATGTCATGAGGTTTATGGTCATGTGTGGATGAGAACCAATCTATTCTAAAACACCCTTTTGAGGTTCTTTAGCATAGAAACAAAATGGCTGAATCCATGGGATTGACTACACTGAACATCTCTAATAGTCTACTATTTCACTTGGATGGTTTGACCACTCGTTAGGCTATTTGGACCAAGTTTCACAACTTTTTTGGCATAGTGAATGAGTTTTGAGCACTGCAGCTTGATGTAGAGTTGACTTCTTTGACACCTACTGACTTCCCCACCATTGAGGACTTCTTGATGAAGTTCAAATCTCTGCGCACAATTTTGTAGGGATGTGGGAAAAACAAAATAGATAATAAATGTCTTTTTTTGATACTCTCAAAGTAGTGAGGATAGTATCAGATGTTTTCTTCCACTTTCTACTTCACTATGGATGCCTTGGGTAATAGACATCAGATGCCTTCTTTTGAGATATTTTGTGATAGGTGAGCTCATGAGAAATCCAAGCTCACTTAGATGGATTCATTGAGAGATTCACTGTCACAAACATATCTTGCCAAGGATACACAAGAGTAGAAGCCAAAGAAAATATCTGATTCCTCTTCTTAGCACTCTACTAGTCCATCTTCTCTTTCTAAGAAGGAGAAAAAGAAGACTGAGACTCCTACCTATTCCTATTTTCAGAAAGGATCTCATGATGAGTCACGTTGTTTTTAGAAGAGATTTGATGGTTATTAGAAATAGATTGAAGATTTGTAAACTCTTCTTCAAAAGAACACTATTGCCTCTCCATCCTCTTCTAACTCAAAAGTGTCTACCTTTCAGTCTTCTTCCATGTCTACACCTGATTTTGGATAGGGTTATGCATTATGGGCATCCATTGCATCCCCTTCCCAGGTCCCTTGGAAACTAGATTCAGGTCCTTCTCACCATATGACATCTTCTCATGGTGTCTTCTCTACTCTTGAGGCTTCTCCCATTCCTCATATTCTCATGGAGAATAACACTACCCTATGACTTTGTGTGAAAGGATCAGTTAGCATTTAGGATGGCACCTTTAATGATGTATTGTATGTTCCATCTCTATCTACAATCCTTCTCTCGATTTCTTATATTACATGCAGTGGATCAGGTAAGACAGTTCAGTTCACTATAGATTCAGTCTTCATTCAAGATCGTATAATAGTAGGTCTTATTGCTATAGGGATAGTTGATCATTCCATCTATCTCTACACCTTCTTGCACTTTGGTTCACTATCTCCATTATTGAATCACACTTCTTCTCTTTCATGAGAGCATCATGTGGTGCAATTAAGATATTTGAATCTATGTATTGTTCCCAAGATCACGACTTTCACTCCCACACCACATCCATTTGAGGTATTTTATCTTTAGTGGAATTCTTCTTTAGCTTTACCTGACCCTCTAGCTCCATTCATCAAACCTCTAGGTGCACTTGTTGAGGATTCTACAAAGGACATTCATCTCCTCTTTCATGACAGTGTCAACATACCTACATTGGGGATTCCTATTCAGGATCCTCATGTTTTCTCCTTTCAACATTAGTTAGGCTTTCTAGTTTCACCTCTCCTTTTGGTGTTTCCTTGTTTCGTACCTTTGTTTCTTGTACATTAGAGTTTCATTGGTCCAATTATTTCTACAGGGACTCCATCATTCTAGGAGGCTTTGGTATCTCTTCTCATGGGAGACTTGGTTGTACTTATGGTTCTAAGAGAGTCTCTTGAGCCATTATCAGTCTATGCTTTGGATTATGGAAGTTGTCCTTGGGGGATCTTGTTAAGGCTTCCTTCATTTTTTTTCAGCATGTTTGTACTTATCTCTCTTTTTGGGGGAGGGTTTTTCCCATGAGGTTTTCCCTCATTCCCCATTTTCAGAGGTTGTATTTCATTACATTTTTACATGGGTACCTAACATGACCTCATAGTTGGGACCCATCATGCATTTCATCATAGATTTTGTGACCTTAAGTGCATTCCCTTAAGTTGCACTTAAGGGGGGGGTGTTACTGTAAATTATTATTATTTATACTTTACTTAAGTTTACTTAGGATAAATGCATTATTTATTAGCTATCATCTAGGAGTTAGCATACTTTTATGTATTGACTTGTTGACAACACAAGAGTTTTTTCCTGCCTTGTCGTACTTATCCTCTCATCTATGTGGAGGATAATCCACCTTTTCTAGACATGTTCTTAATTGTCATACTTATCTCCTAGCATTTTCTGGCTCATTCTAGAAGCTTCCTAGAGGCCTTTATAAATAGGCTCTCCTAGTGTAATTTCATATCATGTCATATTGTATAGCAATTTACATTTTATCTGAGAATACAATTTTCTTATTTTCAGACCAAACCCTTGCCTCTTCTTGTCATTTTCTTCTCTGTGATAGGTTTTCTATGTGCAAGTGATTCAAGAGCTTCTAGATTTGATTTGCATATTTTCTCAAATCCAATAATGGCTAGGTGAATATGTCTGAAATTTTTTCTTTTGTATTCACACATTCCAATCTCACCTCTTTTTTTTTCACTAATTCTCTCATACAATGATACCTTTTATCAATCTGCTTTATCTTGGTATGCATCACTAGATTCCTGGGTATGTTAATTGTACTGGTGTTATCACAGAAGCTAACTTTTGGATATTTGATTTCTTCCTTCATATGTAACAATAGTTGTTTTAACCAAATCATGTTGGAATAATTAACTACTACCTCAACATATTCAACTTCTATTGTAGATTGAGATATGCAATTATGTTTCTTGCTTATCCAAGACACTAACCTCTTTCCAAGAAAGAATCCTCCACTAGTAGTGTTTTTCCTATCATCAATACTTCCTACCCAATCAACATCAGTAAAGGCTTTTAACTCAAAATTTCCTCCATGCTTATTCCAAAAACCGTAATCTTTAGTACATTTTAGATACCTCATAATTCTTTTTATTGTCGTCATATGATTTTCCTTTGGATTAGCAAAAAATCTTGCCACCATACCAACTACTAATGCAATATTAGGTCTTGTGTATACCACATACTAAAGTTTTCCAATCATTGATCTATAGGTAGTTTGATCTACCTCTTTGGAGTCATAATTTTTGGAAAGCTTATGTCTAGTAGACATAGGTTTTCCAACTGGTCTAGAATCCTCCATCCCAAATTTCTTCAATATTTCCTCTAACTGTAACTCGACTTCTTTAGATTGAGACTCAGTTAGAACTATTTCTAACTTGGGTTACACTGGCTACAACCCAATCTCCTCTATCTAAGAGTTTATTCCCACAATTTGTGACTTAGGTTCCTCTATATTAGCTAGAAAACATGTAGATTTAGTGAAGTCCAAGTAAAAAAAATTACCTTTTGTTTGATTTCCTTTCCCATGTAGCAACTTGTCCTTTCCATTCTTAAATTCTACCTTGAATTGAATGTTATTTAATTTTGCCACACTAAGTAGATTGCATTTCAATCCTTCAACCCAATAAGCATTGTCACATTTGAGTTCATTAGTGAATGTAATGCAACCTTTTCCTTTTACATAACAAGGTTCTTTATTGCCAAATCTAACACTCCCACCATCATAGTGTTCCAAGTTCTCACATTTTGATTTATCAGTAGTCATGTGGTGAGAATAACCATTATCAATAATCCATGTGTCATTCTTGCTAATATGAGAAATGAGGGCCATCTAATCATTTTCATCATTTGGTTTATCTTTAATAGCAATGTTAACCATTTCATCTTCATCACTACTTCTAGAGTCTTTATCCATGTAACAATGTTTTTTACCTTTATCCATGTAGTCTTTGTAGCTTTTGAAATCTTTCTTTCCTTTGTACTTTTCTTGCTTATTTTCTTCATTTCCTTATTTTTTTTGGAAACCTCATAGCAATGTGACCAACATCTTCACAAGAAAAATAAATTAGAGGCATTTTACCTTTGCACTTTCCTTTTCCTTTAGGGAATCTTCTTGCAAGCAGGGCTTCAATGACTTCAAGTTCATCATCAAAACTATCTTCATCTTCACTGTCAAACTTTTTGCTTTTAGATTTTCTACCTTTTTTTACTAATACTTTAGCTTGAAATGTAGACTCAATGCTATCATAGTTAGGAACATAGTTATCAAAGTTAGCTAACTCAAAGGTTGTCAACCTTCCCACTAGTAAATCCAAAGTTATATCAGTTTTGGGATCACATCTCATCTCTTGAATAGCTAAAGCTCTAATTACATAAACATGAAGAAGAGTTCTGAGCACCTTGTTGATCACTGTCACATCATCTATTTTCCCTACTAAGGCTCTAATTGCAATCACACTTTCTTTGATTCTTTCGTCATATTGTGAATTATTTTCATCTTCTCTCATCTTCATTTGGTAAAACTTACCTCTAAGACTTTCTTCCTTAGCTCTCATCATATTGTCATCTCGTCCATAGATATCTTTCAGCTTGTTCCATATTCCATGAGAAGTAGGACAATCTCTGACTTCATCAAATTCATCATAATTGAGAGTAGAGGCGATACCAATCATCATTATGTTGGGAATTCTTCTTTTCCACAATTTTATCCTCATATAAAAGTCAAGCAAGTGCCACATACTTTTTCTCTAGGTATTTTAGGCCTGTGTATCCAATGGTTTCCAAATGCAACTTCATGAGTTCCTGCCATGCTTGGAAGTTATCTCTGTTCAACTTAGGAATTTCCCTTTTGCAAGACATCTTGATCTTTAGCTAAGGTCCTTGAAACCTTATCTATAAGAATTGATATCTCTTATACCAATTTTTGGAAATGGAGAGAAGTAGCTAAGAGGGGAGCGCTACATCAGTTACTACAAAAAAAAATCCAAAGTCCCTTTTATGATGACAACACAATATAAAACCAACTCCTGTTGTAACTTGGTTAATAATGAATATTCTATTGTAACTCAGTTAACACTAAATATACTTCTATCACTTGGTTAGCATAGATAATTAGATCTTAATATATTAATTTGATTCACCTTAGTTGTAGAAACATAAAGGAATAATATGAACACAAGAGACACCAAGATTTAAACCCAATTAGGAAAAACTACCAATTGCAACTAGTTACTATTGTTCACTCTTCTAAAGTGAGCCCTATTAGGAGCCAGCCTTGTTCAACGTTACAAAACACACTGTTAGGTGTGACCCTATTAGAGAACTTAATTCACCCTATTAGGAGTTTCCTTGTTAGATCTAGAAATGCAACCTTGTTAGGCGATTTGTTGAATATCTGTTAGGCTAACTCTATTAGGAGATTTGATTCACTACTATAATTATTAGAGAATAACAATGACTTGACCAAATTTTTGATGCAACTATCTTTGCTAATTTAGATCCTAGTTCTAGCTTGATCACTTGATCCTCTTTGATCAAAATGTTCTTTTCATCTCAGTCAACTCAAATGCTCTGCCCTTTATAGATATCATTTAAATTCACTTCCTTATTTCATCTTGTTCAATTGCACATTTCAATCCTCAACTTGACCTTTCATTTATATGATTCACCTTGTCAAGCTAGCTTGAATTAACCAATAAATTTATCAAATTTAATATACTAGCACTCAGCTAAAATAGAATACAATACTCAGTCAACACAGAAGATCCCTTTGTTAACTAACCCAACTTAGTTAGAATAGGAGTTCTAATATTAACCAACCCAACTCAGTCAATACTAACTTCATGTTGTCTTCCCTTTGTTAACCGACTAGACTTGATCAACACTATCTCTAAAATTGGTTATAACTAGATGCCCGACATACATAGGAAACTACCTTCAATTCCCAAGTGAGCTTGACTATCACTAACTACTCAATAAAGGTTTGACATTTTGTGTAACATCAAAGAAAAAATACAATTGAATAAGCATTTCCAACAAGAATTTTATCACTAATATAGGTCCTAGGGAGGAGATAGAAATAGAGTGAGGAGAGGGAGAGAGAGAGAGAGAGAGAGAGAGAGAGAGAGAGAGAGAGAGAGAGAGAGAGAGAGAGAGAGAGAGAGAGAGAGAGAGAGAGAGAGAGAGAGAGAATATTTAGAGGAGAGAAAGAAAGGAGAGAGACTAAGATACATATCAAATAGGAGAAGTTCATCACTAATATAGGTCCTAGGGAGGAGAGAGAGAAAAGAGAGAAAGAGAGAGTGAGGAGATAGGAAAAAGAGAGGGAGGAGATAGAATAAAAAGAGGGAGGGGAGAGACAAAAGATGGGGAGGAGAGAGAAACTAAGATACATATCAAATAGGAGAATTTCATCACTAATATAGGTCCTAGGGAGGAGAGAGAAAAAAGAGAGGGACTGAGATACATATCAAATAGGACTAAGATAATCTATTAATATAAATTATTCAACCTATTTTAATCATGGTTGACCAATAGGATCCTAATTACCCTTACAGTGTAAAATTGGCTTAATGACCTTACAATACCACTTTCAATTACTATAATATTTATCCAAATGGTCTAGAAGACCTTATTAAACATTTGATTATCATTCTAAACAAAAAAGGCTTTATAGGCCTTCATTGATCTATAAGTGCACCTAAACTATCACACATTCTATCAACATGATTATATTTGAAAATATGTAAATTAATATCCAAATAAGATTTATTTGTTTTGTTAAAAAAGCTAGTGAAAACCACAATTAAATGTATATTGCAAGAAATAATAAATATAAATTTGTTAAGATTTATTTGGTGTACATTGATCCTTCTATACATTGTAAAACCTTCAGCACCAAATATAATTGTTGGATTAATGAAGTTTAAGATCACTTAAGGAGAAATAATAATTTTGAAAAGCATGGAGATTGAATATTTACTTAACATTTATAATAAAATTCAAAATGATTTCCTACTTTGAAGATCAATAATACATTTGAAAGACATGAAACAAAAACTATATAAATTCTAGTAAACTTTCTCTTTATATTTTAAATTTATTTTAAACCATTTTCATAATTATTGTGATTTTACCAATTAATGTTTGGTATTGAATTACTAAAATAATCTAAAACTAGATGTGTAATCTATTGAACATCATAAATTATAATGAGACTTTAGGTTTATACAAGTTTAGGTTGCACACACAACATAATATTTTATTATTTTCCTTCACATGATACATTATCCTTTGTCGATGTGGTTTTCTATGCTTTTGGCACTAAAAATATATTGATATGTACTATAAAGAGAAGGGAAGATTGTTATCATCCTTCATGTTTGTCAAACACTTTTTTATATATATAATATCTAAAGAGATGAACCAAAATTAAATATAATTCCTAGGATGTAATATTATGACACAGTTTGAACTCTAATTTTTCTAGTGTATATGCTATTTCTATGTGAAATTTTTATTCAAGAAGATGATTTTTTAATTATAACTAATTGCATAGGACTATCTATACATGTAATTTCTTATTATATCAACTTAAATTCCTTAGTATTTAAACTAATAGGGAAATGATAAAATTCTAGAGAAGTTAGCCTAGGAACAATATGTTTTAAGTTTTTATTTTTGTAGCTAGGTCATGATGTGACCTGAATAGAGATATAGAGGGACACATATGAACTATTCTTAGGAGAAATAATCATATGAATCAAAACTAGGCTTGACTAACATAATGTATATGTCCAATATTGACTGTGGGCTCAAGATTGTCACCTATTTTTGTGAGCCATCCAATTACCATTATGTGAATGTAAACACACAAAACTCAAGTGATATAAAATCAAGGTGTAAATGTTCAAGATATTTACTTTCATCACTTACATCCCCATTCTTAGGTCAATATTGGAAGGGAAACTACACATGAATCATGGAAAAAATAACACACGTGAGAAAGTGAAATGCTTGGATTTTTTAGATTTTGTTATGGATAATACCTCAAAATCCTGCATATGATTTAAAATGAATGGTTATGACAAGTGAATTTATTCATTTCTATTTATAGACTTGTATGAGAAGTTCATCACTAATATAGGTCCCAGGGAGGAGAGAGAAAGGGAGGAGAGAGAAAAATAGAGGGACCTCTTATTTTTTCCCTCTCCTCCCTCTCTTTTTCAAAAATGATGAATGGGGATGGAATGATAGAGAAAGGGAGGAGATCGAGGACAATAGGATATGAATGCAAATTTTTATATTTTTTGGTTTTCTAAGTTTAGAATTTTAAAATTTAGATTTCTTTTGTGCAATTAAGTTTTTTTAATAATTTTACCTAATGTTAATATGTTTTATTTTATTATTTTACCTATTGCAAATTTTTATGTTTTCTGCTTAAATTTTATTTTTTTGAGTTGAAATTGAACCTATAGTTCAAGTTTTCAGTATCAGTTGAACTTATGATTTATGTTTTGTTTATAGTTTACCTATTCTACATTTTATATAATAAATTTGTTAAAGAAAACAAGTTTTAAAGTAAATACAATGAAAATCTAATTATAGATATAAAACTAATAATCATGAACAAAAAGGAATAAAATAGACCTAATTTTTAAGATAAAACCTAAAAGTAATGAAATAATATAACAGAGAACAAATTAAAATACATGGAAGAGTGAAAATGTTAGCTAGGGGGCTCTGTAGAGCTTTCAAAATCAGGCTCTTGCCTCCAAATATCATTATCAACAATGTGAAAATGACAAAAAATGCTTTAAAAGTTGAGATATAATATTTTACAAATCAGGCACCCAATTTTTAAAATTGTGTGTCCATTTCAGTTCAATAGCTCCATCCAAAAAGGATTTTACAACTGCTACAATAGCTAGAAAGTAACAATGAAACTTTGATCTAATAAACTACAACTCACTTTGCAAATTTAGATCTATGTTTGGCTCAACACTAGTTCATTGACTGCACTCCACTATTCTCACCATCTCAGACTTTCTTAGCAAATCGTCAAGCAATCATTCACCTTATAAATGTTATACTTCTCCTTGCAAGTTTGTTTATCACTTGTCTCCATAAGTTTCTAGTCTACAAACCCCATAAAACATATCAAATGCCTCATTAAATAAGCATCCTTGACCTTTTTTTCCTTAATTACAATTGTAGATATTAGGGTTAATGATCATATCCAAAACATTCTATCAATCTATCCACCTTATTGTTATTCTCTTTTTCTCAACTCTTCTAGAAACATCTTCTCAAATCCTAGCCTTTGATTGCTCAATTAGTCCTTTCCTTGAATTAAATAATATAGCTTGTTAATCCTTATCATTAATATTTTTTTCTAATATTTCAACTATGTCGGCCAAAAATCTTGATTCTTTCATAAATAGATATTTTTTATCACTCAATCATCACTACGTTCTTTTGCTCGATCTTCACTGGATCACTCAGTCATCACAATTCAACTAGGTTAATACTATCACTCAGAAATACTATTACTCAGCCAATACAAATACTTGGCCAACATTGTTCTTCTTGGAAATTCTTAAGCTCCTTAATCTTCTACTTCAACTCCTTCATTGATTGTGCAACACTGATACCCGATCAATCTTTTCATTATGACTTGTTTCAACTCAAAGCTTCATCCAACTATCACCTTCACTTCATGTATTGATTAAACAATAGATTATCTTATCAAGTACTAACTTACCAATTTCTCATTGCAATTCTATCATACTTACACATCTCAACTCAAACCTTTCATGAGGTCATCTCATGATCTCCTCTTTTCAAATCCCTTCATCAACCAAATGATATGGTACTCTACACTATTAGTGAATGTCTCTTCACTAGGTTTGAAACTTGTGTTACCAATAGGTTTGAGATAAATAAAAATATAATTATTTTTCCATTTAGGCTCTCAATAATTGTAGCTACAACAAATTTATTCATATCTCCACTTATATGATGGGAACAACTATTACCTATAATCCACTCATAATTTTTCATCTCAATTTGTGATACTAATACTTCTTCTTCTTTTATTTATTTTTTAGGGATTTCTTCCTTAATAGTAACAAATAATTTCTCATCATCACTATCATCTAGAAAATTGACCATCTTAAAATCAATTTCATCATCCTCATTAATAAAGAAGCAATCCTTAGGTATTCTTAACTTGTAAGGTTTTCTAGGCTTAAACTTATTTTCTCTCTTAGGACACTTAGATAATAATGACCATCTTCTTTACATGTCCAACCAAACTAAATTTTTTTTACCTCTAGGTTCTCTCTCCATAAATAGGGAAAGTCATTCTTGAATCTTCTTGTCTTCATCTTTCTTGATCACTTGTTTTCTAGAATAATCTCCACTTGTACTCACACTTCTTGTCAATTATGCATTGAGTTTCATCAATAATCCTTATGTCTACAATCTTTCAAGAAGATTTTCTCTTGTAATGTTAGGTGTACAAGGAATAAATTCTTCAATCATCTATGTCTTCTTTCATAATGTAGGTTTCAAAGTCTTCATAATCTTCTACACAATCTCATAATTTTCTTAGTTACTCCCCAACTTTTAAATCCAATGACAATTTCAACTACCCTACAAAAGTAACCTCTTATAGTTTCATCTTCTTGCATTTTAGCTTCTTGAAACATACATTTCAAAGTCTACAATCTAGTCTTCTTAGCATGTTCATCGCCTTCAAATATCCTCTATAAAAAAATTCAAATTTCATGTGCAATATTAAAAATATTTACCTCTATAAACTTTGATTTGGGAAGAGCTAACAACAATTCTTCTTTCGAAAGAATATTCTATATGAATGGATCTTTATCACTTCGTCCACAAGAAACCAACTTATCTTCTCCTATCATTGTCTTTTTGTTTAGTGTAACCAACTAAAATTTTGGACCCATGCATAGTAGGTGATTCTTCATCTTCTATTTCCACATGTCATAATTCAATCCATTAAATTTGGACTTTATTTTCAAAAATAATCTATAGATCTCCTCAAGATATTAATATTTTCCTTCAAGGACCTAATGCTCTTATGCCAATTGGTAGAAAGTAAATTCCACTAAGATTACTAAGAGGGGGAGTGAATTAGATATCTATTTAAAACAACTTTTAATATCTTTATTAAAACTAAAACATGTAAACAATAGATGAAAAAACCATAGAAAGATAACCATACACAATAATGATATGTTAACTAGGGAAACCCTTAATCAAAGGGAAAACTCTAGTGGGAATGATGACCACAAGATAATGTACTAATATACATTTATTTTTTGAAAGAATGGAACTTTGTTAGGGGCCAATGAAATAAAATCAATAATATGAGTCCCTATTAGGAGATTGAATACTTATTATAAAATTCCAACCTTGTGAGGAGAATAAATCCTTGTTATAAGACTCTAACCCTATTAGGAGTTGGAAGGAGGACAATTGAACCTACCATTCAAATAGCCTCAGTCTATCTTCACTAAAAAATCTTTAGGATAACATATACAAGTTCTGAATTGACTATCCAAAAATATCTTTTCCAATATAGTTCCTTTGGAGCTCATAGGACAATCTCATCCTCAATCTCTTCTCTTCTCATATATGAATTAACATTCAAGTTTTCATACACAACAAAAATCATATCACTAATGATTTACCACAAGGAAACAACCTTTCCTTTATACAATATTCTAAAAAAAGTATTGATTTAGCCTTAAGTCTTTCTCAATCTATAACATAGGGTTAGTAGGAATATTAGAGCCAAAGACACACCTAACTATCTAATAACCTTTCTAAGTAAACACAATAGAACAAATATAATAGAGAAAAACACCAAGGAGAGATAGAATAACAAATGCCTTTATTGATTCATCATAATATGAGAAAACATGCTTAACTATGAGGCTTTCTAGGTTATGACCAATATAATATTAGATATATTTATCAAAATTCATCCAACATGATAGGATTGTGCCAAGTTTTCTAGACTCTCACTTGCTAACTTCTACTATTCTTCTTCATGAACTCTCCCTCCTAAACCTAAACTAGACTAGCGACTTATACCTGCCAAAATGGCTTATAGAAGATTCTAGATCTTTATATAAGAGAAGGTCAAACTCATAATGGTATCTCTGTATCCCAATGCATGATGCTTACATTAAATTCACAGCTTGAAATAAATGAACAAGTTGACTCTTACTGCAAACCAACACAGACAAAATTGATCAAAGAAGGAACTAAGCATTCGTAAATCAACAATATCACTTGGCACTTGAAGGAACTCAATCATCATAGGGACTTGTCAATAAATACAATTCTATAATGACTGACAGAATGCAAAAAAAAAAATGAGCAGGATAGAAATGCAATCCAAGATGCTCCTGCATCAAACAACCAGGGTTGAAAGAAATGATTCTCCTAAATCATCAAATTGTGACAACTTGAGTTGAATCCAACTCAAATTGAGAAATCAATGTAGCATCTTGAATTGGTTGTTCTTTCACTTCACCAAATATTTATATTAAGCTTTTCCTCTTCTTCTCTTACCAAATCTTTGATCAAATATTTGTTCAACCTCTTCAATCTTCTTCTTATGATAATCATCTAGTACAAAAACTTCATCATCTAACTCATGATACTCAAAAAAAATCAGCAATATTGAATATAGGACATATATCCATATCACCAAGTAACTCAAATTCATAAGAATTACCACTAAAAATCTTCCTCAAGATTATACAATGACAAAGCTTCTTCATTTTTAGTTTATTGTATGTACAAACAAGAAATCTAACTTTCTTCAAATTAACCATCACCTCATCTCCAACTTTAAAAACATGGTGTTTTATAGACTTATATACATTCTCCTTATACATATGATTACTCTACTCCAACTTCAACTTCACTTCCCCATGAAAATACTGCATAAAATCATAAAATACTTCCCCTTCATCACTTCTCTTATGTTCACTAATAAGATCCCTCAAATTTGATATACCTCTAGGCTACATTCCAGTAACAATATTAAAAGGTGTTTTCCTAATACTCCTATTCGCAAAATTATTATATGCAAACTCATTTTGTGCCAATACCATATCGCAATCACTCAACTTATCTCCAACTAAACATCTCAACAAATGACCCAAGCTTCTATTCACATCCTTTGTCTATCTATATGTCTATTTATGGAATGTCAAACTAAATTTTAACTCAGTACCCACCTTTTTCCACAAAGTCCTCCAAAAGTAACAACAAACTTTCTATCTCTATCAAAGATTATACATCTTGGTAATAAATGCAATCTAAAAACCTCCTTGAAGAACATCTTCACAACATGCACTACATCAAATGTCTCCCTACATGGTATCATATGTGTCGTCTTAGAAAATCTATCCATAACAATAAACATGGAATTATATCCTCATGTTGTCCTAGGTAATCCAAGAAAAAAATCCATACTAATCTCACTCCAAGGTTTGTTAGGAATAGAAATAAGCGTATAGAATATTGTATTCTGAATTACTCCATTTTTAACTTGGCAAAATCCACAACTCATTAAAAAATTATGAGCATCATTGTTCATATGTGCTTTTCTTTAAGAAAAATCAATGTCTTATAAATACCAAAGTGTCTAGCTAATCCACCACAATTATTTTCCTTAATCAAATTAACTCTCATAGAACTTCATGGTATGCACAATGGAATTCCTTTAAATAATATACCTTCTTGAATTAAAAACTCATTAAACTTACTCGGTTGATTTGATAGTTTTGGTTCTTTTCGCTGTCTCCATGCCTCAAAAAAATAAGGGTCACTGTCATACAACTCCTTCATCTTGGTTAACAAAGACATCTTCTAATAATGTGATCAGATTTCCATAATCCATCATAGTTATGTAAATCAATTTTTGGATTAGATTGTGTGGAGATTTTTTGTCATCAACGTTTCAAATCACACTACGTGATCCATCATCAGGATGAGAGAGCAAGAGATGTCAAATAATGTTGATGTCAAATAAAGACATCTTCTACTTAATACATTTGCAACATAGTAAGTAACTCCACTCTTATGCTTTATCAAAAATTTGAAACTCTGCAAGAATTTAACCCACTTCATATGTCTCTAATTGAACTTATGTTGTCTTCACAAATAATGTAAAGCTTTATTATCAGTATACAAAACAAACTCCTTAGGAAATAAATAATGCCTCCACTTCTTCAAGGCTTGTACAATAGCATAGAACTCTTGATCATGCACTTAATACTTCTTTTAATCATCATGAATTTCTCACTAAAGAAAGCAATAGGTTTACCTTCTTGACTCAACATAGCTCCTATTGCACTAGTACTTGCATCACATTCAACTTTAAATACCTTATTGAAATCAAGTAAAGCCAATATGAGTAATTTTGAAAACTTTTGTTTAAAAGTCTCAAAACTCTTACCAACTCCATCTATCCACTTGAAACCTTTATTTATCTCCTCTCATTGTCTCTATCATAGTATTACAAATGGAAATGAAATTCCTAATAATTTTTTTGTAAAAACTAGCCAAATTATGAAGTGGTCTTACCTCACCCACATTCTTAGGTATAGGCCACTCCAAAATTTCTATAACCTTCTCAAGATCCATTCTCAAACCATCAACTAAAATCACAAATCCCAAATACACAATTTCTTTTTGCATAAATGAACATTTCTTCAAATTAATCAATAACTTCTCCTCTTTCAATCTCTGTAGTACTTGTCTAATATGTTAAATATGTTCTTCCTTAGTCTTTGAATATCATAATATTGTCCAAATACATAAATAAAAACTACCAAAAATCTTGTTAGGACCTCATTCATTAACCTTATGAAAGTACTTGGTGCATTAGTCAAACCAAAAGGCACAACCAACCAATCATACAAACCATCTTTTTTCTTGAAAGTAGTCTTCCACTCATCACCTTCTCCAGTTCTAATTTGATGATAACCACTCTTAAAATCAATCTTGGTAAAATAGTTTGCTCTAGTCAAATAGTCCATTATTTCTACTTTGTAAAATTATTATACCAGAAAAAAAGCTTTGTCCATTTGGATTGTACATCTAACATAGCATCCAAAACTATCCATTAGACCCATTTACTTAATTGAGTAGGGACAAAAACTTGAAATGATGTTTGCAAAGTATATGCTTTAAACTTCTTCAATTGTCATTTCCTATCCTATGGAACTAAGAATAGAAACACTTAATCTATATGCAAATGTGAGAAAACTTTAGCTAGATTATATAAATGAAATTCAAATAGGATTCTACACTATTTTTTTTTGTTACAAGAACAATTATTGGTTATGTTCCCAGTGGCTATAGGAACAAAAAAAATTCACTTAATTCTAACACAAGAAAAACTAACTCTACCAACTAGGTTCACTCACCAAGTGGGCACCCTTGGGTAAGTGAATAACTACATATATAAACTTCAAATAATAAAGCACAATAGTAACAATGTGTATTGATATCAACTCATTGAATAGTACAAATTGGAAATGATAGTCTATATCTGACATATGCTATTGCAATTAAAGACTCCTTTGAACTATGCTAAGGGTCTAATTCAATAGATTTATTTAAAGAAATTACAAACTAACTTGCTAATATCTAGCTTCAAAAATGAGAACTTAGAAATGCAATGAATTATTACATCATGGTACACATGTCAATGGAATGAGTCTTCAACAAATACATGACACAATGGCTTTTTAATTTGTGCAACAATAGGTAGTTAGGCTAACCTAATCTTCAACAGTTCATAAATATTAGGTAACTACATAACTTTACTATTAATGTCTTTGTATACATTCCTTCCTTTGACTTATTCATGCATAAGATTAGTACACATGCAATAATTTGTAGCACAAATTTACTCGATTATTTCATGATAGACATTTAATGCATCATCAATCCTTGCTCACAATGTATAGCTATAGGAACCTCCCATTAGAATTAAGAAAGGAAAAAGGTATGCACATCTATAAATTACACATATATAATCCCATTTTTCTATATAAGTTTTTATCTAGAAAATCATATAGTGTCATGAAACTTATAGAAAAGCAAGGCAATGATAGGTTTATACAAAACATTATAGTAAAGAGTCTTTCAAATAAAACATGAAATATCTCTTTAAAAACTACAAAAACTCATAGAACTAAACCATTCATTTAGCCCATCAATCCCTCCAACTTAGAAGTTGGCTACTCCGCCAAACAAAATGTAATTCCTGACATTGGCATTTAACCTAAGATCTTCTATGACATTGGATCTTGCTCCTCCTCTTTGCCAATTCTAGTAGTACCCCTTAGAATCTTTAAGCTTTTTCCATGCTTGTACCTCAGAAACCTTGTCATGTGCATTAACATATTCATTGATTCCTAATAGTGTATGCATTCGTAGAGGGGTTGGAACCTCAGTGGAATCCAAAAACTACCTCTGGTCTATTGCAACATTTCATACCATGGTGTATGCCTACTTTTCATTATAAAATTCTAGGGAGATTGTGTCTCCTTAACCTACAAATCATGGGGAAGTCATAGTCATCTTTGAATAATTGATCTCGCTACTTCTTGTGACTCATTTTCTTGCATTTAACTAAATTCGGAATAACCATCTACCCTTAGAGGTTTTATGCATTTCTCCCCTTTCTTAGAATTTGTAACTTTCAAAAATTCAAAATAATATGTCCATGGATCCTTTTCTTCTAACCTCAAATACAATGGTTTTGATTCCTTTGCATCTCTATATAGTTTAGCCTAATTTTCTCTTTTGATTTCACTCTAAATCCAGGACATAAATGCCCAAAATTGGATATCCCTCATGTACACCATTCCCTATCATTAGGAATAGCTAAATTGTGCATATATAGTTTATACAAAAAATTCTTAATGGCTGCATAATACTTCTAAAAGGCATGATAAAATTCATGAGGATTATTGAGAGAAGAATTAAGACCTTGAACAATTTGAGTCATCCAATAGTTCAACATTTTCTCCCTTAGGAATAGAGTGTAGACTTGAGCCAATGGTCTACATTGAAGAAGTTCAGGAATCAAATTAGTCAACTGGGTGATTTCTTTTTCCAAAACCATAATCTTGTCTTCTTGATCCAACAACTCCCTCTATTGCTTATTAATAACTCACTATGTCCTCTTCTACTCCACCAACTACATAGGTTTCTTTATTAAAACCTACTACTATAAACTCATTCCTAGTGCTAACGGTATAGAGAGGTCAGGTGGGGGCATTGATCCTTGATTGTCAACATCTACCCACTCAGAATCATTATTAGCATTAGCTCCTTCAATAAAAGTCTTAGAATTAGATCCTCCATTCCAACCACCATGCCTCTTTCAAGGTTTTTAGGATATGGTTATTATGATGAAGAGTCCTCTTCCATCTTTTTTGTAGCTTGAACTAAAGTATCTAATCCTTCAATAACCATTTCCTTAAGAGCTTTCTCAACAATATTAATATCAACTGTAGGAAAATTTTCATCCAGGTCTTGAGGATCATTAATTATAGGTTTTTTAGGTTCATCTCTAGAAATAGAAACATCATCGTTCTCATATTCATAAACAATGTGAGGGCTCCTCCCTTTCTTTCGGACCACAAATTTACCATGCCCTGAATCACTATCATTGTTGTCATCTGATATGTAAAAAAAATCCTAAATCTTTTCTTAATTCCTCTAATTCATCATATTTAGGAATTCTTTCATCATTTTTAGGGATATCATATTGAGCTATGTTATCTACAGGAGTAGCTCTTGGAATAGAATTCTTAGAAATCCTATCACAACTCCTCACAAGTGTTTCAATAGTGGTCTTAGAAACCTTAATTCCTTTCCTTTGAGGATCCTCCTTCAATATATGTTGTAGGATTCTCCTTCTAAACTCTCTTTTTCTTAATAGAGGGTGAGAGAGTTAAAACATTATCATGAACATCCCTTAACTCTTGCATATAATTTGGGTTAAATTACTCTTGCTTCTAGATTGATTCACATTTAATGCTATGTGAAGAAGACTTGGTTTGTATACTAGCTTTGAATAGAGGTGAAGTAGGGTTTCCTTGAACAAATTTTCCTTTCCCTTTTTGATATGGATGGTAATCTCTCTACTATTTTCTTCTTCTTTTCTCCTAGGTGAGGGTTCATCAGAACATTTCCTTCTACAATTTTCATAGTGTCAGTTGTTGTAGCAACCCTCCTTCCTACTCCTAAACCCCTAGGTCTACTAAGTGTTAGAAAGAGTTCACTCATCAACAAGAAATAATCCCAAGAGATAGTAGAAATTTGTCTTAACATTCATTATATTATCAATTTATTCAAGAAATGATGGGAGACTAAGTTAAGCTTACCTTCCTCCACATATACAGCTTGTTTCTTCAATAAACTGAACAAGAAATGTGGAAGGTTGACACATCTATTGCCATGCCTTAAACAACTAAGGAGTTTGAAATGAACACCATGAAACCACTGATACCTTCCTTTTCATGTAATGTACTTCATGATATAAAGGTCGCATTGATCATAGGGTTCTTGTATAGATATCCTCTTCATCCCTTGCTTCCGATCCACTTCCAATGGTCTATAGGTATGTAAGGTGAATTGGGCCCTCACCATTCATGGGTCCATATCTTCTTCAAAAATTTCCCCTTCTAATGGAAACCATTAGACATCTAAGATTATCTCCTAAATTCATTCGAACTTGAGCCCCTTTACCATAGCCACTCCATTGCTCAATGAATTCATAAATTAGAAGGCAACTTCATCATCCCAAGTAGTGAGCTTTTGAAAATATGAGAGCCAACCACAATTTTCAAATAGTGGACGCAAAATATTATCTTGGTGAATGATGTCATGAATTGTGGATTCATGTCATATCAAATCACCCCCAATGGTTATATCACAAAAATGTCAAAATGCAAACTTACACAAGATTTGCAAAGTATATGCTTTCAAAGACAATGGATAATAAAAGGTTTTAAATCCTTTTGGAAAATAGCATGTCATATAATGATGGTATGTCATCATTAAAATTATGTGCGTACTTTCCAAAGAGAAAGGAAAGTGTCACATCAGTTTGATAAATGTAAAGGGAATGATATGGCATATCTTTAAATAATTACTCAGAGTATGATATATTACTTATTGAAAAATTATAAGATTTATATGAGAAAAAATGAATGTAGACACATAATTCCCCCCTCCCCCAACTTAAAATCAATCATGGGTCCCACCATGCAATGTGAGAAAAGAATGTAATGGCAGATAAAATGTGAATACATGAATATAAAGGAAATAAATAATGTAATGCCCCACCCGGAGATCCTTGGAAACAAGGATTCAAATCAAGCCAAGATATTTGTTTTTTTACAAGTATGAATGCACAAGACAACATCATACAGGGATCACAAAAATTGCAATGAAAGACTTCAACACAATCCTGGCAACCAACGAATCTCTGAATGCCACCACCCAACTGACACACCCAAAAAAAAGCCAACAACCACCACAACAAGATGAGGGCACAAGAAATGACCACTCATCAACAAAACACCAATCTGGGGTAAAATGTAGAATCCTAAAATTTGGCTAAGCCTAAAATCCTAAAGCCCTGAAAATTGGCTAAGTCTGGATTTCTGAAGCCCTAAAATTTCCTAGAATCCATACCTTATCTCCAAGAGGTTTGAAACCTATCTCAAACGATTTGTCGCATATATTAAAATATATCTTAAGTATAAGAAATTAAATATACGTCATCAAAATGCAACAGCATAGGGTTGAAGAACGCCCAAAAGGGTTTCCAAAACCACTCTAAAAAAGATCGAATCACGAAGACAAGTGCCCGCGATATATTTTAAACCCCAAGAGACTAAAACAGAAACACAAAAACTCGATTTCAAGAGAAACCGACAGAATTCAAAATGCAATAGCATAGGGTCGAAGAACATCCAAAAGTGTTTCCAAAACCACTCTAAAAAAGATCAGATCATGAAGACAAGTTCTCACTGATGGCACGCGCAAGTTTTTCACAAAAATCGTGCGACAATTTTTACTAGGGGAGGGCGACACTCTTCCTTAAGGCGTGCAAAACTCTTCCAGTGTCGTACGACATATCTCAAGAAGGCGTGCGACACTTCACAGTCTTGTGCGACATTTCTCAAGAAGGCATGCGACACTTTACAGTGTCATACAACATAGTTTGTATGGGCGTGCGATACATTTTTATGTCGCACAATGCTAACAAAATGTCGCCCATAGAAACATGAAAACACTCCTAGAAGCATAAAGGACCAAAAAGAGAGCAAAGAACCTCCACACCAGGGAGTACCAGAACCACAAAGGCTCAAGGAATGAACACTCGAGTGCAAGAACAACACAGAATGAAGAACATCAAACCATCTAAACTACAGTAGCAAAGAACACACTGAATATAAACATCGCAATGTACATAAATACATCTCAGGAACAAAACAACCAAACTAAGTATGCGGTTCCTCCCAACCATCAATAGCATCATAAGACCATCGTGGGTCCTAGCCATCCCTTGCGCGTAACATCCCAAGCCACCGACTAGATCGTCAATACCGTCGTAATAGGGACGTCACTACTAAAAACATGCAACAATAACAACATAAGAAAATCTAACATGCTAGTGATAACGCATAAGATAATCCTATAGTAGATAACATCACCTATCACATGCTAAACAACAGTAAGCAACAGATATACTACTAAATCAAATAACATCATCTAATCATATGCTAAATATCATGATAAGGAAATGCATCAAGTAAGCTAACATCATCTAAACATGATATACAAGCATCCCAATGAAAGCATAAATCACAAGAAAGCATACTCTAAAACTCGAAGTACCAAGTGAAGACATCCAGCAACGGTCGCACTAGGATAAAAGATCATCTCTCTACATCGATCCCTAGCAGTGGTGAAGGTAGCTACGCTTCCCAACCACGTGGTACCCATAGGTCCACACCCGCCGTGCTGATGGAGACAATGATCCAACCACAAACACACATAAAACACAACATCCATGGCTAATACTCACGCCAAATAGTATGATGGCTGCAACCAAGAACCTAAGGCAATACAAGGAGTACAGGTTCTGGTCAAACACTCAATTGGCTACTATGTAGGGACTAGCATCATGGAGAGTAGCTTGGCATCGAAAAGCCCAAGCTTGGATCGTGCATTTCAACTCCTCAACAGAGGGCCCCACACACACATTTTATTATCTTAAGTTTTATTACTAGTCACACATTTTCTTTAATTATCACTTATTTAAAACTTCCTCTGCCAACCCTATGGGACTAAGGTCACCAAGCTACGAGATAGAAGCCCCCTCCATATGCTACCCTACCCTACCCATGTTCATCCTACGACAAGTGCCCATGGGCATGCATACTCCCATCCCAACCCCAATGATCATAACTTTCGAAAGTACCACAGAAGATCAAGCCTCGCAAGTCACTCAACAAATGTACGCGGACGTACTCGTGTGTGGCGCACGACCATCATGCAGATCATAAATAAAGGACAAAAATGAGAACACAATGCAAAGAAAACACCCAACTGAAAGCAACACGGGAAGGACAGATTCTACATGAATCCCAAAGCCAATAAAATCATACATCATGAAATCACTCAACCGGCCTCAATTCGAGAGTATGGATTCTACACAAATCCCAATGATGTAACAAGACCAAACATCATGAACTCACTCAACTGACCTCAATCTGAGACTATGGATTCTACACGAATCCTAGTGTTCATGAAACAAAAGCAAAGGTCCAACAAAAACCATAATAAGTATAAAATCACTCAACTGAACACAACATCTGGAGTACGGATGCAACATGCATCCCAATGAAACATAAAAGTACAAAAGTGGTATGACTGATATTTTAACAGATCATCAAGGTCCACGACCCACATTGTGCTAAGAAAACTCAAGAAAATAGGGTGGCATGCAAAACGAGGTAAAAACTCCAAAAAATTGGAAAACTTCAAAATTAAAACCCATTTGGCCTTTGGGTTCAAAAACCCCCAAAAATCCAAAAATAAATAGAATCGAACATCATATGCAAAAATGGCCAGCATAACAGCGTAAAATTCCAAACCCTCATCCCAAAAAATAGGGAAATGTTCATACCTACCCAACCAAGTAGAACTAGCATACAGAAATGGAGGGGAACACTAGTTCTCAGCCTCAAAACAAACAGCTACCAAAAATAGAAGCAGAAATGGAGCAGAACCAATAAAACGGGAAAGCCCTACCTCACAGTCGAAAGGGCAAAACGGGAATCTAAACCATAAAATAAATATCTCAGAGAAGTAGCTGAAAATTGTGGCAATCCAAGATTTCCCCGAGCTAGATCCAACGAGCTCAACCTCGCGATGATCCCACGCCCATAGCTTCCACAATGAACAAAACCGTAAATCCTCATGAAGAGGATTTTGGGTTTTACTCTCCAACTTTCCAATTTGAAAGTGAGAAGTGAGGAATTAAATTCCTCTTTGGATATTTATTCACTTTTCGGGTGAATAATCGATTAGGGAATTTAACCAGCCAATCTAGCTAAACCTCGAATTGACCCAAATGAAAACAGGCTATTCCTATAAATAGGAATTCATCTATGGAAAAGCTGCCAGAAATTAAAATAAATCAATTAAAAAGCCCGAAAACCCAAAAACACATAAATCTCCTTAATAACTTTCGCGACAATGCGAACCTCTAAATGCACAGACATCCTTACTGGACTAATCACATAATGCAAATGAGTTCAGATTTAATAATGATTGATTTCTCTACATTAAAAAGGCATTTAAAACACATAAGAAAACACAGTCATAAACATGACTAACCACTGCTACAGGAACCCAGTCCAGTGTAGCATGGTAAAAGAACATAGTGCAATCTCTGCACACATCTTAGGGTAATCATATAACAACCTCATGATACCACATCACTCCTTGTAACCACTAGCACAAACCTCAGTGAACCAAAAATCACATCATAATCTCAAAGATTAGTCAAAAGCATAATCAAAGCAACTGATACAGAAACCTCAATCCAAACACCTCAACAGTGTAGACCACTCAGGGTCACAATCATGATCCATCACAACAAAAGATCAGCAAGGTTCCATCCATCAGGATGACTAACAAAATCCAAATGGGAGAGGCACTACAAATAAGGATGAAAAAAATGCATGGTATGAACCTATGCAATGTGTTGAATAATTGTATTGTTGCATACCTATTGTAGAAGTAGAGAAGTGAGATGGATGGGTGAGAAAGATCAAAGGAGAGATGGAGTTATTATGGAGAAAGTAGTCATTTATTATGAACTTTGCTCAATGTCAAAGTAAAGAGGAACACCTAGTGGATGACTTGGGTTCAATCATTATAGGAGAATCTACAAAAGAAATGTCCTATAGGAAGTCATGTCTATTCTTTGGTTTATTGTAAAATTTGAGACAATGACCATTGACCATAAGTTTGAATCAAATAGGATCAACTGAAGCTAGTTTTACTACTCCATTATCATATATTGGTTCAATTTCATATGATCCTAACCATCTGGCTTGAAATTTTCCCTAATTGTACTGATACCTTGAATCATAGGGGAGTGCCAAGACAGCCACACTGAATTTCTTCTCTTGAATAAATTTATCATGTCATTACTTGTGTTGCATTTGAATCAATTCAGTATTCTATAACACAGATTTTTGAAGCTCCTCAAGGTCATTCATCTATAAGAGGTGGTCTTATTGAGCATCATGGATATCGATACTGAGGTCTAATTGTTGAAATTACCATAAGAAAGGTAAACTTCTGAGAGTGGGGGGGGGGGGGTGGGGGGGGGAGTAAACATTCACACATGTATGACACCAAATATGATTACATAAGAAACCCTCCAATGAGAAGGTAAAACTAGGGTGGGGATGACACCCACAAATCTTCACTACTATAGTAATAAAGTGTATCCAATGAAGGTTATTATGTTTGATCATGAGACATGATCTACCCTATTAAAGGCTTACAAATATTGTTAGGTCTCACCTTATTAAAGTATTTCAACACCCTATTAGAAGTGTATCTTGTTAAAGGACTTCAACTCACAATTAATTAAGCACCTTGTCAAAGGATTTCAATACAGCCTATTAGGACTTCTCTGTTAAAAGATTTAACTAATTCACCTGCTAGAATGATTCAACAATAATCCTATGGTTAGAACTTGGTTTCTTGATGATAGATCACCTCTAAAATGATGTATTCACAATCTTTCTTGATCAAATTTGTCTCTATTGTATGCTATTCCCTTCCTTTGTTCTCCTTTAACTAATTCAACAATGCAATTTCAATTCACAATACCTTAGCCACCATGAATTCTTTGTTTGTGCATGAAAACTTCTCTCTTCACTTCTTACACACACATTAGAATGTTCAGGGTTTGTCCTCCTTAAGAATACATAGGTGACTTAGGGTTAGGTATGAATCAATGGCTGTGATTCATCCATTCTACTACTTAAAACTTCCCTTCATTTAATTAGCTACATGTAATTCATAGGGATTCCAACTTAAGATTTGTCCTTATCTCTAAAATACCATAATTCAATATTTTAGTCAGCTCAAAAATTGTTTACATAGTAGTTTGAGCCATTACAAACAATTATGAAAAAATTGTCTTACTCAACATTTGAAGTCTCTGATGCTAGGCATATACTGATTTCTATACTATGACTCAACATCTAAATAACTTGGCATGCACTGCTTGCTCAGCTCCCATATCACTCAACATACACTATCTTCTTGGCACTTGAGTGACTCGACACATGAGTGGCTCCGCACTCACTATGAAATTGACATGCTCTATCATATACATGTTGTACTTAGCATGTATTACTTGTTTGGCATGAACTAAGTAAATTACTTAAGTGTGTAGACACTCAGTAGTCAAAACCAGTATGATATCAACAATCTCCCCCTTTGACATGAGTGTCAAAAACACTTGGTCATGTATTGATATCTTTATTCATAAAAGAATAACATATCTCTTATTCATCTTATATACAAAACTTTAAAATTTCAAAATTGAAATGGATGTCTTCAAGTTAAGAAAGATTATTGAGAATCAAGAGACTAAAATACATATCATTCTACAACAACTTATATATACCTCAAAATCTAATAACTCCCCTGAGTTGATAGGTCTATTCTATTGTCAAAATTATGTACTCTTTCTGAGTAAATGTGTATTAACTAATACTCTTTCATTTCATGCTTGCTCCCCCATGCTCTTATTCTTCCCCTTTTCTTACTTTCCCACTTTTTGACACTAATGTCAACAGCCTATACATTGATAGTGTGTTTCTCCAAGAAATATTTATGGACCTCTAGTATAATCTTAAGAGCTACATCCCAATTTTCACATGGTACATCTAAAGACTTAATTTGGATAGCCAGCTTGGTAGCAAGGTGGACTAGGTCGTCTAATGTAGAAATATTGGGGTCTTTCTTCATAAGAGTTTCTATGTAGCATAAATCCTTGTGAAAAATCTCCATGTGTGGGGTCAGTGTTGTTTTGATGCTAATTAGTTTGGACCTTATATTGGGTTCATCTATAGACAATGTTGCTAACTAACTCTAGATTTGCAACAAAGCTCTAAAGTATTTTTCACTTTGAGCTGGATTCATAGGCAATTTTTCACCTTATGAATTAATTTGTCTTTCCAAGCTCAAAATGTGACTCCTTGTTTCTTGTGTGAAGAGTGTTGGATTGCATAGTTTAGTGTACAATGAGAAAATGTTCTCAAGTACCTTCTTCACACACTCTACCTTAGTTGTCAATGCAACTTGTGTAAGTGTTATGTCACCTGATATTTTCTCATTCACTTTGATTTGAATTTTTTCAAACCACTCTAATAATTGAGCATTTATATCAAGGTCTGAATCACTTACCTTTTTCACTATATTTTTCAGTTATTTAATCAGTGGCCTTCTTTCATCTAGAGTTCGCAGATTAAATGCATCTATGAAGATATAATTAATATCCAGCAATGCTTGCTTTTTCCTATGCTCCCTTCTAAGTAGTTCCTGTTGCTTCTTTCTAGCTAGGGCTTCTTGTAATATGCCCATCTGCTCTATTGTCATTGTGTCAAAATCATACTTAAGTAAAAAAATCTCTTCATCAAGTCTTACATCTCCATATGTAATTACCTCTTTTTCCTTTGATGAGCTTGGACTTGGCATTAAGATCTGCAATGGAGTTGCATCTATTCTTGGCTTATGAAGAGTGTGATTAGAAGGAGTGCCAAATTTTGGTAAAGTTACTAGGGCTTGAATTGTTACTTGCTCCTTCACCTAGGGTGTCAAAAAGGTCTCTTTAGGCTTGTCCTTATTTTTCACAATGGATTTTGATGCACCTTTTACTTTTCCTAGAGGTTCAAATATATCTATCTAACCTGTTTCACTCTATGCTTCAATAGTGACTTGAGTTTCCACTTTATCTACTTCAACTGTATCAACTTTTTCAATTGTATCAACCTTTTCTAATGTAGCCTCTAGTATTTTATCCAAAGGTTGTACATGAGTGACTTGAGGGATGATGGTAGGTCACCTCTTCTCTTGTAGTTTCAGTCACTAATTTATTTAGTTCATCTACACTAACCAATATAGGATTATCACATTGTTTAGCCTGTAGTGTAGATTGATCTAGTATCTTTTTTAGATCTTCCTTTGTTAGGGGATTTATGTTCTGAGTAGTGAGATCAAAAACATCCTTTACTATTATTTTTTTAGTGTTTACACTTGTTATATGTTGAGGTCTGACATTAGGCAATTGTGTATCTTGTACACTTTGTTCTTCTTGTTGCTTCTCTACCTTAGTTGTTGCTTTGTCATCTATTTTCATTTCTATACCTCCCTCAATTGTGTCTCCATTTTTATCAATTTCTTCATCATCTTTGACCTCTATAGGCTCTTTTTCACCTTCTTTTATTATAGCTAACCCATATGTGACTTTCCACATCTATGTGGACTTCTTCATAGCATGTTGAAGGCTCAATATTTTGGAACAAATCTAATTGCATATTTCTTCATAGCCTTATCAATTTGTGCCTTATTGAGTTTAGGAATGATGTGTGCAAGTGATGTTTCCCTTATTTATCTTTCTAGATTCAAACAATAATGCAATTTTTGCTCCACTCTCTCATATAAACTTTTAGGCATAGAGTTTGCAAGCTTTAGTGGGGCTTTCTTAAGAATTTCTATCATGGCATATATAACTTCCTCCACTTGATTATTTTCAATTTTACCAAGATTATCAAAATAAACATGAGAAAACCCTAACAAATCTACACTATTCTTAACATTTTCACATAAGTTATCTAGATCTGATAATAGATTGTACTCGCCACATTGAATTGGGTATTGCCATCTGATTTTGTTCTTTCCTCATCAGATTCAGCTTGTGCAATGTATTTCCTCCTTGGCCTTTTTTGAGCTTCTCCTTCCTACTCTATTGGTTTAATCTTTTCTTTTCTTTTTTGTGCAGTGACTTGGGCACTAGCCCTTGTGCCAGGTGTTGTAGGTTTGGGCTAGCTGGGTTTAGCAACTTTCTTGGTTCTTGTTAGTGGTTGAGCCTTTTCCTTTCTCTTATTTTGATCAATGGGAGTAGGTGCTTCCTTTCCTTCTTCTCCCTTGACACCTTCTACAATTTATGTCTCTTCATCTTGTTGATCTTCTCCCATTCCTTGTGTTAGTGCAATGGTGCTTGGATCTGGGTGTCTTCTTCCTCTTCATCCTCTTCCTCTTTATCCTCTTACTACTTGACACCTTCACCAACTTCTCCTTTTTCTTTATAATAGAGGTAGTCTTCAGTTCCTTGGTAATCTTAGGATTTTCCATCGCATATTGTTTCCAAATGCTTTGGAATTTTTGTCTATCTCTTTCACAAGTAATGCAGTTATTACTGCAGAGGCCTCGTCTACATTTATTTCACATCCTAATGGCCTTAACCATCTTATCCTTGGAGTTGCTACTTGAAAAAATGTGTAATCAACATTAACTAGGAATAAAAATCATCATAATGTTCTTCCACTAATGATACTGTAATTCTCAATCTTTTTTTCATAGATTGCTTAAAGTCCTCAAAGTAACTTCTCATTACTCACTCAAAATTATCACCCAATTGTTCAATGAACTCACCAATTTGAACTTCCACTAACTTTTTTTTCTTCCATGCCATAGTACCAAATGTAGGAAAAGTGTTTTGAACATAAAAGAAGATATATGTTAGAATAGAACCAAATTTACATTGAGCAATCTTTGTTTTCTTTATTGCTTGATTGGTAAAACTTGTGTGAAATAAGCTTACTACAAAATCTATTAGAAGATCTTTGATGGTGTCAATAGTCATTCCTCTCTTATTCTACATAGCTCCTATATTCTTTTCACTAACCTGTTTTAAATTACTCCTCAAAGTCTTAGACCGATCTAGGGTTAGATACCTTGTTACCCTATGGATTATTCTTTTGGTGATTCTGATAGGCCCATTATCTAACCAAAGTGAACTATCATGAATCCTACTCAATACGATTCTTATCCATTCAGTTTTGAAAATATTCAAGAAATCTAGGACATGAGTTAACCCTTTCTTCTCTATAATTTTGAATTTTTCCCTTAACACACCATTCTCACGAAATTTATCATATGCTTGCTTGATCTCCATATCTCAAATACTATGAATCTTATAGTTATAACACTTCCTAACATCCTAAACCATTAAAATATCATCGATAATGCACCAGAGGGGTCTTTTTTATATGCAATCTCTAGAATGGCTTTGAAAATTGGGTGTTTGACCTAATTACTAACTAGTTGAACATTCAAAACCTCCTTACTCTCTACACCCTTTGAACTAGATTCCATTATGTGAAACAAGGGTTTATGAAAATATAGATAGTGTAACTTAGCACTTGATAAATACCTTGCAAGATCTGACAAAATGGTGTTGAATTGCTATTCAAATCTTCTACATTTTCTTTGGATAGATCTCCAAATCACCTCTTTCTCTTCTTGATCTTTCTCAATTTCAAAATGATGAAAAATGAGTTGAAATTGATCAAATACCCCTTTGGAATACTACAATTAATATTGAGTGCTTACACAGTTGTAAACTCGACATTAACCAATTATGGGTTCACTCAGCATCCATTAGCATTTACATTGATTCAGCAACCATTACGAGATCAACATCAACTAACCAATATGTTTGCTTTGTATCCTCTAGCATTTCACTCAGCACATACAGGAAACATTTTATGCTTGCCGATAAAATGAAACACTAAGGATTTATCTTTGATTCCTAATAACATATTGCATATTTATTCATGCTTATGTAATCTTTACAATACTAAATCCTTTTGAACTAATGTATGATATAACCTTTGAATATCAATCCCACATACCTCTTAATTACTTATTTTAATGAGGTGTGATCACCTAACCCATTGGGTGAAGTGATCCCTTCTCCACTTGATGTGTTGCAATCCTCCTTTTTCTTCCATGTCTTTTCCATTTCATTTCTCACATTTTCAACATCTTCCTTGCCTTTGCCTTTATCAAACTCATAACTTGGTACCTTTGACCTTGTTGGACAATATTGACTAATGTGACCAATCTTCAAATAGCTAAAACATGTGGTTTGACTCAACCACCTTTTGTAGTCACCTTTGAAATGTGTCCTAACACAATTCTCAGGAACATGTCCATACTCTTGAAAATACTAACAACTATATCTTGTATTATAATCCTAGTTATAATAGTTGCCATTGTTCCTTACATTTTTTTGTCTGTTTGATGACCACATGGCTTTGGACCTACACTTGGAAGCTCTATGTCCATACTTCTGATAGTTATAGCAATATCCTTCAAATCTTTGACTGTGCATGGTCATAATTTTGCATTCATTTTCCTAATGACTTTGTTTGTTGCACTTATGATAGTGAACCATTTTCTTATGCTTAACATTCTAATTTTTAGTTATGCTCCTACACACATTAGCAATATGTCCTTGCTTACCAGAATTATGACAGGTAGGTTTGGAATTCTTATCTTGTTGCTCCGTTCTTTAGTACTTTTGGATGATTCTCCTTCTTTAGTACTTGTGTATCCCATTCCAAATGTATTAGTATTGGATCCAAGGGATCTCAATAATTGCTCAAAGTATTTGATGGCTTTACTTGGTTTATTGAAACTCTCAGCAAATTCATTTTCCCTTTTCAAGTCATTGCTCAATTGCTTATTCTACAACTTCAATGTTTTTATCTCAATGTCCTTGACATCTAGCTCATAGTTGAGTATCCAATTACATGTTAGAAATCTTGGTTAGCTCTAATGATTTTTCTTCTAGTCTATTACTCAAAATTCTTTTGTCTTCTTCAATCATGACTTTTTCTTCCATAGCTTTCTTCTCCTGTTTAGTCATCTCACGTAGTAGTATGGCTTGTGATTCTTGCTCTATCTTGAGATTTCTTATTTCCTCAACTTGGGCTCTATTCTTTTCTATTAGATCTGCAACTATTGCATCGAATTCATTGGATTCTCCATCAGTAAATAGATTAAGAGTGTTCATCTCTCTGTATTGTATGTCATTCTCCCCAATAGCAATTTCCTTCCTTCTTTTCAAAGATTTATTTGAATCTTCTCCTGCTTGATTCAATTGATGTAGAATGAGATGTATTTCAATCTCCTTATTCTCAATAATCTTTCCCAACTTGTAGACTTCCATTTCCAAGATCTTTCCTCATAGATGCAAAGCTTCTCTTTCAAAGATCAAGGCTCAGATACCAATTGTTGGAATTACAATAGAAAAGGTAAACTTCTAAAAGGGGTGGGGGAATCAGTAGTTTAAAATTAAACCAATAAAACATTCACCACACATTCATCTCATATACTCAATAAATAAACTAAAATACCATGTAAAGAATGTAAATCTAAATCATGTAAACAAGTAAACATTCACACATGTATGACACCAAATATGATTACCTAGAAACCCTTCAATGAGAAGGTAAAAGTGGGGTGGGGATGACACCCAAAAATCTTCACTACTACAATAATAAAGTGTATCCAATGAAGGTTACAATGTTTTATCATGAGACATGATCTACCCTATGAAAGGTCTACCATGTTAAAGGCTTACAAATACTGTTAGGGCTCACCTTGTTTTTCAACACCCTATTAGAAGTGTTCTTGTTAAATGACTTCAACTCACAATTAAGTAATTACCTTGTTATAGGATTTCAATATAGCCTATTAGGACTACTGTGATAAGAGATTTAACTAATTCACCTACTCATATCATTCAACAATGATCCTATAGTCAGCACTTGGTTGCTTGATGACAAATCACCTCTAAACTAATTTATTATCAATCCTTCTTGATTAGATGTCTCTCTAATGTATACTATTCCCTTACACTATTCTCCTTTAACTAATTACAATGCAATTTCAATTCACAATACCATATTCACCTGAATTCCATGTTTGCACATGCAAACTTCTCTTTTCGCTTCTTCCATGCACATAATAAAGTTTAAGGTTTGTCCTCCTTAAGAAGA
The DNA here is from genome assembly GCA_028749045.1 of Cupressus sempervirens. NCBI lineage: Eukaryota > Viridiplantae > Streptophyta > Pinopsida > Cupressales > Cupressaceae > Cupressus > Cupressus sempervirens. The sequence continues at coordinate 441,020,306 of CM053786.1, read as the reverse complement.
CATAGGTGACTTAGGGCTAGGTATGAATCAACAACTATGATTCATTCATTTTTCCATTTAAACCTTCCCTTTACCTGATTGGTTGCATGCAATTCATAGGGATTCCAACTTAAGATTTGTTCTTATCTCCAAAATATCATAATTCAATCTTTAATTCAGCTCAAAAATGGTTTACATAGTAGTTTGTGCCATTACAAATAGCTATGTCAAAATTGTCTTACTTGGCATCTGAAGTCTATAGTGCTCAGCATATATTGATTTCTATACTATGAATTGCTTTGTGAATAACTCAACATGCACTACTTTCTCAACTCTTGTATCACTCAGCATACATTGTTTTCTTGACATTTAAGTGACTTGACACATGAGTGGTTTGGTACTCATTGTGGACTCGACATTCTCTATCATATACATGTTGTGCTCGACACGTATTACTTGTTCAACATTAACTAAGTAAATAAATTAAGTGTGTACACACTCACTAGTCAAAACCAATCTAAGATCAACACTACTATTGTACAAAGTGTTTTTTACTTGAAATCATATGGCATCATTATTTTTTTACCATAAACTAGTTCAAATAGAGTAAATCTCATTGTTGTCTTCTAGGTTGTTCTATATGCTCATAATGCTTCTAGAAGCTTGGTTACCTAGTCTTTCTTATTTATTTGAACAATTTTTGTCAGGATGGCTTTTAGTTATTTATTTTTTATTTTAGCTTATCCATTTTCTTATGGATGGTAAGGAGAGGATTTATCCATTTTCTTATTGACTCATGAGTCCAATAATGTGATTGGAAGCTAATTAAGCTCTTTGATTAGTCACCAATTCTCTGGGGACTTCAAATCATGTAAAGATGACTTCATATAAGAATTCTACAACATGCTTATCCCTTACATGTTTTGTAGGCTTTTCCTCAACCCATTTAATGACATTATCAGTTCACACAAAAAATATAAGATTAATGTTTTGATGGAGAGTCAATTGCTCCAAAAAAATCTATTCCCAATTTTTCAAATGGTTTAACAACTACTTGTGGTTGTTGGGGTGCTTCATTTGATTTTGTTCGTTTTCCCATACTTGGTATCTTTGTGTGTTTTGTTTTATCCTTGTGTAAACTTGGGCAATAATATCTAGTTGTCAGGATCTTGACTGTTGTCCTTTTAGCTTCAAAATTTCCTCCACATGGTTCATCATGAAAGGCTCATAAGATATCATAAGTTTCATCTTCTTTGAGACATATGTGCATAACTTGATTAGGTCCAATATAAAACATATGACCAACTATCCAAGAAAAATTGTAACTCTTTTCAACTAGGAGTCTTTTATCCTTAGGAGAGAAATCATATGGAGTTCTCCTTATAGTGATATAATTGGAAATATCAACATACTTTGGTTTATGTGCTATTAAAGAGAAAAAGTGTTCATATGGGAAACTATCATCAATAACTATAGGTTCATCATGGACCTGCAATATTGAAAGGAAATATGCCACAACATTAGCCTTTCCTAGTTTGTCTATTACTTTGATATCAAATTTCTTATAACTATTAACCAGCATGCTTTTCTTCCTGAAATGGTTGGTTTATTGATGAGATACTTGATTGTAGCATGGTTAGTGTGCACAAAGATTTCATATCTAATGATATAATTTCTTAACTTGTTGATAGCATAAATCACAACTAATTATTCCTTTTCTATGATAGTGTAGTTGAGTTCAGATCCTTGTAGATTTTACTGATATATTAGATAGCATGTTCAACAATCCCATCTTTTTGTTCTAAGACATCTCCTATAACATAATCTAAAACATCAGTATGAATATGAAATAAAATGTTCCAACTGGGACCTCTAAGTATAGGTTCTTTAGTCAATACATATTAAAAGTGTTGAAATGATTTGTCACATTTTGACCTCTGAGAAAATTTAGAATCTTTATTTAAAATCATAAAATGGAGCTTATAGTTGATTGAATTTTTTTATGAATCTCTTATAGTAACTAGCATGATCTAGGAAGCTTCTAACATACTTTTTGTTTGCAAGTGTGGTTAGAGTACTAATTACTTCTATCTTTTGAGGATCAACTTGAATGTCATTTGAAGAAATATAGTGACCTAATACAACTCCTTCCTTCATCATCATATAAAATTTATCACTATTTAATGAAAGGTTATGTTCTTGACATATTTTGAACACTTTATACAAATTGGATTTAGCTTCATCATAAGTAGAGCCATAAATATTGAAATCATCAATATAGATTTCCGTACAATCAAGAGAGATAAAAGAGAAAATACTTATTACTACTTGTTGAAAGGTAGTAGGAGCATTATACAATCTAAAGGGTAATGCTGAATAAGAAAATGTCCCCCAAGAATAGGTGAAAGTTGTCTTGTCCTAATCTTCTAGTGTTATTTGTATCTAGTTATACCCACTAAATCCATCTAGGAAAGAATAATACTTTTTCCCACCCAAGTTGTCAAGAACTTGATCAATGAAAGGTAAGGGAAAAATTATCCTTTTTAGTCGTTGTATTAAGTTCTCTATAATCCACACATACTTACCATTTACCCCCCTTTTAGGTATAATTACCAAAGGTGAGACTCATTTAGTATCATTAAAAAGATAGATGAATCCAACATTTAGGAGTTTTTGCAATTAAGTTTTTACAATATCATGTAATGCATGATTGACTCTTCATTGAGGTTGTCTGATAGGATTGCATTCAGATGTAATGTAAATTCTATAAGTGTAGATTTTTGGGTCTAGTAATTTCATGTCTTTGTAATCCCAAGAAAATGCCTTTTGATTTTTGTGTAGCAACTTAACTATACTTTCCAAATTGTTAGGAGTAATATTCTTATCAATATAGATCTCCTTTCCTTGACTAACTTCAACTCTAGTGACTTTATCAACCATAGCTAACTCATTGAAGTTAGTGTTGGAAGCAAAAATTTTGATCATATTATTATGGGGGAGTATTATAGAAACATGATTAGATCATTATCATAATGATATGTTACATTCATGACTAGGTTTGTCATTGATGTCAACATAGCAATTTTTTGTGGTATCTAATAGAAGAATAAAAGTAAAGATCAAGTTGGCACAGATAGATTGTTGAGTACTCTTAGTAGCAAGGTTAAAGGGAGAATATACTATGTGTCTAGTATACCCAGCTAACCTTGGAAGCATAAGATATTAAGTCTAGAAGAAGTTATGCAAGTTTCATTGAAGATTGTTATGAGATAGAGTTTACAGAGGCATGTTCTAGTAAACTTGTTATATCTCTTAGTAGATTTGTTATTCTAAGAAGTTGATGTTAAAGATGTCAAGAAGACATGTTAGTGATGATGTGGCTAAGCTCACTTGTCATAATGATACATGTATAGAAAGTTATTCAAGCTACAAGGTGAAATATTAATGTTATCATTAACTGTAACATGTTCTTAATGTGGTCCTATAATAATTAATTGAAAAGGTGTAATAGTCGACTCAAGAAATTGTTTTATGGATTCAGTATAAAGGAAGGAAATTTTCCTTTATTGTGTATGGCTGAATGTGAATGATTTTAAGTAACACAAAGATTAGAATGTGAAGATAAGAAGAGAAAAGTGAAGGTGAAGGAAATTTCATTGCCGAGGTTTTATTGTGTGATCCATAGTTTTATACTTGAATCTGAGGTTCATGACTTGGTCTACACTATTTGAAAGTGATTGGTTTGGTTGACAGGATAGAGGAAAAAAGTTAAATTTTAGCATATACAATTATTTTACAAGGAAGAGTTGAGAGATCAATTGGACAGTGAGTTCGATGATCTTGCCCCAAAAGCTATTTAGACAGTGGGTCCTTCTCTCTTCTACAACTCCTAACAGGGTTAGAATCTCCTATCATGGATTCAAAGTCTCCTAACAGGGACTCATATGTTCTAAATTTTGTAATATACTCCTAATAGGGTCCATCTTCTAACAAGGAATATTTATATTAGTACATCATCTTGTTGGAATTTTTCCCAACGGGGTTTTCCCTCTGATCAAGGGTTTCCCTAGTTAACATATCTAGTGTAATTATCTATCTGCATCTTCTTATTTTTGTTGTTTACTTTCATTGGTTAGATAATATTGTTTAAGGTTAATAAATGTTTTAATTATAGGATAATTGATTCACTCCCCCCCCTTCTTAGTTATCTCTTTGGACTATTGTTTCTAAGAATTGGTATCAGAGCATTAGGTCCTTGAAGATAAAGTATAACAATTTTGGGAGATCCATGGCAAACATATTCAAGAAAGATAGTCTAAAGTTCAATGGAAAAAATTATAACAACTAGAAGGAAAATATGAAGATACATCTATTGTGTATGGGTCTGGGATATTGGATCTTGACAAAATTAGAAAAGATAATCATTGTTGAAAGTGACTTGGAAACTTGTACCAAGGAAGAGAGAGATCTTTTCATGTGCATTATGATAGCTAGAGAAGCACTATTGTCTACACTTCCTAAAATTGAATACAACCAAGTAAAATCACTTGATAGTTCTCATTTGATTTGGAAATCTTTGGAAAATAGTTTTGAAGGTGATGAACATTCTAATAAGTTGAGGCTACAAAGTTGGATTTGTCAATTTCAAGATGCTATAATGATGGAAGATGAATCTATAAGAATATATGTACATAGATCTTCAAAAATTACTACAAGTTTTAGATCTCAAGGATGAACCAAAGAAGATGGTGAGGTAATATCGAATATATTGAAGAGCTCAACATCATTGTTTAAGTTAGCAGTTCAAATGATACAGTTGTTGATATCTTGTACCAAATATTTCACAAAGGAGACATTGCTTGGGAGACTTGAAGTAGTTGAGAATGACCTTAGACAATCCAAAGAATTGACCAAAATAGAAAGAACTTTTAATGCCTTGAATATTTGACATATTTTATCAAGGAGCACAAGTGCTAGAGGAGACTTTGCTAGTTGTAGCAGATCTGATGAGGATAGAAAAATTGTAGGAGTAGCCCATCTGGTAAGAAGAGAAAAGGATGGTAAGAAAACCTTTAAATTTTGGACTTGCAATGAATTTGGTCATTATGCATCTAAGTGTCCTAAAAGAGAGAAAAATTATAAAGGAAATTTCAAACCTAGAAGAGATAGAGAGTGTCTATACGCAAATGAAGAAGATGATTTTGATGAACAAGCAATATGTGCTAGTGATGATGAAATAGGATTTGTAGAAATTAAAGAATAAAGTCCAAAGAAAATAGCTTTGGTATCACAGGTTGAAAAGAAATCTAATTGGATAATTGACATTTTTTTTTCACATTATATGACTGGTGATATAAATAAGTTTGTTGACTTCAAAAGTCATGATAGAGGCATTGTTAGAGTTGAAAAAAATGCAGCATGTCATGTTAAACGTATTGGATCTATAACTCTTGATGGTAAAACTAACACTGAGGATGTATATTTTTTTTATGGTTTGAAGCACAATCTTCTAAGTGTTGGACAACTAGTGGATAAAGGTTATAAGTTGTAGTTCATAGAAAATACATGCATGATCAGAGACAAAAATGGAAAGGTAATTGGAACAGGAACCAGATCTAAAGGTAATTTATTTTAGTTGAATCATACTAAAATGACATGTTTGGTTGCAAAGGTAGATGACAATTGGTTATCGCATAAGAGATTTTTTCATGTAAACTTTGACAATATTGTGAAAACTAGTGGTACGTTTTCAATTAGAGATTTTCCTAAGATTTCTAAGCCTACTAATACAATTTTCAAGGAGTTTGTATTGGTAAAGCATAATAGAACTTTATTTCCTAGTAATAAGTTTACTACTATAGTAAAATTAGAAATTGTACATATAGCTCATAGTGGCCCTACGAAGACTAAATGATTCTATTGTGAAAGGTATTTCATCATTTTAGTTGATGACATTTCTAGAATGATGTGAGTTGCATTTCTTAAAGAGAAATCTGAAGCATTTCATAAATTCAAGATATTCAAGAATAGAGTTGAGAATGAATCAGGTATGAAGATTAAATGTTTAAGATTTGATAGAGGAGGAGAGTTTATTTCAAACAAGTTTAACATCTTTTGTGAAGCTAATGGAATCAAAAGCAGTTATCAGCCCTATGAGCCCCTGAATATAATGGCATAATAGAGAGAACAAATAGGTTAGTAATAGAAGTAGCAAGAGCTATGTTAGTTGAGAATAACATATCCAAAATGTTTTAGAGAGAAGCTATGAATATAGTAGTCTACACTATGAATAGAGTGCAAGTCAAGAAAGAAAGAAACAAGACCCCTTATGAATTGTGGTTTCGTCACTCACCTACAATTATGTATTTTAGAATTTTTGGTAGTAAGTGTTATATCAAAAGAGATGATGATATTGGCAAGTTTAAGGCTAGAAGTGATGATGGTATGTTTCTTGGTTATTCATTGAAAATCAAGGCTTATAGATGCTATAATCTAAGAACTAAGACTATAATGGAAAGTGAAAATGTAAGAGTTGATGAGAAATTCAAGATACAAGAAAGAGTAGTTGACTACAATTCAGATGATAAGAATGTTGTTACTAAACCAAGGAATGATGAGGCATTCTTTGAGACTAACAATGATTTGTAGAGATAAGATAGGAACAAATATTGGAACCTTCAATAGAGTCAAGAGTTGAGATAACAACTCCTACTTCATGTAAGAATATGTCAAAGAATCATCCACTCAAGCAGATCATCTAAAATAGAGATAAAGGTGTAATGACAAGAAGAAAAATCAATGAACAACTATTTTTGATATCTAGAGTTGAACCAAAGAATGTAGATTAATCATGTAAAGATGACTATTAGAAAAAAACTATGAAAGATGAATTGGATCAGATAGTAAAAAATGAAACATGGGAATTGGTCCCCAAACCAGTAGAAAAGAATGTGATAGGAACTAAATGGGTATTCAGGAACAAGATGAATGAGCAAGGTGAAGTTGTAGGGAACAAGCAAAGATTGGTATGTAAAGCTTAATCACGGTAAGAAGGAATAGACTATGGTGAAACTTATGCTCCTGTGCCAAGAATAGAAATAGTAAGGTTATTCTTAGCATATGCAAGATATAAGAAATTCAAAGTATATCAAATGGATGTCAAGTTAGCATTTTTGAATGGAGAACATGAAAAAGAGGTATACATAGAAGGGCCTAAAGATTGTCATTTAATAGATGAAAAGGACATAGTATGCAGATTGAAGAAAGCATTGTATGGCTTGTAGCAAGCACCTAGAACCTGGTATGCAAGGTTGGACAAGCATTTGATAAAGCTTGGATATAGCAAAGGTATGGAAAATGGTAATTCTATTGGAAAGAAATTATGATGGATTGATGATTTTGGTAATATTTATATATGATATCATATTTGGAGGAAATGATAATGAAAGTAACAAGTTTGCAGAAGAAATGAAGAAGGAATTTGAAATGAGCATGATAGGAGAAATGAAATATTTTCTTGGATTATAGATTGTGCAGGATAAAGAAAGAATCTTTATTTCTTAGACTAAATACTTGAAAGATTTATTGAAAAGGTTTGGTTTGGAAACATGTAAACCCATTGGAACGCCTATGGTAATTGGACACAAGTCATCTACAAAAGATGAGACACCTACTGTTGAGCAGAAGAAGTATAGATTTATGATCAAAGAATTGCAATATCTAACTCATACAAGGCCAGATATAGAAAATGCAATTGGAGTTGTTACAAGATTTCAACCTAATCCTAGAGAAGCACGTTATGTAGTAGTCAAAAAGATATTTAGATACCTTAAAGGAACACCAGAGTTCAAATTGTTGTATAATAGATCTAATGATTTTAATTTATATGCTTATACTAATGCTAATTGGGAAAGTAGTATGGATGATAGAAAGAGCACTAGTGGTGGAGTCTTCTTTCTTGGAGGAAGATTAGTTTCTTGACTAAGAAAGAAGTAGGATTGATCTCAAAAAGTATAGAAGAAGTAGAATATGTTGCAGTAGCAAATAATTTTAATCAAGTTGTTTGGATGAAGAAGATGTTGAAGGATATAAGTATAGAATTCAATAAACCTATTGTCATACATTGTAGCAACACAAGCACAATAAATATGTCTAAGAATCTAGTGTTACATTCTAAGACTAAGCACATTTCTATCAAGTATCACATATTAAGAGATAAATTTTCAAAATAGAAAATTAGATTGGATTATGTAAACAACAAAGAGCAAATTGCAAATATTTTCACTAAGCCTCTTCCTAAAGAGGCTTTTGAGTATTTGAAAGGTATGTTAGGGGATATAAGCCTTCTTTCACTAGAGTAGATGATGCAAGAGTGCATTAGTCTAGCATAATAGAGCACTATTGTTTTTCTAGACTGAATGTTGATGCTTCCTATATGGGGGAGTATCTATGATGGATAAAGTCATTTAGGACTCTTGTTGGATGTTGTTTTAGAACATTATCTTTAGACACTTGAGCTAGTCAGAAAAAACAATTGTGTAGAGTTTGATGGTTATTGAAACTTTTGACATTGATGTCAATGGGGGAAAAGTACAAGTATGAAAAACAAGTACAGCATGGAAAAATAGTTTGGAAAGTATGGAAAACAAGTACACCACATTGGAAAGAAGTACAATAGGAGAAGTACAACATGGAAAATAGTTTGATGTAAAGCACATTGAGGTATATCAATGAGGGAGAATGATTGATGAAGAGTATTTGAAAATAAAGATTAATAGTCTTTTGTAGTTGGTATTCTTGGAACTAGATGTTTTTCATCTATGTTGCCATCAATGCCAAAGGGGGAAATTGTTGGAAGCACAAATCTTGATGATATTCCTATGGGGGGAATATTGTATAAATGTGATTAGATCATTATCATGATGATATGTTTTGACATTTCGATCATGTTTGTTATTAGTGACATACACCTATTCAAATTATAAATTCATATGGAGCTTATTTTACAATTAACAATGTTAACCAAGCATTTCAATTGTTACCAAGTTCTATAGTTTCTAAAGAGTCCTTTGGATAGATTCTAATTTGCACTGAGTAGTTACTACTATGGTGATGATTAAAAATGTAAATCGAGCATCTAAGTGTATGTCAAGTTTACCAATGCAAACCGAGTTGTACAGTGCTTGCCAAGTTCGCAGTTGATGTGATGCAAGTCTAGTGTTAAACGAGCTACTTAGTATTAACCAAATGACTTAGTTTATACCAAGCTCAAAGTGATAGCATTGATTGAGCTATGCAATGTGAATCAAGTGATTCAATTTATATATCAAGTTTCACAGTATTCACTAAGACACCAATGTAGACCGAGTTCAAGACTACTTGAAAGTTATTAGTATGGACCAAGCTTCTATGTCTACCAAGTACATGATGATTCCAAGCATTGATAGTAGATGTCAAGTATCAAAACTTCACTGGGTCAATCTTTAGAACCCAAGTTTTTACACTTTGACCAACTTTGTAATATTTGTGTAAACTTGTATTGTGGCCAACTTTGTAATTTTCTAATTAGATTGGTCTATATGTAATATATTATATCACATCCAAATCATATATAGAAGTGAAATAATGTAATCATCAGAGAAGAGAAAATTAAAAAGGTTACAACAATATAAGGAGTAGCAAAGATTTATCTATCATAGCAAGGTGATTTGTACACTCAGAGGAATCTCATTCAACAAACTAAGTTGCAGATCAAAAATCAATTAGTGCTTCATCCTAACAAGTGGATTAGTTGAATCCTTTAAAAAGGTAGACCTAATAGTCTTACGTAAATCTCCTTACCAAGTGCATACTTCATTGTATGTTTGTAAATCCTTTTGCAAGGTGGACCTCATAGTCCTTATTGCTCCAAATAGGGAAGATCATTAGAAATGATCAATTGTAAGCCTTAACAGGTCAACTTTATACTACAGTACTAAATATTGTGGATATTATCCCCACCCCAATTTTTCTTTCTATTTGGAAGGCCTTTGGGTCACCAAAATTTTGTGTTAAATTGTTGTGTATGCTTTCAAATTTTTAATTTCTTATGCATGTAGTTAGATTAGAATATACATGAAGGATTAATTGCTAATTAAGGATAAATTTTTATTGCTTACTAATTTGCCCCTCCCCTCTTAGTAACTTAGCCTATCATAATATTTCCAACAATTGGTATCATAGCTTTGTGGTTCTCAGAGAAAAGTTTAACAACTTGAGTAGAGATCAAAGGCAATGGAGGTATTCAGACTTGACAAGGCTATTGAAAATGAGAAGCTAAATTTGGATTTGGCTAGTGGACAACTCAAGAAAGCAAAAGATCAACTCTCTCAATCCCTAAAAGGAAGAAAAGATCTTGCAATCTAGATGAATGATCCACTCTACATTGAAGAAAGAATTGAAAACATCCATTCAAGAAATTTAAATGAAAGTGATGAAGCAATCAAAGAACTATTGGAAAAGAATAGTTCTCTTCAAGAAGAAGTAAGAAAACTAAGAAGAGAGCAACAAATTTAGTTAGTAAGATTGTGTGAAGTCATGGAAGAGAAAAACAAGATAAGAGAAGAGATAGAAGGAAAGAACAATGAAATTCAGCACCTATCCCTTTAGCAAGAAAACTTCATTAATCAACTCACATATGCAAGTGAAGAAATCATAAATCTAAGATCAAAGAATGAAAGACTATAGAATGATCTAAACACTAATAGGCAAACTAATGAGAGGATGATGAAATCCCAAGTAGAGATGAATTAGTTGAATGAGAAAAGTCATTGCAGACAAAAAGGGAAAGCAAGAATTGGATATAAAGAAGAAGGTGATTTGTCCAAGAAAGGAGCTCAAAAGAATCAAAAACCTACTTGTAGTCACTGTGGTAAGATAGGTCATACATCAAATAAATATTGGAGCAATGGGAAAGCTAAAATTGTAATCAACATGGTCATAGAGAAAATGAATGCAAAGAGAAATCAAGATTTGAAGGCAAATGTCACAAATGTAAGAAGCATGGACACAAGTCATCAAAATGAAAAACTGAGATATTGAATCCAATAGAACATATTGTAAAAGCTATATTTGGTTGGGACTATAACACTTGGTGCAGATGTCATTACTATGGAGAATTTGGACACATTGGAATGAATTGTGTAAAGCATCATATGAGGACAAGAGATACTACCAAAAGATGTTTAATTTGTATAGAACTTGGTCATCTTGCCAAGAATTGTATGAATATTGGAAGAATTGAAGATGAAAAGAAGGAAAAAGATGATAAAATTAGAAAGAAAATGAGACAAAAATGGGTTCCAAAGTCTACTGAAAATGCAAGTCTGAGAAATGATGATCAAGTCACTCAAGAATTGGGTTCCACCATTTCCACTTGATTTCTCAAAAGGAGAACTAGAACTAGGATACTAAAGAAAATATCCAATATCAATTTCTTTTAATAGGATGGAAGATCTAAACCAGCATTCAAGATGCAAAGGGATCATCAAGTTAGAGGTACCAGTTAATACCGAGTTACCTTCCTTACCAAGTGAAGTTGGGTTACAGAATCTATTGAGCAAGGTTGGGAGTAACTAAGTCTCATGTGGCTACCAAATCATAGAAGACTCTACCGAGTATTCAATGCAAGTGAAGTGGATGATAGTCTATCAATTTGAGCTAACATTCATATCAAGAATTTATGGAAAATTTTGATAAAAGGAGTGAAATCAAAGTCATTTCTCACTATCAATTTTCAAGAGCTATTTGCACAGAGTGATCTTCGAAGCATTCAAGCAATTTGACCAAAATGTTACCAAATTTTTTTTAATTCTCTCAAACCCTACTGAGAAAAGATGAAATCCATCAATAGCAAAGTGAAAAGGGATTTAGACATGTTAGTTTGAGGTGTGGAATGGAAGGCACTAGATTTCAAGTTGACTCTTACAGTTGCAAAAACCCTAGATCCAAGTGGAGTGCAGTCTTAAATCCCTCCCAAGGTACTGTTAGTTAATGATATCCATTCACATTTCAAATGTACAATTCAAGATAAGTACTTTGGAAATGGATGAAACTCTAGAGAAACTATGTGTCAATGGTGTGTTGAAACTAGAACACAAACATCTAGAAGCTAAAGGTTTAACACATATTTCACATATACCATGAGATTTTCAAATTAAGTGGATAAGATACATCCTTAATCATATGAATAATGGTCAATTTTTCTTGGAGCAAACAATTTTGATCATAAAGAAGATGACCCATTGGATCACCGATCTCCCCATGTTAACAAAAGCCAAAACAACCAAAACCCTAAGTCAGGCTGAACTAGAAAAAAAAACCCTTATCGAGTGGGATGGAAGGAGAATGGACATTAGTAGTGTGATGGACATGGAATTGAAGTTCGATATTCACATCATCGCACACAAGATATATAGCTCTAGCAGGTTGAATAATGTATCTTGCAAAGTAGTTGATTTGGAGTATAAGGTAGCCAAGAATAGCCTTTCTCATGACCTTGCCGAGTTATTGTTGACCTAGTTCAACAAAAACATGGAGAGCATTAGGACTTCAAAGAACAATCCATGTAAGTTTTGTACACTCTATACATGTTTATTTTTCTATGTTCAGAAATTCTTCCCATCAAAAGGTATTGTTGTTTGGAAAAAAAATGTGCCAATCCTTTATCAGATTAATCAGTACATTGCTGAAATGGGAGAGAATTTCGCAAGTATCATGGACAACTATTTTTATGCATTTAAGGAGCAAATGAATAACAAATTCTGGATTCCAAGGAAATTAGTTGAGGATTATAAAGATGATGTTTGTTTCATGGTAGATAGTGACAAGGTGTTTATTTAGGCAATCCAAGAATTGCATGGGTAAAACCTTTAGGATATGAGGTGAACATTGATAAAACTAAGGACATAATTGAGACATTAATAAATAAGCTTGTTGATCCTAAGGCTACTTACTTTGGCACCTGTGATGAGGGAAAGGCCAAGATAAAATTGGAGATAAAGTTGTAGATGCTTAAAATCGTCCCAAACACTATATTAATTTATTTAATATTTCCCTTGACATTATAATTAATTATTTATTAATTAATTATATTTTTCATATTCTTCTACTTATTTAATTAAATAAGTTCACTTTCCTAATGTATTTAAATTTAATTTAAATACTTCCATCCTTAATGTGTTAAATTTATTTAATGCATGATCCTCCATAAATCCCCTTTTTAAATAAATTATATTTATTTAGTTCCCTCTATTTCCATTAAATTCTTTAAACCTATGATTAAATTAAATCCTATTTAATTTAATCTTAATCTTATCCTAAAACCTATTCTATAACCATCACGTTCATCCTTCTAAGCCTACCCACTACTTAATCCCACTTATTTATTCTAAACATCTTGCTAAACCCCCTTTTAGTCCTAAGTGTGTACTCACGCATGTGTTAGGAACACTCACGCTTCTCACACCCCTCATGCCTTCCACACCTCTTACACCTTTGTCTCCCACTCCTTTCTTCAAGTTTTCTCACACATGTGTGACCAAACTTTGAATGTTGACCACTTGCATGGCTAGCTCACATGTCTCCTTGTGGCACCTATGTGGATGCCACATAGATTCCACCACACCAGGGCCTCTCTCAATCATATAAATAGAGCCCTTGTCTCAATAATTTTCATCTCCCTCACATGCATTGTTATCATGTTAGTCTGTCATTTGAGCTTGTTAGTGATTTTTCATGTTGCATACTAACAATTCGTAGTTGATAGTTTTCATTGTATTTTCATTGTTAGATTAGCTTGTTTCTTACATTTCCATTCTCATTTCACTTGCATATTTGATTAGTTTCTTTCTTGCATTTCCATCTCCATATCCTTGAATGCTCTCAAGCATGGTTGCTTCCATAGCCATTGTTTGAGGTGTTCTTCATTCATATAGCATAGGATCATTATCATACTTGAATTTTTCTATCAAGAGATTCATCATAGTTGTGTTTTGGGAGAGAAAATCAATATCCCTCCAATCTAAACACATCAACAAGGCCTCTCATGGGTGCCTTTGTTGAGTTGTTTGAGGTTACATGAGGACTTGGTCTTTTGGTTGCTCTGAGTTGAAAAACTCAAGCAAGTGCTAGTTATCTTTCATTTTATTTTGAATCCTTGGTATATCTATTGTAGCTAACATTTTCTTATTTTCTCTTGCTTCCAATAGGTAGGTTTTCTTGCATACAAAAGCTTCCTCAAGCAGTTAACAAAGACAAGAAGAGGATTGCCAAACTGAAAATCGGTTCAACTCTTCTATTAATTTAAGGAAAAGGTGAGGATGAAGAAGAAGAGGATAAAGAAAAGTTAGAAGAAGAAGAGTCACTAAAGAAGAAGGGTAAGGTAATCATTAAGAAGCTTTCCAAGACGTCCATAGTTGTGTTCACAAGGAGATCCTCTAGGAAGAAAGCAGATAAAGAAGGAGGAGACATAATTTTCAAGAGGTCTCCACCCATTTTTGAGGAATGAATGAAATAATTGGAATAAGGTTCTTGCATCACAAACTTCAAGGAATTGAAATATTAGACCAAGACTATTGATGAGCAGAAGTAGATAGAAGATATATTGATATCCAAGATGGGTAAGTGGAAGTACTCACTTGACCAACTTACTAAAGAAATTCCTAATGCTTTGATGGACAAAATTAAACCAAGATGGGAGCATGCAATGCCAACTAAAAAAGATATATATGAGATGACCTTAAGGAAACTCATGCCAAATTTGAACGATAAGGAGGTGAAAGAATCTTTGAAGAAAAATGAAGAAAAGTTAACTTTAAGATTCAACACTTCTCTTATTCTATTGAAAGAAATTGAGCATGTTGTGAAGAACGCTACAAACACATGGAATAATGTCTATCTTCTTCACAAACTGAGTGATTTTGTATTCAACATAAGTGATAAGGATGATGATAATGATCAAGAAAAGAAAGATTAAGAGAAAGATGATGAGGAAGTGACTTATTTTGATAATGTAAGATAATGAAGAGGAACAGGGGTAGGAGGATACTAAGGAAGATGTGCGAGATATTGAGGAGGCCAACGCAGTAAAGATTGCTACAGTTGTCATAGCCTCACTTCCTCATTCTCCTAGAATAGAATTGATAACATCAAGCCCAAAGACAACTTTAGCAGGATTGATTGTGACTAGCACTGAAAACTCAAGTACTCAATCAATCTCTGCACCAATCCAGCTCAGTAATTCATTAATAGTAGTGCCCAACACTTCATTTATCGAGCTGCAAACTCTTCCCTCTACATTAGTTCTATCTACATCAAGTATTCCAACTACTAGTATATCAAAGAGTTTATTATCCATTTTTGTAGCAAGTCCTACCATTTCAACAATTGTTTCCATTCCTAGTACGCAAGCAATAAGTGCAAGGACAATTGAGACCAAGCCTTAACCAAGAACAAAAATTTTGTGTAAAGGCAAAAAAAAAGGAGGATATAGATCTTGATGAGGAGCTTGTAATTCCAAAATGGGACATCTCAAATCTAAATCTTGATCAGATGAATTTTTTTGGAGAATTTCTTCAAAAGAAAACTAGGTAGAAAAGGCTAAGAGAAGAAAGAAACAAGGAGTTTAAAATCATTGAGGATGCTAAGAACATTCTAGTAGAGGCTCTAAGCATAGAGGTTGATACTTCTTAACCAATTTTGTATCAATTGGTAGAGGTAGCCCAGAAATATATTGAAGAGTTGGATGGATAGGATAAATTATTGCAGAAAGCTAAGAAAAAGTTTGAGAATAAAGTTTTAGAACTTATTGCTCAAAAAATTTCCATTCATCAAGTAGATCTATCTACTATTTTAGGCTCTCTAGAGACCTCTTGGATTAATTTATCTTTACTTTTTGGAAAACTATGCTATACATCAATTTTCACAAAAGTGATAAGAGATAAATTATCAAAAATTAATGAAGATCTGAAGGAAAGTGTACAATAATTGTAGCTTGACCTGAGTTCTAGCTCTGCTCACTTCAATAAGATCAAATTTTTGACAGATGTACAAGAAGAATTTCTTAGAGAAGAAGCAATAATTAGATCAACTTTGATAGATATTTAGAATATGATTCTCCCTAACATGGATGCACTACAGAAGCACATTATACATTCAAAAATGCTCATCCATAACAATAACTTCTCCATTGTAGATCACATGATTGAATTGTGAACAGAAGTGCAAGTTGCATTGCACGCATACAAGGTTTGGCAAGAGACGTAGGACAAGACTTTGGTGATCATCCTAAAGGTATACTCAAAATTCTTATCACATTTTGGCATTTTGTAAATAAATATATAGCATCAGTCTTTGGCATTAATGTCAAAGGGGGGGAGAAACTATAAGATAAGAAGATATAAAGGGAGAGAATACTGGAGAACATGTAAGGAGAAAGGTGCAAAAAATTGAAAGAAAACTATAGAAAAAATGTATATTGTATGTATAGTATATTGTATATTATGTATGGGGGAGCATTACCATGTATAGAAATATATCTCTTACAAAACCAATTTTGAAAAATCTCAAAAATAGTAAACTCTACTAAGTTGGAGACATAAGGTGATGGATACAGATGTTTTTGAACATTCTTGAATTCAGTTTTGATTGATAAGTGTTTGTCACTAATGCCAAAGGTGGATATTGTTGACATTTCAGTCATGTTTGTTATTAGTGACACACACTCATTTAGATTGTAAGTTCATATTGAGATTATTGTATAGTTAACAGTGTTAACCGAGCATTTTAGTTGTTACTAAGTTCTATAATTGCTACCAAGTCCTTTGGATAGATTTTAGTTTGCACTGAGCAGTTACTACTATGGTGGTGATCAACAGTGCAAATTAAGCATCTCAATATATGCCAAGTTTACCAGTGCAAACCAAGCTATGTAGTGCTTACCGAGTTCATAGTTGATGTGATGTGAGTCTAGTGTTAATCAAGCTACTCAATTTTTAAAAAGAGACTTAGTTTATAGTGAGCTTGAAGTGATAGAATTGACCAAGCTATGCATTATGAATCAAGTGATTCAGTTTATATGTCGACTTTCATAGTATTTGTTGAGTCACTAGTGTAGATCAGTTTTAAGACTACTTGGAACTGATTAGTATGGACAAAGCTTCTATATCTACCAAGTGCATGATGATGTTGAGCTTTGATAGTAGATGTCGAGTATCAAAACTTCACCAAGTCAATCTTCAAAACCTGAGCTTCTAAACTTTGGCCGACTTTGTAATTTTGTAATTGGATTGGTATATATGTAATGTATAGTATCATATCCAAATAATATATAGAAGTGAAGCAATGTAATCATTAGAGAAGAGAAAATTACAAAGGCTATGACAATATAAGGAGCAGCAAAGATATATATATCATAGTAAGGTGATTTGTACACTCAAAAGAATCTCATTCAGCAAACTATGTTGTAGATTAGAGCTTAGCTACTACTTCATCCTAACAAGTGGATTAGTCAAATCCTTTAACCAAGAAGACCTAATAGTCTTATGTAAATCTCTTTACCAAGTGCATACTTCATTGTATGTTTGTAAATTCTTTTGCAAGGTCGACCTAGTAGTCCTTATTGCTCGTAATAGGGCAGATCATCAGAAGTTATCGTTGTAAGCCTTAATAGGCCAACTTTATACTAGAGTACTCAAGCTTGTGGGTATCATCCCCACCCTAGTTTTACTTTCTATTTGGAAGGTCTCTGGGTCACTAAAATTGTGTGTTAAATTTTTGTTTATACTTTCATTTTTTCAATTTCTTATGCATGCATTTAGATCAGAACATACATGAAGGATTAATTGCTAATTAAGAATAAATTTTTGGCAGTTACTAATTCACCCCTCCCCTCTCAATAACTTAGCCTATCATAATATTTCCAATATATATGTTACATTCATGACTATGTTTGTCACTAATGTCAGCATAGCATTTTTCTATGGTATTTGATAGAAGAATAGCTATAAAGATCAAGTTGGTACAAATAGATCGTTGAGTACTTTCCATAATGAGTTTAATGGGAGAATATATTATGTATCTAGTATAGTTAACTAACCTTGAAAGCATAAGATATTAAGTCTAGAACAAGTTATGTAGGTTTTGGTGAAGATTTTTCTAAGATTGAGTTTATAGAGCGATGTTCTGGTAAACTTGTTATATCTCTTAGCAAAGTTGTTATTCTGAGATCTCAAAGTTAAGGATGTGAAGAAGACATATTGGTGATGATGTGACTAAAATTTCCCATCATAGTGATACGCGTATGGAAATTTATTCAAGTTACAAGGTGAAAGATTAATGTTATCACTATGTATAACATGTTCTTAATGTGGTCCTATAATAATTAATTGAGAAGGTGTAATAGCTGACTTAGATAATTGTTTTATGGATTTGGTATAAAGGAAGGACATTTTCCTTTATCATGCATGGATGAACGTGAATGATTGTAAGCATCACAAAGAGTAGAATGAAAAGATAAGTAGAGCAGAGCGAAGGTGAAGGAAACTTCACTATCAAGGTTTTATTGTGTGATCCAAAGTTTGATACTTGGATCTGAGGTTTGTGACCTAGTCTACAATGTCTGAAACTGATTGGTCCAATTGACAAGATAGAGGAAAGAAGTTAAAGTTTAGTACATACATTTATTCTGCAAGGAATAGTTGAGAGATCAATTGGACAATGAGTTCGGTGATCTTTCCCTAGAAGCTATTTGGATAGTGGTTCCTTCTATCTTCTACAACTTCTAACAAAGTTGGTACAACTCCTAACAGGGTTGGAATCTTCTAACAAGGATTCAAAGTCTCCTAACAAGGACTCATATGTACTAAATGTTGTAATAGACTCCTAACAGGGTCCATCCTCTAAAAAGGAATATTTATATTAATACATCATCTTGCGAGAATCATTCCCACTATGTACATCTTGTTATGGTTACTATTTACTTTGATTGAATTGATAAGATTGTTTAAGGTTGATAAATGTTTTAATTATTGAATAATTGATTCACCCCCCAACCCCCTTAGTAATCTTGATGCAATATTGTTTCTAACAATTAGAAGACTTAATTTCATAAGGTAACAAGGTATGAAGGTAAGTAGTGGCTATAGGAAAATTGGGTGTATGTTTTAGAGGAAGAATTGTCTATAATGAACAATTCTGGTCAATACACAGAGTGGTATCTTCAACATATCCTTTGAATAGAATGGTTGTGAGGAAATCATCATCATTCTAATGAATCATAAAGGTTTTCCTTTCAATCATCATGAGCTAACTTAATGAGTTTAACTCTGGTTCATCATCTCCTAAATTAGGCCACACAACTTGGTCATCTTGCAAGAGTGGTTTATCAGGAGAGTATAAAGCCAACTTCTTAATAGTGGATCCATTAGATATGGTCAATTTTCCTAATTGACAAGAAATACAAGCACTTTTTGTAGCTAACCAAGGTAATTGTAGGATAATAGAATAACCTCCTAAAGTAGCTTTAGGTGATAAAATGACAAAATCCACTGGATAATCCCAAGAATCCAAAATAACTATGACATCCTCTATCTCACCATCATATTTAGCTCTGGAACTATCAGCAAGGTGAACTATGGTAATGGTTTCCCTAATACTAATTATATTAAAGTGGAGAAGTACCTCCCTATTCATGACATTAATAGATGCACTTATGTCTATCAAAGTGTTTTGCACCTTACATCATTGATATATATTGTGACAATTCAGCTCCCTAGGCTAGAGTATTTTGGGACTATTGATTTATTCATCATAAGGTCATATAATTCTCCCATGACATGGATAGTTTGGGGGTCCTTATGCTTTCTACCAGGTTATTTTATACAAGCTTCTTTAATATCTTTGTTATATGTTGGAATTTCCTTGAGGGCCTCTAGTAATGGTATTTTGATTATCATTTGTTTCAATTGGGTGAGCAATTTTCCTACAAAAGGATTTTCAAGACTTGATGTTTGATAAAGTATTTGTGGAAATGGTGGTGACTTAGTTGTAGGATGATAGAACAAGAGGGAATTCTTCATTCAAGACTTTGTTGGAGTTTTGGATGATGCAAAAACTACTAAGCAACAAAATGCTTAATACCAAGATGACAGTACTCATACAATCTAAAGACTAGCCAATTCTTGTTAACAATTGCATGTGCAAAGCATTTGGGACCAACTTCAACAAAACCAAGGGTGGTTTTCTACTCTTCTAGCTCTACAAAACTAGGGTGGGTATACCCAGGGATGATTCAAGACTGGAAAACTATATGAGGATTATTTTTAGTTTCATTCTGATTCTCATCTCAAATCCTCAAATACATACACAATTCTTGATAACTTGATAAACACATCCCATATAACAGATATGGCAAAAAATTCTTCTATAGATCTGTAGATGTTTCCAATCAATAGTGGCTAACTAAAGCTAAAACATTCCATGCAGACAAGTACTGGCCAGCCTTGAAGATCTGAAGGAAACAAAAGTAAAATTGTTTAATTTTGCATTTTTGACAACCATTTGTGACATATTCCTCTTTTAGCTAGGTCAAATTTGATCAATGCCTAATCCATTAGGGAAATAGAGTCTATTACAAATTTTTAGATCTAATTTGTTGCCTTACAACAAATTTCATCAGCAATTCTTATCAGAATTTATCATTCAAAACCCTTTCCACTACTAGAGCAACCTTATCACATTCACCAAAGCTTTTACTTAATCCATTGAATTAACAACAATGATGAACAGATATACAACCTAACTAGATTGCATTCAATTGCACAAGCCTTTACTTATACAATATCAAGATAACCAAGTAATTAAAAGGAGACAAGATTCAGAAAGAACTGATATGGGGACAGTTTACAATTTGTATTCATTTTCTTTGAAAATTGTATACCATTTACAATAGACTCAGAATGACCTTCAGAAAGAAACACAACTCATTCTATATTCATGTATTCTCAGAGAATTGACAGAGAAAATACATCACAAACTTGCTTTCAAAAAATTGGACCAAAGACAGACTAAGCATATCACTTAGAAAAATAGAATTCAGACCTTTTTTTTTAGCCTTGGAATCTCACTTAAATAGTGTGAGATGCAACAAGATTCAGGCTAAGAGAAAGTGATAGGTGTCTTTTACAAGAAACATTTGCATACACTCATCACAAGATGACAAAAATGTGAGTAACAGAAAAAGTTTTACATCAAACATTCCTTTTGTGGGCCCTTTCTGTTACATCCTCTGGAATTGGCATAATGATTTGATTCTTTTATCTATCTGATTCCTCAGAATAAGTGACCATGAGGCTTGAAATTGATGTGTCTCCTTCATTTATCTGTATGTTTAATTTAATTTGGGGATTTTCTCTATCTTTTTCATCAACTAGTAAAGTAACAGTTACATCTGCATGATCTTCTACCTCATCATCTTCTGACATCTACTCTGTAGACATGAATTTGTCCTTCCACTTATTATAGACAACATCATCTGGCCAATCAAAACTCATAACTTCTCTTTGTACAGTTAAAAGGGAATTTGCAATTGTCTCCATATTAACCAATTCTTTTCAGATAGAGTTATAAAATATCTGCACTTTAACCAACTCCTCATTTGTTATTGCCAACAACAGATGGCTAGCTTCATTTATAACTCTATTTATTCTCTCACAAAAAGCTTCATCTAGCTCCCTCTTCCATTCTCCCTTATATTTTATTTTATCAACTGACTTTAGAGCACAAGGGAATAAATCAAATATTTTTGCAAAATACTTGGAAAGGCAATTGGTTAATCTTCTATAGAGAGAATCTTGTTTATCATCAAAATCCTGCAACTTATTTAGTAAGTCAAAAATTCCTTCTATTTGATGATATGTTAAATGAATAACAGATATACACATAGCAGTGATATCTGAGATTCTCTATGTCCACTTCTATACAATGGGTTTGAATATAGCTTCATTTTGCTTTAATTCATCCCTGATTGCTAAAATCTTTGACAATTGATCAAAGAATGTGGGCCACTCTATTTTGTCTATTAGATACATAATACCATGCCTCAGTTTTCCTTCACGCTGATTGTTAAGCTCTACATGCATGGCATACAACTTATTCTTCTCTTCTTCAAAATCATTTGTAGTATAGAACTGAGGTTTTTCTAGAATATCAGGTATCTCAACTATTGGAGTAGACTTGAAGGGTTCAATAGGTGGTCTTGGGGGGTAGGCAATCCTGGGTTTGCTAGTTTCTTCGATTTTTCTTTTCCTCGGTACCTTCTCCATTTGAGATACTTTGTTTTCTAGTGACTGTATCTATATACCCCTTTCCTCATATGCTTTCAAAACTTCTTCAAACCTAGCATTGAGTTGGGTAAATCTATCTCCTTCCTAGCCAGATACAACATCACCAAATTTTAGCACTTCTGAGGCCATTCCCATTATTTGCTTACTACTTACCTCACCAGCCCTGTATACTGTCAATGTACTAGTATGCTCTGCAATGGGAAACTCATTCATCCTAGTATTTTCCCTCTTTTCCATGGACCATATAACAAGGGCTTAGTGGTCATCACTAAATTTGACTCCTCTATGAGCCTGTAATATTTCTTTAGCAGTTGTTAGTTGAACATCCTTCTACTTCCTTACTAAATCAAAAACAATAGCATTTGCTATATCTCATTTCAGTAGAGGCGGACTCCTGACTATCTAACTATTTGCTTCCCTACTTCAGGAGTAAACTGGGCAAAATGATTCAAAAATTTTGATATCACCTCTCCCTTAATAATTGGGTCAGGTTTATCCGGTTTCTCAGCCTTGATTTTCTCACAAGCTTTCTCAAAATTTCCCATATTTAATCTCCACAAAAACTGAGCAAAAGCCCTAGATCTTACAAAATTTTCATCATTAATAAATCTTTCAGAAGCTTGGGCAACTATTGGGTCAATTTCCTTACCTTGGTAATCAGCAATGGTTAGGTCCAAGGAAGGTGTAGGAGGTTCTTGTGGCTCTCCAACATCCAGGTCTGTAGAAGTGACAATCACATCCCCTTCTCCACCCATTTGTCTAAGCTGCTCCCTTAGAGATGCTTCATCATCTATCTGGATTGGGGATTGGCTTGGGGAGTTTTGTTCCTTTTGAGAAGAAGAAGACCCCTGCTCTAATTTTTTCCTTTTTGGAGAGTTGGCTGTAGATGGAATTCTTGACCTTGGCTTCTGATGAGGGGGTGCCTTTTGCACATTTTGAATCATGACATAACCTGCCCTTTTCTGCAGTGTATATTGGCCAGGATCTACCACATTTCTATTGCTTATTCTTCTTTGTACTTCTGCAGCCTTGTCTGGATGTGTCTCAGCATGCATAGCTTTCTTTTAATTCATGGTTTGAATTATTATGGCAAAATTATTCATTAATTCTTGTATTTTAGCTCCCTAGTATTTCTTATCTTTCAATCGGTCATACTGGGGGTCAAAAGAATTAATGAATTCAAGGGTCTTACTGAAAACTATCCATTTCTCTTTCCTCAATTCTTGTTCTTGCAATGTGAAGATATTTCTAATTATATCTTCTGGATAGTAAACTTGATGTACCATATGAGAAGCTCTCACCCTTTCTTTTAAAAGGTCATAGAATCCTTCAAGGTCAATGAATCTGACGTGAGACTCTGCCATGTTATATCTATCCAAAAACAAATTCAGGTGCTTCCACCCTTTTCTAAAAAAGATCACAAAATCATGCACTATAGTAACAATTGGAAAGAAAGTGCCCTTCTTAAACAATTCCCTCTCATCTATAGTGCTTATATGCCATAAGAGCTCAGCAATCCCTATCTTCAAGGGCACATGAAAAGGCAACACGTGTGGCTTTCCTACAAAACCATATACCCTTATCATAGTTGAAACATTATAAGGGATTATATCCCCCCAGTTATGACTAACCAATAGTCCTTGTGCATGGTCCTTAGGTCTAACCAATTCCAACAATTCTTGTGGAATTCTAGGGTTGTCACCTCTCAAAAGCAATCTCAGCCTAGATGCGAAATATCTGTCAAATCTTACATAACTAGCATCTGTGGCTTATGAAGTCATATCCACACTCCACAACTGCATTGGATTCCTCTCTCCATCCTTGGTTGTTTCCAACTCCATACCCTTGGAGAAGAAAGTATATCCCTTGTATAAGCACACATGCATCAGCAATGAATACCAACAGAATGGTTTATTTACTTTTCCCCTTGCTATTCCAACCAAACCATTATGAATCTCTTTTGCTAGAAAAGTGGCAAAACCCAGAATGGTACTCATTCCAAATTGAAGGGTTTGAGCCATTATAAGGAAAACAGAACCTGGAATTTGATCACCTTCATCTATCCCAAAAATCTTGCAAAGAGAAAAACACAGTGCTTGAGATCTCAAGTTGAAATGTCTTCTCAACAATGGCTCTGGGGTACTGG
Organism: Cupressus sempervirens; assembly: GCA_028749045.1. Classification (NCBI taxonomy): domain Eukaryota; kingdom Viridiplantae; phylum Streptophyta; class Pinopsida; order Cupressales; family Cupressaceae; genus Cupressus; species Cupressus sempervirens. The sequence continues at coordinate 440,995,802 of CM053786.1, read as the reverse complement.
CTGTAATCACAGGCAAAGTGCCAATTTTAGTAGCATGCTCTTGCAGTGGCTCTGTTCTTAGGTAAATTCATTGTGCATCATATCTAGCTTGTAAATCATCCATATTAATGATTTCATGCATAGCGTGGTTAGGGTTAAGATTGAAAACTTCACTGAATAGCTCAGGGAGAACCCTAAAAAGATTGACTCCAAAATGATTTTTTACCCATCCCGTAATAGGATCATATTTCTTTGCTAGGTCCATCAATAAATCACTATAAAAGAAAACTGTAGGGACTTTTAATTTACCAATATCAAACTCCCAAACATTGTTCATAGGAGTGTCCAATTTTTGCTCTAAAAACCATTTCTTAAACAACTCTAGACCTCCTATGGAAACCTAGACATCTCTTACCCAGTTAGCTTTGTCATAAAAAACCTCTGCTGCAACTAATCTAGGATGTTTCCGAATGAGTTCCCTCCCCTTATTTATTTCATGCACTGATAAGGGGAATTGTTCAAGAAAATCATCATGCACAGAACGTTTCAAATAATCTATTTGCCTAGTAGACTCTTTTCAGGGAGGCATTTTGAATGAACCCTAGGAATTTCACAATAGTAGATACTTTTAAATTTACTTAGAAGTCACATAGTACTTACCTGCCAGAATTTGCACTTCTACACTATGTGATGTCTTCTACAATTTTACTGGAGTGTTAACCAAGAATTTCCATGCCCTGGCTCTGAAAATTTTGTATGCCTTGATGTTCTCTCTATGCTTTGGTGGTTCATTAATGGTGAAATCGTGGGCTCTTTTCATAAATTAAAATCACACGCATAAGGTCTGAATCATATTTACTCTCAGTAACTGTTGCCCTCAATTTTCACCCAAGTTTGAATCTCATCCATAGATTTTTACCAGATCGGAAGGTTCTGATTTAAAAAGGAACAAGCTTTACGAATTTTAAAACAATGCTACGTGTCATAATTCTACTTCCCTACATTATTTAAAATCCTTGCATATTAGAATTGTGAGGAAGCATTGTTCGTTGATCAAGACAAGATCCACAATTAGACTAATCCACTTTCTAATAAAAACCAGTTAGCTGTATTGACCAATAAGAAATTTCCATATGAGCTCATGCCATCTAGCAACATTCCATGCCAGTAGATCCCATATCTTCTTCTAAGTGAGCAAGTACTTGGCATCATTCAGTCCACATGTTGTGCTGGCACATTCCCACTTTCCTTATCTAACGAGCATCTTCAAATTGTGGGCTTGCACCAGTCATCGATCTTTAAAAGATCAACGGTGATACTGATTCTACCCTGCGGGGCATCTAAGCCAAAAAAATTTATGTCATCATGGACACGTGTCTGCAGGGCACAATTCCACTTTGTTTAAACTTCGCTCAAATTCAAAATGTGGGGAAGCGCCTTTCGTTAATCAGGATAAGAATCAACGATCAAAAACACCTCTTCATTTTATGCTCCATTATCCACTTGGGCCAATGACATGACTGCTTTTAACCCACATGTTCTAACTATTGTATTTATTTCTGACACCTTTTGGGCCTACATCATAAGTAGCTCTAGCTAAGCACAATTGGTAGATTCTATGGCATAACTTCTACATTTTTCCATAGTCTGGCCCCACTGTGACATGCATCACAAAGGTGCATTCTCGCTTTTCTATTCTGACTTGCAACTTCATAATGTGGGATTGCACTAACCATAGATCTTCGAAAGGTCTATGGTTGATAAGACTTTATTTCCATTTAGCAGTCAAACTCCTTCAATGGCACATCTGGAAACACATGTCATCAATCATTTACAGCGTGGCACACTACATTACAAATACCCGACCCCACCTTTCCATATGTCAAAAATCCACTTGCTCACATTATTTATTTCCTATGTAGTTTCAAATTGCGGGCATGCGCTGGCCTTTGATCTCTGATAGATCATCGGTTATAGAAACTTTTCAATTTGAGTAGTATATTGGCTAAAGTGATGAATGATGTTCCTCCACCTATTCCAACTCATCTAACACACACCACAAAGGACATCTCACCATTATTTTTTTTACAGTGGGCCCATCTCGTCAGACTGTGCCACTTGTCCAACTTTCACTTCCCCGCATTATTTATCTGACGAGCATCTCCTTCTTGCGAGAAAGTGCTAGCCCTTGATTGAGATGAAATCAATGGCTGATGCTTCTTGGTGATAAACTGCATATTTCTGCTGGCGAATCCACCAATGATATCATGAGAAAATTAGGACATGTCCAAAAGTACTGACAAACCTACAAAAGTTCCTGACAATTTACGATTCACTAGAATTTAAGAATGTAAAGGCTACGTGTCAGCAAGTCGCATGCCTGCATTATTTAAATACCTTGCATCTTTAAATTGTGGGCATGCAATACTCATTGATCTGAATAGGATCAATGATTAAAAAGAATTTGCGTCATCAAAGGTAATTGCTAACAGAATGATTAAGCAATTTGTATGCTAAGAACAGTCACGTAAGATTAAACAAAATTATAATGACCTCATGCTTATGCAAGCCCTCCCTTAGGGAGAAAAATATATCAATGAAAGCATTTTTCTGAAAAAAATTTGAGGGTATTCTAAAACTAGGGCAATCTAATGATTTGAAAAACACAAGGAACAAAACCCTAATTTTCAAAATTTTAAGACTTAAATGATTTTTCACAAGATTTTCCCTTAACCTCTGCATAGTGAAAAATTAGACCAACAGACTTCATCAAAAGTAACCTCTATTGTTACTAGTTCTTTAAAATTTGAAAGAGTGGATCCATACCTAAGGTGTATATCATTGATTGAATAGGTTTGTTGTTGAGTATCATTAGAAGAATACACTTTCTTTTGAGGAGTCATATTATTCAGATTTGATGTTGGTTGAGCAGGTAACTAAGTTTATTTAGGTGGACAATTATTGGTTGCATGAGGAATGGGCATTAAATCTTTCTGTTGAGGTTGTTGAAAGGAATTATACTATTGAGTAGGCCACCACTGAGAAAATTGTTTTAAGTTATTCCATGGGGCTTGCCATTGATTGATTGGTGCTACCAATTTTGATTAGGTTATTGTCAAGTTTTCTATTGTGGAGGGGCTTTGTAGTTCAGTTATTTCCATTGGTCAGGTGGAGGTTGTTGCTAAGATTAGTTATTCCACATAGGTTGAGACTGAGGAGGCCAAGAAGGATTCTAGTCATTTAGGTGTGAAAAATTATGATTTGACTATTGATTATTAAAATTCCCAAAATTTTGGAAAGGATCTTGAGGCAGACCTTGTCTCTAATCCCATGGTCTCCTTTGAGTGACATATGATATATCTCCATTTCCATCAATTTCTTTGAACTCCACTAGCATCTTTTGTGGTTGAGTCTCTAGATTAGCAACCATCTTACACTTGCAATTTCTCTTCTTCTCTCGATAGTAAGAGCATAACTCAACTAACATAGCATCAACTTCTTTATGTTTCCTTCTAGCTTGCATTTTATCCAACAAGGTTGCAACATTATTGATAATATCTTTCTTAAAATAAGATAAAAAAAAATTGAAAGATCCATTTTTGACACACCAGCTCCATCAATCTTCAAGGAATTAGAACAAATTCCTCTTCCTTTTTTTTACATTATCCCTTGAGTAATTCTTACAATATCTTTTGATATCCTCCCATGTACATTGTGTAATATCTCCTCCATCCATGAGGTCTAGGGCTTGCACACATGTTTCATCTACACCCCTTAATAAAATATTCTTTTGAGATGAGTCATTTCGTAAATGTTTAGTATTCCTTTGTAAATTATAAAGGAATTTTGAAACATAATCTTCAAGAGTTTAATCATCCCTCTATTGCATCTTGAAGATATCATATCCTCCCATACTCCCTTTGCAATAATCTTTATATTTGTCAAGAATCAAGTTCTTCATTCCATCCCAGTCTACTATAGCATTAGCTTCTAAACCCATGAACCGTCTAAGAGTTCCCTCTTTCAAAGTAGAGGCAACCAATTACATTTGATAGGCATCAGTTGTGTAGTCATAACCTCTAATGAAAATGTCAAACTCAAAGATAAAGGTTTTGGCTCTTCCGTAGTTAAGCCATAGAACTTGGGAAGTATAGAGGTAGGAATCTTTTTCAGATTATTTTTATCTTGGAGGTCAGGTATGGGAAATGGAAATGTAGGCTAAGCCATTCTGGGTGGTGGTGGTGGTGGGTATCCTTGCTAGAAAATGACAATGGTTTAAGGATTATCCTGATATATAGGGGAAAAAAATATTATTCAAGCCTAATGATTCATCAGATGATGATGAAGAGAGGTTTAAATTATAGGATGCAAAAGGATTTTCAAATAGTGGCTCCTCTGTAGCAACTATATTTTCTTCGAGGGTTTGATCTTCTTTAGGGTGTTGATCTTATTTCTTAGGATATACAATTTCTTCTATTTGGAATGGGTCCTTTTTAGGAATAAATCTCCCAAGATGATATCTTCACCTATGCATGTAGATAAAGTAATACTAAGTTGAACTTGGAATGAAACTTGAAAAACTAATATGTATACAAACTCCTAAAAATGACCCTCAGAAAAGGTTTAAATTGACACCATCCTCGGCAATAGGGCCAATAATGCTTGGTAAAATGATTGTAGTTGAAACTAAAGTTTCTTCATATGGATTGTGCATCCAACATAGCATCCAAAACTACCCATTAGACCCATTTAATTAATTGACTAGGGATGTAAACTTGAAATGATGTTTGCAAAGTATATGCTTTGAACCTCTTTAACTTTCATTTCCTATCCTATGGAACTAAGAAAAGAAACACTTAATCTATATTAAAATATAAGAAACCTTTAGCTAAATGGAAGAAATAAAATACAAATAGGATTTTATACTATTTTCCTTTGTTGTAGGAACAATAAAGATCTTACTTAATCCTAACAAAAGAAAAACTAATTCTATCAACTAGGTTCACTCACCAAGTGGGGCCCCTTAGGTAAGTGAACAGCTATAGATATAAAATTAAAATACTAAAGCACAACAATAAAAACTTGTATTTATATCAACTCATTAAATTGTACAAAGTAGAAATGATAGTCTATATCATAAATATGTTATTGCAATTACAAACTCCACTGAACTATCCTCTAGGTCTAATTCAATAGCTTTATTTAAATAAACATAAAAAAATAACTTCCTAAGATCTAGATTCAATAATAAGAACTTAGAAATTCATTGAATTATTACATTGTGGTACACATCTCAATGGAATGAGTCTTCAACAAATACATGTCATAATGACTCTTGGATTTGTGCAACAATTAGTAGTTAGATTGAATTGATCTTCAGCAATTCATAAATATCAGGTAACCACATAACTATACTATTAATGTCTTCATATACATTCCTTCCTTAGACTTATTCTTGCAATAGATTAGTACACATGCAATAATTTGCAGCACAAATTTACTCCATTAATTCATGAAAGACATTTAATGCATATATCAATCCTTACTCACAATTCATAGTTGCAGGAACCTACCCATTAATAGTATGAAAGGAAAAAGGTATTCACATCTATAAATTACACATTTATAATCTTGTTTTTGTATATAATTTTTAACCATGGAAGTATATCCAAGAAATCATATAGTATCATTAAACTTATAGAAAAGCAACGTAGTTATAGGTTTATATAGAGCATTATAGTAAAAAGTCTTTCAACTTAAACCTGAAATATCCCTTTAAAACCCATAGACTTGTGTCAATCCTTTATCCCATCAATGTCATCTATCCTTGGCATAGGAAACCTATACTTTACTATTATTTTATTCATAGCTCTTGAATCAGGACACATTCTTCATTCTCCCTTCTTCTTAGGTGCCAATACAACATAAGGACTCAAGCTTTCTCTAATCAAGATTTTTTGCAAATGCACTTGTATGTTAAGTTCTTTAGTCTTTGGACATGTCAATCTATATGGTGATTTATTCAGAAAACTAGCTCCAAGAATCAAATCCATACAATAACTTATACTCCTTACTAGTGGTAAACCATTAGGGATATCTTCAGAAACAATCTCCTTATATTCATTGGAAAAAATTTCAATTTCTACTCACATTCAACCAACACTATCATCCTCTATTGTTACTTGGCCTCTATTGTCTTCTATTTTTTGGCTATTACTATTTTGTGCCACTTGATCATTATTGTCACAACTTGACCCTCTAGGAATTACAACAAATAGACTTGGTTCTTCTTTATGTCCTCAATTTTTTTCCCATTGACCATACAAACTCTAACAGTGGTACAATCTACCTCATCTAGAACTTCAATCAAAGGCAACATTTTTTCTTAACCCTATTCACCCAAAGAGTATATTGGCTACATATTCCATCATGCACAACATGTCTATCATACTATCAAGGTCTACTCAATAGAATATGACAATAATTCTTATGCATAATATCACATAGAAATTCATCAAAGTAGTTTCCAATATTTAATTTTACAACACATTGCTCACTTAACAACAACTTGTTGGTGTTTTTACACTATTATGCAAAAAATACTTAATACCAAGATAAAATGATCACATCAACCTAACGATTAGCTAATTCCCATAAACAATTATATGTGCTTCAGATCTAGACCCAACTTCAACAAAATCAAAAAAAAAAATTCTAACCTTTAGGCTCTGCAAAACCAAGGTGGTTGCACCTAAGGGATAAAAGATTGATAACATGATACTACACACATATTTCACTCATTCCATGAAATTCTATAACAATACACTTCTCTTACAGTAGATTGGTCACAATTCTTTTTGGACCTACAAATAATTCTAGGCATTAGCAGCCAACTAAGACTTAGAGGTTAAATGTAAACAAATGTTGATCAGCTTTGCCACTCTTAAAACATAAAATTGATTTTATTTGATTTTAAGCTTAATGCTCATTCATGTTTTCTCCATCTATAGACTAAACTAATACATCAGTACCTCATCCATTGAGATTTAGAGTTTATCCAATTTTCAAACATGATTGACTGCATTACAATCAATGATATCAACAATTCTCACTAAAAATCATTCTTATACACATCCTTCATATTACCTTAGAAATATTATTAACTTCACTAAATCATTTACTTAATTCATTTGAACTAAAAGTAATAGTGAAATGACATACAGTTTGACATAATTGCATTCAATTGAACAAACTTTTCTCATACAATTTCAAGATAACCAAGCAATAAAAATTGAGACAAGGTTTAGGAAGAAAAGATTTGGGAACAATTTATCTTTGTATTAATTTCCTTTAAAAGTTGTATAAAAATTGTAATAGAACTCAAAAATGACTCAAGATAAGACATTAAACCCTATAACTTCAATGTTTTCTCAGATATTTGTAGAGAAAACATCATAAAATTTACACCAAGAAACTGGACCGAACAATAGTAAAAAATACTAAAATTGTAAATGACTCAGACCCCTCCTCTAGTCTTGGAATATCACTTAAATAGTATGAGATGCAACAAGCTTTAGGCATAGAGGAACTAACAGCTGTCCTTAAGATAGAAAAGTATCAACAATGCTACTGTCAAAAAAGACAAAGAAATGTACAACAAGAAAAACTTTACATTATAACACCTTTTTTTGGGACCATTTTTTGTTACACCCTTTGTTGCATTTCTTTGTGAGTGAAAATTTTGATGCTTGGCCTTATTATTGTTGTTTCTCCTCGAAGGTTGTAGCCAATGGGATTGATTGTGACATATCTAGCTTTGCTTGTTGCAAACTGACTTCCACTCAAGGCTCTCCATGTATATCATCATGAACTAATAAGATAATAGTTAGATCTATTTTCTCTTCTACCAAGTCATCACTCTACATTTTTGTGGTAGCAACTACAATTGGTTGCTCACCTTTTTCCTCTTCTTCTTTTTGATCTCTTGCTAATATGTCAATTATCTGTACCTCATCTTGTTCAATTTCCTCACCATCATCAATTTCAGCATCTTCTAATTGCTTACCATGAGCGATATATGCCATCCACTTGCCATAAAGTGTGTCATCTAGCCAATTAAATTGTAGAATATCGTGTTGTTTCTTAATCACATATTCAGCATTTTTGTCAATTTCAATAAAATCTTGTTTTAAAGAAACAAAAAATAACCGGAGTTTTACAATTTCTCAAGTAGTAGCTACCTAGCATCCATATCCTCTTTCATTTATGACTCTATTCATCCTTAGACAAAATAGGTCATCTAATTCTTGGGCCCATTCCTTCTTACTTTTCAATTTATTCTTTTTACCTAAAGCATGTGGGAACAAATCAAATTTAACACTCTTGTACTTGTCCAAATAAATGACAATTCTCCTTTGTAGCTCAACTCTTTTATTATCAAATTCTAAACTTGATCATTGGCAATATCATAAGTCTTCTCTATATGTTCATGTGATAAATTGATGACAAAAAAACATAAAAAGGTGACCTCTTTTCTTCTCTTACTCCACATGTTGAAAATTGGTTTCAAGGCTTCATCATTTTCCTTTATTTCATCCCATATGTTGATTGTCCTTGCTAGTTTCTCATAAAATGAGGGCCAATAAATTTTATCAAATAAATACGTGAGGGCCTTTCTTAGCTTATCTTAATATTGTGCATTCAATTCCACATGTAATGCCCACAATTTTCTCTTTTCTTCTTCAAAATCTTATGCAATATATTACTATGGCCTCTATGGTGTATCTAGAATCTCAATGAGGGGAGTGGATTCAAAAGGCTCCACTAGTGTGTGAGGATAGGTGATTCTTGGCATAATGGATCATCCCATCACTTTATTTTCAAGTTCAATTCTTTTTTGAACTTCTTTATTCTATGCATCTAGAACCTTCTCATACCTATCTTGTAACTCCATCATTTTCTCTTCATCTATTAGAGTTGTGGCTAAGGTAAAGTGGGCTGATCCAACACCCAGATGTGCAACTTCTACACTAGTAGTTTCTTCAACTATTTTCATAATTAGGTTGCCTATGAACCCAATATCATTAGGCTAGGAAGAGCCATTCCTAGATTCTTTTCTCACTACCAAATGACCAATGTAGCCTAGTCCTCACTAAATTTGGCACCTTTCATTTCTTTCTTCCCTTGATCCTCTATACTCATTTTGTTTGCAACAGAGTTAAAAACCAAAGCATCCGCAATAACCTAATTGGGTAGCAACAAAACACTAGATGCTTTTATCATTTGTCTCCCTTCTTCAGGGGTCAATCTTTTGAATTCTTACATCATTTTTTCCTTTATTTTATTTTTAACATCTACCTCTTCCATTTCTGAATGCTCTGTTTTTCAGCTTATTGCATCTTTCTTCAAACATGCCCATGTTTTTCCTCTAAGCAAATTGGTAAAAGGCTCTAGATTTGACAAAATTATCGTCAGAGATGAATTCATGGGTGGCATGTTCCATTACAAGGTCCAACTCTCTTCCTTTGTACTCTGCAACTACTAATTCAAGGTTTGGCATTGGAGTTTCCTGAGGATTTCCCTCTTCTAACTCTGTTTGAGTAATGAACACTCCCCCTTGGGATCCCAGTTATTCAAACTGCTCCCTATTGAGTTGTTCATTTCCTATTTGTAGTGGGGACTGAGTAGGTGAATATTCCTCAATTTTGAGGTGCTTGTTCCTTTTCTATTTTCTCCCTCTTGGGTGAGGGCTCATCGGGTCTTTCCTCAAGAACTACACTATACTAATACATTTGGAGTGAAATTATGATAGAAATTTGTGACGGCGGGTAAATGTTATGTATTTTTGGCTTTTTTTTTTCAATTATAACTTGACGACATTGCAATTACGACGCTAACGGGTGAAAATGTCGCAATTGTGACGCTAATAGGATATAAGGAAAAAAAAAGCAAAAAATGTTGCTCATTTGAAATTTGTATCTTCAGAAGTGTTTGTATTAACCGGACCAAAAAATAGGAAAAATAGTAAGTGCAGGAAAATGCAATTGCTCTCCAATTTTTTTCCCCAAAATTTCCCTCGCCTTCATTCTAAGGAAGTGAACAGTTGTCTAATTTCCAGTAGCAAAGACTCGTGGATAAACCAGGAGGAGATACCAGGTGAAACTAGGCAGAGATAAAAATGGAGAAACCTTTCAGTGGAGAAACCAAGCGGCGAAGATACTGTACATACGGCTCAATCATTGAATAATGACTTTGAGTCTAGTGTGGCAGGATAGACAAAGCCTTAAAACTCGATAAGCATTGGAACAAATGAGGATGGGTTCGATTGGGTGTAAGAAAAATGGCCGAGTGCTAAGCATGCTTCTGTCAATGGATTCTGTAGTCAGCAACAATATTTTGGATGAGGAATGATAAAGGTGCATTCGTATAGAGATAACAGACATAGTGGGACCAGGGAATCACATCGAAGCATCGCAGTGGGACCATGGGAGAAGACACAATACTAGACAGGGTTTCCAAGGGGACATAGCTCTATGCACAATGAAAGGGCCAAGGTAACATTCAAAGGACTCTTGCCATTGTAGTTTTTATTGTATTTTTTTATTTTTGTTTTTAAGGGCTTCTACAAATCAGATGGAATCTTTGTTTTTTAAGAAAGATCTTTGGCTATCTTTGAAACCCCAACACCATTCCACTCCCTAGACCTAGAGCTAGGCCCTAATGAGCATCGTTTCATCCCTCTCCTCTCTGAGCCGATACTAGAGAATCACCACCAAATGAGAGTACCGATCAATTGAAATGGATTTATTGATTCCAGGCTAGTGTAGAAAGATTATTTTGCATGCGCAATAGCTAGTCAGAGCTTACCCAAGAAGACTGGTGATTGTCTGCACTTCACAATTTAGATACTTCATCATCTCCTTCATTTTCTTCTTCTCCGTCCACTTCAACCTCATCCTCACCTTCATCTTGGTATATAAAAAAACCTTCATGCTAAGAAAAGGTTATCCTAGACCCAATGTTCAACTTTTGCTACTTAAGGTATGCTCACCATAATTTAGTGAGTACCCAGGAAACCATATTCAATCAAATAAAAAACATTTTTTTTTCAATCACAAAATTAATGTTAATGTGCAAGATTCTGAACAAGCACAAAAAAAGAGAAACATACAAACTTACGTTCTTTTCACCTATGTCAATAGCCACATCCATTGCTTCATCCAGTTCATAATCCTGGATTAAATGACAATAGCCAATGCTTATGATACCATATATTTCATATAAGTTTGGGATGTAGAGTTGCATTAGATAGACCATAATTCACATGGAATACATCTTTAAAACCACAAACTATGTTCTCATTTAATTAAGGACAATATTATTCCAAGGTGTTGCAGCTACAAATGGAGATCTCTTGTCAACAATAAAACTAGATTAATCACCTCATGTTTTTGTTCCTCCCTTTGTTTGGCTCGTAGTTTGTCCATTACATCTCTTGATATAAGACTACCACTCTGGTCTTGACAAAGAATTAGCAGAAATTTCCAAGAGATACAAATATATGAAAACAAATAGATCATTCGAGTATATCCATTACATGCAATTCTGTATGATTTCAACAAACATAAAAATTGATAAAGGATTTAATGGAACAATGTGTAAGTAACATACACATGTATGAGTCTCACTAAAAAACTGTCCAAATCTTTAGATTCCTCAATGATTCTTGAAAACTTATCGATTTGGATCTAGTTTTTACTTTTTACTATCTCAAAAATTCTAGTAAAGTTTTCCATGCTTGCAAGCATTAAATTTTCAATAAACAATATTTCATCTAGGCATGCTACCAAGCACATGGTGTGCATTCTGCATTCTTGCTAAGAAAGATAAACATCTTTTTGATTCCTAGGATACTGATTGTTGGAAAAATATCTTAAAAATTTGAAATGAATGATTTGACAAATATTATACCTGTAATCATAGAATTCCAAGAAACTACATTCCACTGAGGCATATTGTGCTAAAGCCACATAGCTTATTCAAGTACAAAAACATATGAAGAATTTCTCACCACGCAGCTTATTGGTGCACAGATTATGTGAGAAAAGTTTTATGCCACGCTGCCTATTCCTTCTTGAAAAATAACCCAACATTACTATAGTTAAAAGTAAACTTTCTCAGCTTATGTATAAATGGTCCAGTCACTCCACACCAAAAGGGAAATGTATTAATTTTTTCTGTGGATTAATGTCTATATGAGTGTTGATTTGAGGGTGCAGGTGAATGGGTCCAAAACAAAAGCAGGTTTTTTACATGTAGAGATTGTAATATGCTTTCTTCAAAGATTCACACATTCATTGCTTATTTAATCTGGATGAAGCATCCACTCCAGATTGCTTTTTTTCTTTGATCTTTCATGATTCAGTTTCCTGTGTTGCAGATTCGATTGAGTTTTATATCCTAATATAATACATAATTTGAGTGCAGATTCACTTCTCAATTTAAAGATGATTACAAGCTACCCCGTGGCACAAAAATAGATATATCTAGGCTCCCTGGTCATATCCTACAGACAAAGACCTATATAAGGTGGTTACAACAACTTGTAGAAAATTTCTCCATACTTTCCCAGGATCCTGTAGTGACTAGTATTTCCCATTATAATCTTACCCTAACTATCTTTGGAAATTCTCTCCCTATTCAAGTGTATCATTGTTGTATATCTTTTCTCCTAACATTTTGGTCAGTTGTAAACACTTCCATAAATTAGCTCTCACCTTTTCATGGACCTCTGTCATTGCTTCTACTATATCTTCAGCATGAGAACTCCTCTTATCCATAATCTTCATATCCCTCAATTTAAAATATCCTCTATATTTTTTGATATACTATCTTAAAAGGACTAATACCATTTCTCCTATTTGTCCATTCATTATAGGTATATTGTTCCTATGGTATTAATGCATCCCATTCTTTCCCATGATCCTTTGTTGGACACCTTGACATGTTTTTGTTAAATAACAAAGGAGGGAGGGGGGCTTAATTTTCCTCGGCTATCGAATAGGGCCTTAAAAAACTCTCAGCATCTTACAAACTTAAACTTTTCCTATATCAACTTGGTAACTATATTAAAACTTCATAATAATATCTAATTCATCCTTCACTAGTAAATTGTTAGCTTTCACCAAGTATTAGAGTAATAAACTTTTAACTATATACTTCATGTACTGAGTTACATCAACAAGAAGTATACAAAAAAAAAAAGAATAAATTATACAATAATCCAGACATTTAAACACAATAATTTTTAACATGAAAACCCTATTAAGAGAAAAATCACCTATGACTGATCACATCAAATTTGTAGTATCAGATCTTCACTTCCTTTCATTTACTAATTATTTTCTCCTTGTTATATTTTAATTCATTTCTATCCCTTGTCAATAATGAATATGTATATTTTAGCTCTTCCTTAGCTCGTGTTCAGATGTTCTCTTATACCATAATCTTCCTTCCTTCCATACCTACATATTTCATGCTTAGATCTTCTCTCCCTTTGAAAAAAATGCCAAAAAAAAACTAAAAACTTTAATATAATGGTAGTTGTACCTTGTATCTTACATTTGCTAATACATTTTTCTTTTAATAAATCTTTGCTTTCTTTCTTTCATCTTCTTCAAATATTTAGGACTACATAAAGAGTGAACTCCTTCTTCAACTCCAAATAGATATTCCCAGGGTATATTGGTTGTAGTTTTTCTTTATTAATTTTTGGCTCTAGTTTTAAAGTCCCAGCTATCTTTTTGTGTACTATTTTCTCTATTTGGTGTGGATGGTTATCTTTGTGCCATGAATCTCCAACCATGAAACCCTAGTCTGCCATAGAAAGCCTACACTACATCCCTAGTTTTGTTAATAAAAAACACTACTGCTTTGCAATAAACTTGATGAACAGCTTCACAGTTTCTGAAGCCAGATGACAATGCAGATACTTGTTCTTGTGTCTAATGCCATATGTTGCATAGAATGAATATCTATTGTACAGATTACACTGATGTTGGTATATATTATGCTCTCTTCTGTATTAGAACATTCTAACCTTTTATTTATGGATGTGGTGCTCGATTTGGTCACACTATAATCTGTATCTGGTGTCTTATTTGTAATAGCTGGTTTAGTAACTACATAGATAAGCTTAATGTGATTTTTATAAAAATATTGTTATGAAATGGTGTTTCATGTGCTAGCCAATGCTGGTTTGAAGGCCACCCACTTCAATACCCTACTACCATTTATAGATACAGAGTTCTATAATATCATGAGAAACAATCAATATAAAAAAGCACATTCTCTTTGTAACATTTTTGGCTTTCATTTTAATTTCATCTTTTCTTCTATTGTGACAGGCAAGCTGGAGAGAAGTGTTACATTGAAGGCCATATGTGTAGGATTTAAAGAAACTACCGAACCTCTAATTTGTTTGACTGGAGGTAGATTCTTGATTCTTTTCCTTAGAACACTATCATCTTCAAAATCCTATATGAAATCACTTGAGTATAACAACATACGTATACATCAATTTGCTACATTAGAATACCCATGAATACATGCATGACTCTTACTAAAATTGGAAGAGAGAGAGAGAGAGAGAGGTGCAGAAGGAACTCATGTAGGTGCCACTAAATCTGATTTAATACTTGTACACCGGTCCCCAATAGTACCTTGTCACACCACTCAATCATGTGGTACTCTCAGGTCCACCTCACTATGCTTGTGGAGATAGTCACATAGCCCAAACAAGAGCACAAGGCATACAAGGAGGTATAAGCATACTCACACCAATCAATGTATATAGAGTGCAAATAAATCATAGGCTTATTTAAGAGAAAACATGGAGCAACACAACATGAAGCAATGGCCATAATGCAATATCTAAACACACTCAATCAACCAATACCCAAGAGGTGCTATTCATACTACTAGGACTTTGATGGTTGAGTATAGTGCATAGGGAATGTCACCACATGCCCATACATGTGTCAACTATCCTCACAAGTCACCCATTTCCTTGAGGAAGTGCTCATGGTATTATGCTCGTGGATTTAATTGTGAAACTACCCTCACAAGTCACCCATTTCCTTGAGGTAGCACTCTTGGTATTCTTGGGGATTTAATTGTGAAACTACCCTCACAATTAGCCATAGCCTTGAGAAATTGCTTATGGTGTGCTCGGGGATTCTATTATGCATACTACCCTCAAAAGTCACCCATAGCCTTGTAAAAGCACGTATGGCATGCTTGGGGATTCTATTATGTGTACTATCCTCACAAGTCACCCACAGCCTAGAGAAACTACCTGTAGCATGCTTGTAGATTCAATCGTACAGCTACCCTCACAAGTCATCATAGCCTTGTGAAAGTGCTAACGTGCTCATGGATTCTATTATTTTATTTTCCATACCTAGTCAAAGCACCCAATCCTATGGCTTAAAATTTTTAGAGAAGGTAACAATATAAACTCAAAAGACTTGATTGGTCTTCACCAATAGTGCAGGTCCCGAGATGATCACACAATATAATAACATGACTCCTTTAGCCAACATGCCAAGAGGGTGGATCTCAATAAGATCTCACATTACCAATAAATATCCCAATATATTAATATACCAAATCACAATATCCACAACATCTCATAGATCCCCTTTTACAAGCAAAGGCAATGTGCAACAGGCATACTCAGTTGGCATCTCAGCCAAGAGTATGAATCCCTAAGTGATCCAAAGTACATTTCACATCACATAGCCATATAATAGCACATGTAAAGTTTAGTGTATTAACACAAAGAATATAACCTCAAAATGACAAATTTCCAATCATGCACATATGCACACTCAATCGACCTGTGACAGACTGAAAATTGCAGAGAACTCAATTATTGGTGAAGAGAAAATAACATTAATGATCAATGAACAAGTCTTTTAAGACATCAAAATTTCTTATAATAACCCCATCCCTTCCAAAAAGTTTAAATTCTTCTAGATTATTCAGAATGGCAACTAGGCATAATTCCCAAGGTTCAATTACATATTTATTAATTACTATGGCCTCATCATTAGACATAATGAATAACTAGTAGTTGCATGCTTTTGTGCATGCAATGAGTTTGCCGATAAGAGAACTTTGGTCATCTTATGGTGGACTCTTGTCTACACAGAGAAAAAGTATAGTATTAATTATAATATTAATAATGTATGTAGTAGAAAAAAGACTTACTCAAGTTTAACCATGCATTAAATTTAACCGATTTAGCAACCAAAAAATTTTAAAATTGAGAAATTTCTGACATACTGACAACTTTTCTGTCAACTATTTAAATTTCGGGAGGAAAGATTTCACAAATAGCCTATTGGCTAAATTAAATATATTGCAAATAGACTTTTTTTTTTTGGCTAATATTTTATTATTCACTCATTCCCTTACTATTAGCCGAAGCGCCTATGCAAATAATCCAAAAATTGAAACCAATAAAGGGGCATTTGGACGGCGTAATCATTCTTATATATTCAAATGTTAGGACATTGACCCTTTCATATCTGATCACCATTTAAACCATCATAATAATAATGTAATTAAATATATGTATTTAAATAGCATTTAAACAGCAATAATGAGCATATATCAAATCTCTGAACCAAATAATAACAAAGCATTATCAACAACAATATGTCAAAAAATCAATAACCCAATAATTTATGTGCTTTTTCATGACTATGTTTGACTCATATAATTGTGATCTCTCTAGCACTATTATGTTGTTTAATATGTCTTGCTAAAGCTTGTAAATTTTGTTCCTTTTGCCATGTCATATAATATGTCTTGCCTTGTAGCTTATATGTTTTGAAATTGCTATTAGGCCTTGTAGCTTGTATGGTTTGATTGTTGGAGAGCTTCTACAGCTAAGCAAGAAGGTCGTTGCACGAGTTATATAGCCGCACATTTGGGTATGAAAATTGCATATTTTTTAATCTAATGTATATTTTAACTAGACTTTTAGCTTATATGTTTTGAAATTTCTTTTAGTGGCTTAATGTTGTAAGGTCTCTTGAAATAAGACCTTCAGGTGGTTGGTCAAAGTTTTACAAATAATCTTATCCACAAATTTTCCTAGAGCAATTGACTGAATGTTATAAAAGGTGATTGGATTAAATGTCTTAGGAATAAATTCAAAGAAAGTATTTTTAAAATATTAAAGTATTTAGCTAGGTCTAAGAAGATTTGTGTACTTTTGACAATTTTTCTTAGTTTGTGAAAGTTGTAGACTGAAGTTTTCATAGCCTGATTTTTGCTTTCTGTGAAGAATGATCATGTTAGCTAATATAAGTGAAGAACAAAATAGGGAGACAATAAATAGATTGTGGTCTAACTTGAAAAGAAAAGGTGATGGAAAATTTTATTGTCCTTGCAAAATTTGTAAGGGCTTAAACCGTAGAAGACTGCTAATCAAAACAGTTAAGAGACATTGTAGGGAGGATGGTCACATTCACGGGGGGCATGACTATCATCCACTGGTAAGTTGTTCATTATATCATTTTAACAATTTATATACATATGAAATCACTTGATGATTAGTTGATGATCATGGTTTATTTATGTTAATGAATTTTATATAGGTTGATCTCCCTAGGGAAGTACATGATATGAATCACAACAATCCAAAGAATATGGTTTTTGAAGTGGAGGAACATGGAAGTGTGAATATCCAAGGCAAAGATAATGATCCCATGGAAGATGATGATCATGCACCAGAAAACACAATTAAAGATGATGGTATAAATACATTGATCCATGACACATTTAATCCAAGCATATCTAATCATGATGATGATGATAGCCTCGATGTACCTCTATGTGAGAAGGCATACGAGCCCCTATACAAAGACTCCCAAACAACTCTTCTCTCTATTGTATTGTTGTTGTTGAACTTGAAGGTTATGAATGGTGCATCCAACATAACAATGTCACGTATGTTAAGGTATGTCATATATGTCTTTATAGTTAACAAAGGGTGAATAATGTACCACTAATATTGTTTATATTAACAACTTATATTTTTTGCTGTATATTGATAGGCGAGTTTTTTTTACCATCATCAAATATTCTACCTCGCTCATATCGAGAATTATCTTCTATTATGAAAGATATTGGAATGGAGTATCAAGAAATACATGCTTGTCCCAATGATCATATTATATATTATAAAGAACATGAATTTGCAACACAATGCCCTATATGTCATATGAGTAGATATCGAATAGATCGACTAACAAAAAAGGTGCCTCAAAAGGTTCTTTGTTACATCCCCATTATTCCACGGATGCAAAAATTATTCAAGTGTAGTAGCTTGGCTCAATTTATGGATTATCATGCACAAAATAGAAGTTGAGATGACATTATTCGAATTCCTGTGGATGGTTTGACATTTATGCACATAGAGGAAAAGTGGCAACACTTCAAAGAAGAACCTCGTAATCTCAGGCTTTCATTGGCAGCGGACGGTGTCAGTCCATTTGGAGAGATGAGATCTATTTACTTGGTGTGGCCTATTTTTGTTATCAACAATAACATTCCTCCGTGGATGTCAATAAAGAGGGACCACATTATGTTGGCAATGATTGTTCCAAGTATCTTATCATTTGATGGTTATTAATTTACATGTACTTACAAATCTTGCAGTAAAACGGTCACAATAATTATGTAATGTTACTATTCATTCAAGTAGGTAAATATCAAGTTAAAGATATGAATGTATATTTTGAGCCTCTTATCGACGAGTTGGTGGAGTTATGAAATGGTGTCACTATGTATGATGTGTCTAGACCAATAGGAAAAAGACAATTTCAATTCCATGCAATACTTGCATGGACAATACATGATGCCTTGGGGCTAACACATTTTTGTGGTATGTTATAGTGAATTCAAGTTGCGCACGATAACTCTGATTATAAAAATCAACATATTTAATAATCCAATTATATCATTATCTTGTAGGTCTTCAAACAAAGGGAAATTTTGCATGTCCATTTTGTGGTCCAAAGATGAAATCTTGTTATTCAAAAGGTTTAGGAAAGCAGGTGTTTGATGAGCATAGACACTTCCTCCACAGGAATCATAAGTATCGAAGTACGGAAAAATATCTTTTCAATGGGAAAGAAGAGACTACATCAAAGCCACAAAGAATGACACCTCACCTATGGAAGTTGGAATGTAATAGAATTAATCATTGAGGTAATGTTGTTCCACCTAATGGTTTATGTTTGTAATTTATATATTTCTATTGTGATTTTTGTTTACTAATTTTGTAATTGATGATCATGAAGGTTGTCAAGGCAATACTAAAAACCTTCCAAAGGGACTAAAAAGCTATCCCAGAAAATTTAGTAGGTTGCCCTACTATGAACACTTACAAATTGTGCATTTGTTTGATACTATGCATATTGGAAAGAATATAACAGAGACATTGTGGAAAATATTGGATGGAAGGCGTGACAAAGAAAAAATTGTCAAAATTTGTAATGACATTCATGAATCCAATCATGCATTGAAGAATTTCATTCACTCAAATAGCAACAGAGATCAGATTAATATAAGTGCCCTTCCTTGGTTATTAACGGAGTAGAAAAGTGATGCCATAAAAGAAGTAATACGAAAAATTTGATTTCCCACAAGATTTGCTGCGAACATAAACAATCTCATATCAAAAAAAAGTGAACTTGGGCCAGGGCTCAAAATGCATGATTGGCATAATTTCATCAAGGTAAGTTATGTTCTTCTATCTTTACAATATATTCATAAACTACGTGTACTGTTCATTATGTTATGTTAGAAAATATTGAAATGATTGGTTTATAATTACTGCAGTACGTGCTTCCTCTATCTCTCCCAGAGCACTTCAACAATAACATCAAACAAGTGATATACGATCTTGGAAAATATATGAGGTAAGCACTAATATCTGTTCAATTTGTTGTATATATTATTATATTTGCAATTTGTTTTTCTTGCTATGTAATCTATTGTATATTATTTTGTAAAGTCTCGTATCTATATTATTTTTGTGACTTGAATCTCTTAATGTAGGTGGTTGTCATCTAAAGAAATCCATAAAGAAGATATAAACTATTTGAAGAGTAGAATTCCTCATTTACTATGTGAAATACAAAAGTGTCTACCTCCAACTTTTTTCAATGCATAGGAACACTACCTCATACACCTAGTTGAGGAGATTGAATTGTGTGGACCTGTACACACTAAGTCAATGTGGATGGTTGAGAGGCATTTGAAATCTTTGAAGGCTTTGGTTCAACAAAGAGCACATCTTGAGGGTTCTATGGTAGAGGGATATATGGTATACCATACTATGGTGTACATTGCTGAATATCTTCCTAAGTTTGCATCAAATATCCATGTAGATCGCATTTGGGATCTTGAGCCTTTTAAAAAATTAGAAGGGGAGTACTTGATGGGGAAAGGTACATTGAGGAAAGTGAGAGGTAATAAATTATAAGATGTTATTGTAACAAATTATTTCTTAATCTTCAAAATAAATCGGTTGTAAGTTGTCTTTTTTTTTTTTGTACAGGTGCTCGAGAGTGTGATGCACTACATTTGTATATTGCAAACAATCTTTATTGGATGACGGTATGGATTGAACGATGTCAACATTTTGGTCGCACATTAACATGGGAAGGTGTATCTTTATTGGTTAAAGAAGCTCATCATAACGGAGATTTCAGTGTTACTCAAAGGGAAATAGATTTAACACGTGGTTCAAGAGATTCCCAGGTACGTACAAATTTATTAATCACCTGTATGCTTATCAACTCAGGATACAATAATTTTGACATGTTTCACATATTATTGCAGGTTAAACACCACAAGGCTATGTTCTATAATGGTCAAAATTTTTGAGTCAAAGTGTTGGATGACACAAAGAAAACTTGTGATTCAGAAATAACTACAGTCTTTCAAGTGACTAATATTTCATCTAGAAACGACTTACATCCTCAAGAGTCTAAAAATTGATACTATGGCATTTTGGATCATATACTTGAGTGTGACTTTAATTCCTTCAAATTAGTACTCTTTGTTGTCAAATGGTACAGGCTACGACTTAATCCAAATGATCCTGATAGAATTGTTATTGAACATGATAATGGATTTAGAATGGTTAATACAAGGTCGTTTGAGCCAGTTGGGGATAACCCTTATGTTCTTCCAAGCCAATGTGAGCAGGTATTTTACTTAGAGGTTCCACATAAATCGGGTTGGTCATTTTTTATTAGACATGAACTGAGAGGAAGGCCAATAAAGTTTAATGCGATGGAAGAAGAAGATACCAAAGAAGTAGAAGATTATGTAGATGGTGATCACGACCAACAGTTATTGGATGATGTTCTAGACACAAATTTTCATGAAGAAGAAGAAGAAGATGATGACGATGATGCTGCTACTAATGATGATGATGAAGATGATGTTGATGTTGATGATGATGATGTTGATGATGACGATGATGACGACAATGACGACGACAATGATGGCGATGATGGCGAGGATGATGATGATGATGACGATGATGATGATGATGACAAGGATGATGATGATGATGATGATGATGATGATGATGATGATGATGATGACAATAAGGATGATGATGATGATGGAATTTAGAGATATGTCATCAATCCTTAATCTTGAGCCTAGGGTTCACAGAAATTAGTTTTTTTATTTGGGTAGACTCATTTTTAGACTCAAGCAATAATTCAAGACAGTCATCATGTATATTCCTACTTGCATAATCTACCTTTCCTGAGAAAAAATTCTTTCGAGTCATGTTTACTAGTAACATAGAAATACTATAACTCTTCATTGCCTAATGGATTCAGGTACTTACTTGGCTCTTTGTTTTTCTTCTCAAAATTCTACAACAAAATGGTAGATACTAAAAATCTTTTACAATTTCAAATGTGTGAGGAATAATTCTTTAGTTGTCTCTTAGCTCTCTATAATCATAAAATTCATTTGCATAGAGAAGAAATGGAAAAATTTTGCAATATATCTCTAGTTATAGTTCACATAGGGAGCTTTCAATTTTCATAAATGAACTGTAAGGAGAAATAGGGTGGCACCACCTTCTAATTTTGAAAACACACTACCGATTCTGAAAACATCAATGATCTAGGGATAAAATCATCAGTGACTCATTTTCAATTTGTCAAGTTGGCAATCAATCTAGTCAAGTTTCTCCACATAAGCCTTTCCTTCCATTGTTGGCAACATATTCTAAACCCACTGGTGGTCACGAAGACATGTCACACTCTCACTATGTTGCTATGCATAGACATTGAGAAACTTTTGCATGTGACATATCAACCATCATTGATTCATCTTAATCTGATGATGCATATTTTACAAGTGTTTTAATGCAACTATGGTGGGTCCTTCTTATTTTCCTTTGGTCACCATGTCACATGCACTAAAGGTCAAGTAATTTTTCATAGCGACATGGTGCCCACCATAAATCTATCTATGATCTGATGGCTCCAATCAATATGTATCCTTTTCTAAGCATGGATCCATATATTATGTGACATCAGACCACCTTGACATGTTAGCATAGATATTTATAACTATTAACCATTTTGGTGGTGCTTTTTGAAATCAGGTCCCACCATGTTTTTAATTCATGAGAAGTTGCCATGTTGCTACTAGCAAAATTCTCATAATTTTTGGTGGCAACATAGTGACCACCACATTTTCTAAAGAAACCCAGTGTCATGAACTAACACATGTTCTTTCCATGGTACACTCTTTACTACATCTAACACATCTGATATTGCATAATTTTGACAAGGATCATTCATAATATATAGACTTTACGGTACCATATTCACTTTTGGCCCTGTCATGTTTCTCCTTTTCTTGGGAGGTTGTCAGGTCGAGTCCGATGAAGTTCTTACAATTTTTGGTGGTGACATAGCAACCACCGTGACTCCACAAAAATTTGATGTTGTAAAACATAGCATGTTCTAACCAATATCTCTTTTATAGTGCCTGACATTTTTGACATCCTATCATGCCACTGAAAATCACAAATAGTAATTAAAATTCAAAAGCCCATCTTTTGGAATTGGGTCTTGTTGTGTTTCTGTTTTGCGATGGTTGCAATGTTGTGAAGGGTAAAAACCTTAGATTTTTTAGTAGTGACATGATGACCAATGTAGATCTTTAGAAAGATCTGATGGTAAGAAACATTTTGGAGAAATACGATGCCAAAAATGAAAATCTTAAAAAGTTCCCAAAAATATATATCTTTTCAAAAAGATTTTTCCCACTCAAAACAAAAAGTGAAACATATGACCTAAGGGGCTTGCTTAGGGCACAAATCATACTCTAATAAGGGTCTTTCTTAGGGTTTACCAAATTTTAAAAATACTAAACCCTAATTTTTATATAAGAACCAGAGACATTCACGAAATGACATATTCATAAAAACATGAGGCAAAAATATGACCAACACAGCTTATGCTCATCCTTGATCCCTGAAACATGATAGGGTTTAGGGTGTCTCAACCTCTATAACTAAAACTTTGTAACCAATTCCTATAATGCAAAATTTTTTGAACTACCAATGTCAACAATCATTTTGCAATATTTTTCTACCATCTTACGTCTAGTTTTGAAAGACTTCTTCTTAAGATAGATTCTTCATCAAATCTTTCACTACACAAAGTTCTTCTTAACATCAATTTTTCTTTAGCCTCAAGTTCACTTGGTGAACCCCCTCAAGATCCCCTTGAATTGCAATATTTCATCCATTATTACCTTCATTCTTCCTACCACTATGTTTACATTCAAGGGATATATGTCCTTCTTCACCACATTTAAATAACTTACCACTAAATCTTCCTGTTCCATGACCACCTTAGTAAGAATTATCTCTTCCTTGGTATGAACTACCACCTTTCCACTTTGTCTTACCTTTTTGATCACTTTTCCATTCAAATTTTTCTTTATCTGGTACTATATTTTTATATCTATCATTTCTCCATAAGATCTATCTCTGCCTCTATGACATCTACCACCTCTACCTCTCTTTCTTTTTTCATGATTCTTTGTCAAGATCTCCTCACCTTTCGAGGCCTATTGATATGCTTCTTCCATACTATCCAATTTCACAAAACTTATTTCATCTTGAATTCCAGATCTCAAACCATTGAGGTACCTTGAAACTTTCACAACCTTGTCATCCACATGTCCATATCTGATGTCCAACCAATAGAATTTCTCAATGTAGTCCATTACAATCATATCCTTTTATCTCATATTTTCCATCTTCCTCAAAATACTAACTTGGTAATCAATGAGAAAAAACTTCTTCTTTACCTTGTTCACCATTTTCAACTATGTTTTGATCTTTTCTATTCATCTTCTCTATCTATCGATTTGTAAATTCTCCCACCATAGTGAGGTATTACCTTTCAACATAGTGACTTCAATATTCACCTTCCTATTATCATAACGTTTTTCAAACTCAAAGAACTTCTGCATATCAGAGATCCAATCTAACACAACATTGGTATCCAACTTCCCATCATAAGGAACAACTTCAATACCACACTTTGAATGTTCCCTGGGCAGCACTCTTAGTAGTCTTTCCTCATCTTGATCCTCTCTGGGTGCTTGATTAGGGTTTGGTGTCATTGTTTCATCATCAAGATACACTCCTCTCCTTTGGGTTATCTCCACAACATCTAATCTAGTTGTAATCTACCTCAATGTGTCCAATATGGCATTATTAGCATTTCCTCTACCTTGAACCATTTTGAAAAATAGGTTCCTACAAGATCATAACCCTC
This sequence comes from Cupressus sempervirens, assembly GCA_028749045.1. Taxonomy (NCBI): domain Eukaryota; kingdom Viridiplantae; phylum Streptophyta; class Pinopsida; order Cupressales; family Cupressaceae; genus Cupressus; species Cupressus sempervirens. The sequence continues at coordinate 440,970,909 of CM053786.1, read as the reverse complement.
TTCTAGTTATAGGTCAAATTCATAGATCTCACACCCTAAAACCAAAAACCAATCAAGATTATACAAAATCCAATAGCATAAACAACCTTTCTTTGATACCACCTGATGTAGGGAGGGCAACAAATTTAGGGCCATAGGCACACCCAACTATCTTAACACATTGTTGGGTAAACACAACAGGAGAAAAATAACAAAGTACAACACTAGTGAGAGATAAAATAGAAAATGTGTTTATTGATTCATCATAATACTAAAAAATATGCCCTATTGTTAGGCCTTCTAACATATGACCAATACAAGAAGAGGTATACATCAAAATTTATCCAACATGATAGGACTCTAACCAAATATCCAAACTCTTGCTTTCTAACTTCTATAATTTTTCTTGCTAAAGTCTCCCTCCTAAATCTAAACTAGACTTGCTAATTATACTTGCCAGAATGGCTTATAGAATATTTTAGATATTTACACAAGAGAAGGCCAACCTCATAAAGGTCTCCATGCATCCCAATGTACGATCCTTACATTAAACTCATAGCTTGAAATAAATGAACAAGTCAACTATCACTACAAACCAACACTAAAAAAATTGGGCAAAGAAGTAATCGAGTTTCAAAAAACCAATGAGCTCACTTGGCACTTGAAGGAACTCAAAAATCACAGGGACTCAGCCATAACTGCAACTTGGCAATGACTGATAAAATGCAAAAAAAGATGAGTGGGATAGCAATGCAACCTAGGATGCTCCTACATCAATTTATAATAAATATTATAGGACATCATTAAGATGTTACAATACAAACTATATTACAATAAACATTTCCCATAATGATGTTATCAATAGTTGGCCTCTTGGAAAATATACATTGAATAGTCTTCATAAAATCTCATAGAATGAACATCTTATTTTTCAATCTTGAACATGTATCTAACCTTCCTCTAAGGTTGTTTAACCAAATTCTTCTCTAATAAAAGATACAACTAATTTACCAATACCCACTTTTTAGAAACTCTCTCTAAAAGCTACCTCTAGAAAATTGTTAGCAAGAATGTTGATGGTATTCCTTTGGGGGAGTACACTAAGCATTGGAGAGTTTTCTAGCATTATTGACATGTTGTATTCATGACTATGTTTTTCATTGATTTCAACATAGTATTTTTTTTTTAAAGACTGACAAAGTAGAAAATAGAGAATGAGGTTGTGCAGAATGTGTATTGATGATGAGGTTAAGAATAGTTGAGGATATGTTCTGAATTATGTCCTGATAAAGTGGAGAAGTGTGTGTGCAAAGAGTCAAAGTCACAAAAGAGTTATTCAAGAATTACAGAGGATAGTGGGCAAATAGAGTACTAAATAAGAGGTTTCTAATTTTGGATTGTATCTCTTAACAAGGATAAAATCATGATGAACAAAGTTAGATAGTGATAGTAGATAGCTGGATGATGATGCCAATAAGTATGCAAGGTCAGAAGTCACACATGAGAGGTATTGTATTTATAGTAAGCTAAGTGTTTTCTAATTATGAAAAGAAGTAATGTTCTTAATAAGGTGCTATTATAATTAATTGGGAATGCCTCAAGGCTAACTCAAAGTATTATTTTGAGGATATGATATAAAGGAAGGTTATTTTCCATTATTGTGAATATTGTATCCAAATATTAGTAATTTTTGCAATCACAAATTGTACAAATGATTTGAAAATTGGAAAATGTGTGTAAGCCATCAAAGGGATTAGTTTGATGTGAGTTCAAAGATCTGGTATTGAGATTTGAAGAGGTTTTCTCTAGTGAAGAAGACAGAGAAGGAGTTCAAAATATTCTACATTCTATTATTCTACAAGGAATAATACAGATGCCAGTTGAACAATGTGTTTGACGGTCTTTCCCTAAAACTATTTTGATGGTGGGTCCTTTTGCCTTCTACAACTCCTAACAAGATTGAAACAACTCCTAACAGGTTTGGAATCTCCTAATTACATGGATTCGAAGTCTCCTAATTGGGTCTGATATGTACTAAATATATTTCATTGGTTGCTAATAGATTGCATCCTCTTACAAGGAACTTTAATATTAGTATATTATTTTGTGGGTACCATCCCCACTGGAGTTTTCACTTTGATCAAGTGTTTCTGTAGCTAACATGTTTGGTATTATTGTGTATGTGTATCTTCTTATGGTTGTTGATTTTATTGTTCACATGCTTAAGGTTTAATAAGTTTGATAAAAGTTATATTGATCTGATAAATGATTCGCCTCCCACCCACCCCCCTCTTAGTTATCTCAGTGGACTTTACTTTCTAAAAATTGGTATTAGAGCATCAAGTCCTTGAATGAAAAGCTTAACATCTTAATTAGATCAATGGCAGGTCATTTCAAAAAGAAAGTCCTAAGTTGGAGTTAACTATAATAGCTGGAAAGAGATGATGAAGATAGGTCTTCTATGTATGGGTCCAGGATATTGGCTAATGATAAAGAATGAAAAGAAGATATTGGAACTAAGAAAACTTGAGGAATACATTAAATTTGAAAGAGATATATTAAGGTGCAATATTTTGGCCAGAGAAGCATTATTGTCATCTCTTCCTGAGAATGAATACAACTAGGTAAAACCCTTAGAAATGTCTCATAAAATTTTGATAGCCTTAAAGTCTAATTTTGAAGGTGATAAGCATGCTCAAAGAATAAGATTACAAAATTGGAAATTTTTTTTTAAGATGCTAAGATGATGGAAGATGAATCTGTAAGAATCTATATTGGTAGAATATCATAAATTATTTTGGGAATTAAGTGTTGTAATGGATCTAAGGATGAAGATGAGATTCTATGAAGGATCTTGGAAACTTTAACACCACTATTCAAAAAGACATTGTAGATGATTGACCAAGTGATATATTGCACTAAGAAGTTTACCAAAGAGACTCTTCTTGGAAGATTGGAAGCAATAGAAGTGAGCTTGAAGTGGACTAGATTTTTTACTAGAATAGAAACTTATTTGGTTGCATTAAGTGTTCACCCTTCCATGTCAATAAGTGCAACCACCAATGGAGATTATTCTAGTAGCAAATCTAAGGAGGAAAGAAGAATTGAAGAAGGAAGTTCCCTACTTGTAAGGAGAGAACCAAATGGTAAGAGAATTATTAACTTTTGGACTTGTAATGAATTTGGTTGTTATGCTTCTCAATGTCCTAAAAGAAAGAAAAGGTATAAGAATAATTTCAAGTATAGAAGATCTAGATATTGGTTGTATGCAAATGAAGATGATGAATCTAATGAAATATTTAAGAGTGAGAGTGCTAATGAGTTAGGATTTGTAGCTATAAAAGAAGTAGTTAGAGAATAGAAAGCCCTAGTTTTAAAAGTTGAAAATAAATTTTATTGGATCATAGATAGTAATTGTTCACAACATATGATTGGTGAAATGAATAAAAATTATAAGTTTAGTAGTCATGATGGAGAGATTGTTAGAGTTGGTAACAATGTAGATTGTCATATCAAGGGAATAGGATCTTTTACTCTTGATGGAAAGACTAACACAGATGATGTCTACTTTTTTTATAGATTACATCATAACCTATTGAGTGTTGGGAAGTTGGTTGATAAGGGATATTAGTTACAATTCATAGAGAAGTCATGCATTATCAAGGTGAAATATAGTAAGTTGATTGGCACTAGTAGAAAATCTAGAGGTAAAAACATTCAATTGAACCCTATAGAGATGACATATTTGGTTGCAAAAGTGGATAATAGTTGGTCGTGGCATAGAGGATTTTATCATATAAAATTTGATAATATTGTGAAGCCTAGTAGTACATTTGTTGTCAAAGATTTATCTAAAATTGTGAAGCCTATTAATGTTGTGTGCAAAGAATGTGTTATGGCTAAGTAGAAGAAAAGAGCCTTTCCTAGCAAGAAGTTCTCTACAAAAACTAAATTGGATATTTTTCAAATAGATCTGAGTGGTCCTTCAAGAAGATAGTGTAGATGATTGAGTAAGCAACACCTTGCACTAAGAAGTTTAATAGAGAGACTTTTCTTGGAAGATTGGAAGTAGCAAAAGTCATCTCAAAGTGGACTGGAGATTTTTCTAGAGTAGAAACTTCTTTTGCTGCAATAAGTTTTCATCCTTCCCTATCAATAAGGGTAAGCACCAGTGGAGACTATGCTACTAGTAGTAGATCTATATTTGACGAGGATAGAAGAATTGAAGAATGAATTGCTCTGCTTGTAAGGGGTGAACTAGATGGTAAGAGAATCATTAAATGTTGGACTTGCAATGAATTTGGTCATTATGCTTCCTAGTCTCTTAAAAGAAATAAAATTATAAGAATAATTTCACGTATAGAAGATCTAGATATTATTTGTACATAAATAAAGATAATAAATCTAATGAAAGAGTTAAGAGTGAGAGTGATGATGAGTTAGGTTTTGTAGCTATAAAAGAAGAAGTTAGAGAAGAGAAATCCCTAGTTTCGCAGGTTGAAAAGAAAGTTGATTGGATCATAAATAGTGGTTGTTCACATCATATGACTAGTGGTGTAAATAAAAAATTTAAGTTTAGTAGTCATGATGGAGGGATTGTTAGAATTGGTAACAATGTAGCTTGTCATATCAAGGGAATAGGATCTATTACTCTTGATGGAAATACTAACACATTTGGTGTCTACTTTGTTGATGGATTAAAGCATAACCTATTGAGTGTTTTTTAGTTAGTTGATAAGGGCTATTAGTTACAATTGACAAAGAACACATGAATTATCAAGGAGAAAGATGGTAAGTTGATTAACACTAGTAAAAGATCTAGAGGTAAATATTTTTAGTTGAACCCTACACAGATGACATGTTTGGTTGTAAAAGTGGATAACAATTGTTATAACATAGAATATTTTATCATATAAACTTTGATAATATTGTGAACACTAGTATTACATTTGTTGTCAAAGATTTATGTAAAATTGTGAAGCCTAATAATGTTGTGTGCAAAGAATGTTTTATGACTAAGTAGAAGAGAAGCTTCTTTCTTAGAGAGAAGTTCTCTACAATAGCTAAATATGAGATCAATCATATAGATCAGAGTGGTCCATCTAGAAAAATAGGATTCTATCATGAAATGTACTTCATGATTTTTGTTGATGATTTTACTAGGATGATGTAGGTAGCATTCCTCAAAGAAAAGTTTAAAACATTTGACTAGTTTAAGTTGTTTAGGAAAATAGTTGAGAATGAATCTTAAATGAATATTAAATGTTTAAGATCAGATAGAGGTGGAGAATTTACTTTGAATGAGTTTAACAATTTTTGTGACGTGACTTGCATTAAGAGACAACTATCACCACGTAAGACTCTTGAGCAAAATGGAATTGTTTAAAGAAGAAATAAGTATGCAATAGAAGGATCAAGAGCCATGATGTTTTAGAATGATGTATCAAAGATATTTTGGAGAAAAGAAGTCAATTTAGCAATATACACAATGAATAGAGTGCAGATCAAAAAGGTACAAAAAAGACTCCCTATGAAATATAGTTTGGACATACACCTTTAGTGAATTATTTTAAAGTTTTTGGAAGTAAGTATTACATAAAGAGATATGATGATATTGGTAAGTTTGATTCAAGAAGAAATTAAGGTATGTTCCATGGTCATTCATTGAAAATAAAAGCTTATAGATATTTTAATCAAAGAACTAAGACTATTGTTGAGTGTGAAAATGTAAAAGTGGATGAAAAGTTTGGAGTCAAAGAAAGGATGTTGGATTATAATTTTGATGAAAAAGAAGCTAATCCTTATCTATCATAGAAAATTTTGAAACTTTCTTTGAGAGTAACAATGATTTGCAGAGTGATGTTCAAGTTGTTCATTAGAGAGAAGAACCAAGAACTGGACCTAGAGAAGAAGTAAGAGTTGAGTTAGTAGAACCTATACCTAGCAAGAATTTGGCAAAAAATCGCCCTATTAATCATATTATTAGAAGAAAAGAAAAAGAAGCTATGACAAGAAAAGAGTACATAAATAATTGTGTTTGATTTCTCAAGTTAAACCAAAGAATGCAAATGAGGCATGCAAGGAAGACCTAGATCAGATTATGAAGAATGAGACATGGGAATTGGTTCCTAGAGCTAAAGATATAAATTTTATAGGAACTAAATGGTTTTTTAGAAACAAGATGAATAAAAAATTTGAGGTTATGAAAAATAAAGAAAGACTGGTATGTAAAGGATGTTCATAGAAAGAAGTTATAGACTATGAAGAAACATTTTTCCAATATATCCAGAATTGAAGCAATAAAATGTTCTTGGTTTATGCAACAAGTAAGAAGCTTCAAAGTGTATCAAATGGATTTGAAGTCAACATTTTTTAATGGAGAACCTGAAGACGTGTACATTGAGAATCCTAAAGGAATTCCTTTGATAGAAAAAGAAAATATGGTATGCAGATTGAAGAAAGTGATGTATGGACTTAGCAAGCACCTACAACTTGGTATGCAAGGTTGGACAAGTATTTAGCAAAGCTAGAATTTTCTAAAGTTATTGTCAATAGAAAATTGAATTTAAAAGAACTTTAGAATGGTTTCTTGGTTATTTTGATATTTTTGGATGACATAATCTTTGGAGGTAATGATGAAGCAAGTGATAAATTTGTTGATGAAATGAAGAATGAATTTGAGATGAGTATGATTAGGGAGATGAAATATTTATTAGATTTATAGATTGTGCATAAAAGTGATGGTATTTTCCTATCATAAACTAAGTATTTGAAAGATTTGTTGAAAATATTTGGCTTGGAAAGTTGTAAGCCTGTTGGAACACCTATGATAACTAGTCACAAGCTATCTAGCAAAGATGAAACACCTACAGTTTAGTACAAGAGGTATAGATCTTGTTGGTCTCTCTAACTATTGTTGTCTATTAGTGTCAAACATTTAGTCATTTACTGCGTAGAGTTAGTTGGTCATCACTATGACTAAGCTACTCTATATATTCTCAGTCATGTATATAAACTTGTATATACCGAGCTCTATAGGAGTTGAGCAAGTATGTGGTCACCGAATATTTTTAATGTAAGTTGAGTGTAATGTTAACCAAGAAGTTAAAATATGTTGAACCTAAGTTATATAGAAGGTGCCAAGCATAGTAGAGACCAAGTGATAGCAACATATACAATGAATACCAAGTATCACTAACACTTTGTGCCGAGCAACGTGGAATTTATATTCAAATTGAGAATGATGCAATCTTAGAGGTAAACTATTTCAAGATGACATAGATGTGACATTCAATACTTGTAGAGTTTGTTACAAAGATTTTTATGTGTTTTATGACATGGATCATGCATCCCTATGTTGTATGATGAATGAACTAGATGAAGACATAAAACATGGAAAAATCTAGAAAGCTCTTTATGGAATCTTTAAATAGGGTAGAACTTGACCTATTTCTATATAGTTCAATGGTATGATGAACAAACAAGCTATCCATGCAATCCAAGTATGAATGTGTGAACATTGTAGAAGAGGCAAAGTTGTTATATTATCTAAGAACAGAGCAAGAAACATAGTCAAAAAGTGAAGGATAGAAAAGTGTAAATAGATCAGAGAAAGAATTAGATTAGAAAGAGGAGATCTAATATCATCTTATTAGAGAAAATTGAGGATCAAGTATTGGATCAATTCTAATAGATTGAGATAGGATAAATCTCTTAATAGAGTGGTCTTAATAGATCTTTTTAAATCTCCTCATAGTAGCCTTACTTTGTTGTAACTGTGAAATCCTCTAACAAGGTTAAATCTAATATTCTCAAAAGCTTTTAATAGGGTAACCATAATAGGTTAACTTTATTACTGTAGTAGTGAAGATTGATGGACTAGATATATATGCTACTATAGTTTGATTACATAAGTGATGCATGAATAAGCAATTTGATATGAGATGGTAAATGTGGTGAATTCATTTTAGAATTATTGAAAAGGTTAAAGTATTAAAGATCCTAATTCACACCTCCCCACCCCGCCCCTAATCCCACTCAATATCCTAATTTCCAATCAAGACTTCCAACAATTGGTATTAGAGTTAAGTTCTCTTGGATAAGTTTAACATGGAGTAAAGATCTTGGAGATGGAGGATTTTAGATTGGACAAAATCATTAACAAGCATGTGATTGACTTCAAGCTCCTATTGTAGAAACTTGAAACAACAAGTCAAGATTTGAAGAAATCCCTAAAAAGGAGAAAGGAATTGTCTATCCAAGACAATCAATTTTCTTATGAAGAATTTGAAAATAAAGTATTTTTGGAATAAATAAATTCTAATGACACAACAACTATAGATCTACTAGATAAGAATAGACTCCTCAATGAAGAAGTGTGAGGACTGAAAAGAGAAAATGAGATTCAATTAGTAAGGTTATATGAAGTGACTAAGAAAAAGAAGAAAGCTAAGGAAGACAAGGTTATTGTTGAGGAAGATAAAAGGACAATGTCAACTAGACTTAAAGAAAGGATATCTAATGTAAAAAATCTCACAAACACTCAACTTGACATAATGAATCAACTAGTGCTTGCAAATCAAGAGTTGAATAGAAAGGATTTGGAAATAGCACATCTAGTATCATAGAAGGATCTATTGCAGAATGAACTAAAAAATGAAAAAGAACATTTGGAAAGATTCAATAAGCCAAATGAAGTAATGAAATACTTTGAAGAACTTATGTGATCATCTGACAACACTATTGAATCAAAATATTCATCTACTGAGCAATGAGAATCATCCAAAAATGGAGAATTGAGAAATGTAAAGTCAAAGTGAAAACCAACATGTTATCACTATGGAAAACTTGGTCATACTACAAACATTTTTCAAAGAAACAATGGTATGCAAAATCCTAAACCTAAGTTTACCAGTTATTATTTTTACTACAAGAATCAAGGACATCAAATACATGAGTGTAATTCAAGAATGAAGAATGTATCTACTACACCTAGATTTGAAGGCTATTATTACAACTATCCAAAGTATGGACATAAAGCATATGAATTTAGATCACAAAAAAAAACCTACTAGACTAATCAAAGGCAGAACCATTTATCTATCAATGTATCTTCCAAATGTCATAAGTTTTGACATTCAAGAAAATATTGTAGAACTCAAGTACCAACAAAAAATCACAACACCAAGTGCAAAGGAAAAGTGGACATTGATCAAATAAGAAAGGAGATAAATCAAACATGGAAGAAAAAGAAAAAACTTGGAACTAGTGGAACAAATAGAGTTAAGGTCACCCAATCCAAGGGAGAAGGTGATCAGATCATCTTAAACTAAGTAAGAAAGGTGTGTTTGGAATTGTATATCTAATGAAACATATTGCATCATTTTCTAACATAAAATGTGCTAAAGGTCATATTTACATAATAAAGATGCATAGGAACATATTTATGAAAGGATCAGTGCAAAAGAATCATGTATTTAGATGATGTCAGACATCAATCAAATTGTCTATATTGATTGAGTGTTACAATATGGACTAAATACTTTAGAAGCTAAACTAGTGTAGAGGTCAAGCTAGATGGAAGAGATCGAGCTATAGAGTGAATACCTAGTTTGAAGGCACCAATGTTGACCTAAACAATTGGCTTCTACCTACCTAAGTACACAAAATTAATGGAGACCCTAAATCAAGCAAAAGGAAGTATTTATTAAAATTTGAAGGCATTAATTCATACCTTGCATATAGAATTCAACAGCACAAAGCAATTTAAGAGAAAATAGATCTTAAGGAAATTCAAGAGAAAACCTGAGACAAGAAGATTGATCGAGTGAAGATCTAATTTGTGTCAAGTGATTTAGAGGAAAGAAAATTTTTGAACCATAACAAAGAGAAAATGGAAGCTTCATCATCCCTAGGAAAGAGTCAAGGAATAGACTTTAGTAAGATTCTATTGGTGAAGAGTGATGTTTGTCCTCCACCCAAAGTTTATGTTATTCCTAAAATTACAATGAGAGGTGACTCAATGTGTATGTTGTCTTTGATACCACCCAAGGTAATCATGATACATGATGTGCAAGGTTGCTACATGTGTAAGATTGGAGAAGTGGGAGATTATGATATTCGAGAAGTATATGAGAAATTATGTGATGAAGGAGTTTTAAATGATGAATTAAAAATCATTAAGAAGAAAGGATTAAATCAGGCCCTAGAGGTCCCAAGGAATGTCAAGATTGAAAGGATCAAGATCATCTTGAGCAAGATTCATGACATGAAATTTTGGCTAGATAATGGACAAGTTGAAATAACTAAGAAGATGATTCATTAGGTTACTAGTTATCCCACACTGGATAAGAAGAAAACCATGTGAATTTTGAGTCATAAAAAAGTTGAAGAAAACATAGGTTTTGAGTGGAATGGATGAGGGTTGTCCATTACAAACATTTCTAATCCATTGACCAAATTTGCAATGAAAATTATTGCTCATAAATTATATCAATCTAGCAGATTGAATAATGTACAATGTATGGCAGTGGATCAAGCATGGAAGATAGTCATGAAAGATCATGAATATGATCTTCCTAAGTTACAGAAGCTACAAGTAGTAGAGAACCTAGTATAGTTATCATGAAGGCAAATAATTCAATGCATAAGTTCAGTTCACTTGTCATATGTATTTTCTTTTACATTCAAAAGTATTTTCCTGCTATTGGAAACATCGTTTGGGAACAAGGAGAACCTATAACAAGACAAATCAATGAGTATATAACTCAATAAGAAGAGAAATTTGAGAATGTTATGGATATATATTTCAAAGAATTTAGATAGAGAATGACATTGAGGATGTGGATACCAAAGGAACTGGTAATGAAATATTAATTATGTATGTTTCTTGGTATACATAGATAACACATATGTGTAGGAAATTAGGCCAAGAAATGCATGGATTACATAATTTTACTATGAAATTGATAATGAGATTGTGAATGCAAATATTATTGCATTGTTAACAAAAGACATTTATTTTGATGTTGAACCTTTTGGGAAGTATGAAGAAGCTAAGGCTAGAATTACTATAGACATCAAATAGCTTCCAAGAAAAAAAAGGAAGAAAATGAGTGAAGACCTAGAGTCAAAGCTAAGAAACCAAGGTAAGAGCAAGGAACCTCTATAGATAAGGTCTTATAGAAGATAAAGAGGGTGGTGATGATGAAAAAGAGGAAGAAGAAGGAGTCAAGGGTAAAGCCCACATGGTTGTTGCACCACCTAACAAAAAGGCCAAATAAACTATAAAGAAGCCAGTGGTAACACCCCTCTGTTAGCATAAATACTAATGATGTTACTATGGGGGAGTATCCTAAGCATTGGAGGGTATTGATATTTTGCATTCATGACTGTGTTTGTCATTGATGTCAACATAGCATGGTTTCTATAAAGACTGGCTGAGTAGAAGATAGAGATCTTAATGGTACAGATAACGTTGTGATTTTCTAGTGATGCATAGTTATGGATATGTTTGCCATAATGTCTTGATGATGTGGTCAAGTGCACAGAGTCTAAGTCAACGATGTATGAAAGTTGTACCTAATTTAGAGAGAGCAGTTCAAAGATAGAGTATTCGGAAAGAAGTTCCTAATGTTTATTTGTTATCCTAAATCTAAGATGCAATAAGAAAATGCACAGTCAGGTAGTGATAGAGGATAGTATATTAGTGATGTCAGCAAGTGTGCAAGCCCTAGTATCACACGTGTAAAGTTTTGTATAGACTATGAGCTGGTAGTGCTATTGTAATTGTAATTAATCAAATATATTATTATAATAAATTGGGAAAGCCTCAAGGGTGAATCAAGGAATCACTTTGAAGATATTGTATAGAGGAAAGATGGTTTTCTTGGTTTAAAAAGTGTGTGCTCATTGTATCAAGTGTGAACTGCAAAAAGAAGTAGAGCATTTGAAGAATGCATGTAAGCAATCCAAGGGATTATTGGATGCAATTTTTGTGAAGAAGAAGAGGTTTGGTTGATAGGATAGAAGAAGAGGAAGGAAGTACATTTCATTTCTATTATTCTGTAAGGAATAATACAGAGATCATTTGGATAGTGGGTTCATTTGTCTTACCCTTGAAGCTATTTGGGAAGTGGGTCCAACTATCTTCCACAACCCCTAACATGATTGGAATCTCGTAATAGGGATTCAAAGTCTCCTAACAGGGACTCATATGTATTGAATGTATTTATAGACTCTTAACAGGGTCAATCCTCTAACAAGAAATATTTATATTAGTACATCATCTTGTGGGTACCATCCCAACAGGGGTTTTCCCTATGATCAAGGGTTTCCCTAGTAAACACATCTAGTGTTATTGTATATGAGTATCTTGTTGTTGTTTTTTATTATAATGCTCATATTCTTAAAGTTTAATAAGGTTGCTAATTGTGATATTAGTTGTATAACTGATTCACCCCCCACCCCCCTTTCAGTGACATTGGTGGACTATATATTCTAACAATTGGTATCAGAGCATCAAGTCCTTGAAGGATAAGCTTAATAGCTTTGGGAGATCAATGTCGAATATTTTCAAAAAGGATAGTCCTAGATTTAATGGGGCCAACTATGATAGTTGGAAGGAGAAGATGAAGAATTGTCTGTTATGCATGGGTCTAGTTTATTGGATCTTGAAAAAGAGTGAGAAGGTGATTATGGAAGAAGAATAATTTGAACAATACACTAAAGGAGAAAGATATTTTTTCATGTGTAACATGAGAGCTAGAGAATCTCTACTATCAGCTCTCCCAAAGAAAGAGTACAATTTAATGTAAAATCACTTTAGACATCTCATGAAATTTGGAAAGCATTAGAACATACTTTTGAAGGTGATACAGATGCAAAAAGAATGAGATTGTAGAATTGGATATGTGCATTTCAAGATGCTAAGATGATGGAAGATGAATACATAAGAAGCTATATTAGTAGAATATCAGAAATTGTTCTAAGAATTTTCTCTCTTAATGGAATCAAGGAAGACTATGAAGTAATATGGAAGATCTTGAAAAGTTTGACACCCCCATTCAAGCAAGTAGCTCAAATGATTCAGCTAGTAATGTCCTAGACTAAAGATTTCACAACTTGGAAGATTATAATATGTAGAAGTAGATCTAAGACATTCTAGAGATTTGACTAGAGTCAAAATAGTTGTCAGTGCCCCAAACATTCAATATAATTTGACAAGGAGTGCAAGAACACAAAAAGATTTTGCTAGTAGTAGTAGATCTAATGAAGACAAAGATTGAGGAAGGTATAGCCATTCTTGTGAGAAGAAAAAAAATATGGTAAGAAAATCTTTAAATGTTGGGCTTGTGATGAATTTGATCATTATGCATCTAAAAGTCCCAAAAGAGAGAAAAAAGTATAAAGGAAAGTTTAAGCCTAGAAGAAATAGAAATTTTTTGTATGCAAATGAAGATGAAGAATATGATGAGAAAAGTCAAATTAAAACTGATGATGAATTGGGAATTGTAGCTATCAAGGAAGATGATATTGATAGATAAATTATAGAAGAAAGAGCCCTAGTTTCCCAAGTGGAAAAGAAATTTGATTGGATAATTGGGAGTGGTTGTTCAGATAACATGACTATTGATATGAATAATTTTTTCAAGTTCAAGAATCATATGGAGATATTGTTAGAGTTGGTAACAATGTAGCCTATCATATAACAAGAATTGGATCGATTACTCTTGATGGTAAAACTAACACTGATGATGTTTGTTTTGTTGATAGATTGAAGCATCATTTGCTAAGTGTTGGATAGTTGGTGGAAAAGGGTTATCAATTGCAATTAATTAAGAAGACCTACATTATGAAAGATAGAGATGATAAGCTAATTGAAAAAAACACAAGATCTAGAGGTAATGTATTTCAGTTAAATCCTACTAAAATGACATGTTTGGTAGCTAAAGAGGACAACAGTTGGTTGTGGCATTGAAGATTTTGTCACATAAAATTTCATAATATTGCGAAGCTTTGTAGCACATTTGCAGTCAGAGGCATGCCTAAGATTACAAAGCCTACTAATGTTCTGTGTAAAGAATGTATTTTGGCTAAATAGAAGAAAGTACCATTTCCTTGCAAGAAGTTCACCACCATAGAGAAGCTGGAGATCACTCACATATATCTGAGTGGTCCCTCTAGAACAAGAGGATTCTATGGTGAAAGGTACTTTATGATTTTTGTTGATGTTTTTACTAGAATGATGTGGGTAGCATTTCTTAAAGATAAATTTGAAGCTTTTGAGAAGTTTAAGATATTTATAAATAGAGTTGAGAATGAATCTAGTGTTAAGATAAAGTCTTTGAGATCAAATAGAGGAGGAGAGTTCACCTCTAGAGAGTTTAAAATATTTTTTGAAGAGAATAGAATCAAAAGACAACTATCTTCACCTAAAACACATGAATAAAAAGGGATTTTTGAGAAAAGAAATAATTCAGTACCAGAGGTAGCAAGAGTGATGTTGTTTGAGAATGATGTTTCTAAGACATTTTAGAGAGAAGCAGTCAATATAGTAGTGTACACTTTGAATAGAGTACAAATCAAAAAAGGTATGAACAAGACACCTTATCAACTATGATTTGGTCATTCACCATTAGTTAATTATTTTAGAATATTTGGGAGCAAATGTTATATTAAGAGAGATGATGACATTGGTAAGTTTGATGCAAGAAGTGATGAAGGTATGTTTCTTTGCTATTCATTGGAAATCAAGGCATACAGATGTTTTAACTATAGAACTAAGATAATAGTTGAATGCACAAATGTAAGGATTGATGAAAATTTTGGAACTAAGGAAAAGATGGTAGATTATAATTTAGATCAAGAAGAAGATAATTCTAGAATTGTTAGACAAAATGTAGAAGTTTTCTTTGAGACTAACAATGATATGCTAAGTATTGAGAAAAGAGGAGAGAAAATATATGAACCTAGAGATGAGATAAGAGTTGATATGTCAACTCCTACCCCTAAAAAGAATCTAACAAAGAATTACCTTCCGAAGAAAATAGTTGGAAGCAAAGATAAAAGTTGATGATAAGAAACAGAGTAAATGAGGAGATATGTTTGATATCTCAAGTTAAACCTAAGAGCATAGATGAATCATGTAAAGATGATCATATGATTCAAGAAATGAAGGGAGAATTAGATCAAATTATTAAGAATGATATATGGGAATTAGTTCCTAGACCAAAAGACAAGAATGTGATAGGAAACAAATGGGTATTCAAAACAAGATGAATGAACAAGGCGAAGTTGTGAGTAACAAGGCTAGACTTGTATGCAAGGGATAGTCATAGAAAGAAGGCATGGACTATGAGGAAACATATGCACCTATGGCCAAAATGGAAGTAGTAAGGATTCTCTTGGCTTATGCAACAAATAAGATGTTTAAGGTTTATCAGATGGATGTTAAATTAGCCTTTCTAAATGGACTATTTGAAGAAGAGGTATATATTGAGAAGCTTGAAGGTTTTCCTCTGACAGAAGACAAAGACATGGTATACAAACTAAAGAAAGCTCTATATGGTCTAAAGCAATCACCTAGAACTTAGTATGCAAGGTTGGACAACTATTTAGCAAAGCTTTGATTTGCTAAACATACGGCAAATAGTAACTAGTAAGCATTGTTGAAAAAATAAGTGATGGTGATATAGAATCCAATGAAAAGTTAATACATTGGTTTGCAAATAAATTTGAGAATAAGGTTATAGATAAAGTTTCTACAAAAATTGTTGAGAAAAAAGTGCAACTATAGGAACGTGTGGAGGATTCAACTAAACTACTTAAAAGAGTACAACATTTGTACATTATTTTATGTGATGTTCCAATATTCACAAGTTATCATTAGGTGAACATATAGTAGATTTAGGTTAATATGAAGACAACAAGAGACACTATTTTGCAACCAGCTGAATCTAGTACACACAATTATAATAAGCTATTAGATGCTCAAGAAAAATTGGTTGAGCTATAGGGAACTAGTAGTAGTATGAGATCATACTTGATCTCTAGTTAGATAAAGTTGATATATCATTTGGAGGTTATGCAAAGGAAAATAAAATCAGCCCAAGATCTTTTCAATGAAGATCATAATCTTTTAGTGGCAGATAGTTTTATTGATTTGATAGCTAGGCTTCAGTTGCAAAATCACACTCTTGAATCGGAAAGAACCATTTGGGATTATGCACTTTCTATTATCACCCAAATTCAAAAACCTTTTATTGAAAAATATGGTTTGTTTCCACCCATTCAACCCCAATGAAAACCATAAGTGACAAAAATGAGGGGGAATGCAATGATGATTACATATCTTGAATGCAGAAGAGATGAACAGAAGAAAGGGAATATTATCAAATTTTTGAGTTCAAAAGAAAATCAAGGAAAGAAGAAGTATAACACTAAATAAATTAGACTATTTAGAGTCATGTTTATATATTATTCATTGTTATTTCAGCATAAGTTAAAGTTTTGAAGTTCTATTTTTGAACTAAGTGATAGGCTTAGGAGGAGTACTCATATTAGCATTGTAACAATGTAATCATGAAAAAGTGTTTTTTCCACTAATGTCAAAGGGAGAGATTCTTAGTCTCTCTAACTATTGTTCTCTATTAGTGTAAAACACTTACTCATTTACTAGGTCGAGTCAGACATGTTGACTTGGTGATCAGCACCTCCTTTGGGTTTGCAAAATGGCTTAATAGCCTCTCGTAGATATTAGTAAGTCTAATTATTGTGATGTTCATTGATAGCTCAAGATTTGGTGCAATGATAATCATACCAATAATTGGTATCAGAGCCTTGGGTCAAAAATTTGAATCTCAGGAGGTCTCCTTAATTCTATCAGTGTGGAACCCTTAGTTGGTGCTGAGGGGGAGATTGTTGACTTAGTGGTCAACACCTCCTTTGAGGTTTGCAAAATGGCTTAACCACCTCTCATGGATCTCAGTAAGTCTAATGTTTTTGATGTTCATTGAAAGCTTGAGCTTTTGGTGCAATGGCAAACATAAAAAACAAGATAGTCATCACTACAATTGAGATAATCTATATAGCTCGAGTCATGTATATAAACTTGTATATAATAAGATCTATAGGAGTTGAGCAAGTATGTAGTCACTAAGTATTTTAAATATAAGTTGAGTGTAATGTTAATTGAGTGATAGCAACATATATAATGAGTGTCGAGTATCAGTAACAATATGTACCAAGTAATGTAGAATTTACATTCAAGTCAAGAATGATGCAAACTTTGAGGTAAAATATTTCCATCCAAAATGTACATGATATTTGTTACTTGTAGAGTTAATTACAAATATTTTTACACATTTTATGACACGGATCATAGGTCCTTATGTCCTATGATGTAAAACCAGATGATGAGGAAAAACATGCAAGCATCTAGAAAAATCTTAATGGAATCTTTAAATAGGGAAAAACTTGACCTATTTCTATATAGTTTGATGGTATGATGAAGAGTATGATATGAAGGAATCAAAAAGATATTCATGCAATCTAAATTTGAAGGTGTGAGCATTGCAAAAAAAGAGAAGTGTTATGCTATTTGAGAATAGACCAAACAACCTAGTCAAGTAATAAAGCACAGAAAAGTGTTATCAAATCAGAGAAAGGATCAAATTGGAAAGAGGAGATCCAATATCATCTTATCAGAGAAAACTAAGGATTAGATACTAAATCAATTCTACCAAATTGAGACACATAAATCTCTTAACAGAGTGGTCTTAAAAAATCTTTGTAAATCTCCTAACAAATTCCTTACTTTGTTGTAAATGTGAAATCCTCTAACAAGGTGAGATCTAACAATATCAAAAGCTTTTAATAGCGTAGATCCCTCACACAATAGATCATTTTATATGGACAAATATTATAACCCTAAGAGATTAAATTTATTACTGTAGTAGTAAAGATTTGTGGGTGTCATCCCCATCCCAATTTTACTTTCATTCTGCAGCGCTTCTGGGTAAACCAAATCTATGTGTCATGTCATTAGTTTTCATACATGTGATTGATAGAATAGATCTATATGCTATTACAGTTTTATTATATAAGTGATGCATGCATAAGCAATTTTATAGGAGATGGTAAATGTGGTGAATGTGTTTTAGAATTGTTGAAAAGGTTAAAGAATTATAGATCTTGATTTCCCCCCAGTATCCTTATGTCTAATCAAGACTTCCAACATATCCATGATTGGAGGTTTGCAATATATGCCTCACACTAGACTAGATATAGAAAATGAAGTTGCTATACTTTCAAGATTTCAAGAATGCCCTAAGGAATCACACTATGCCAGATGCCTTTCTATTATTCTCTATATTTACTACAACTTTATAGGCATCCCTTAAATTTTTAGGATCCTTATACCTTAATTGATTAGCCAATTTTCTATCAAAAGCATTAAAATATGTTGTGATACAAACATCCTCATTCAACCTCATAACTTGAAATAGTTTGTACATACCTTTCTGGAACCTTACATTGAAGTCAAATGTGGACTCATTATGATTCTTCTTGATATTATTGAATTCATTTAACATGAATCTTGCATTAGTGTTGTCTCCATATTGCTCCTTGAACAACTTTTCCAAGTCACTCCAAGATGTAATATTATCATCAGGTAACCTTCTGAACCAATCCCTTGCATCCTCAGTTAGTGAATGCTCAAACTACTTCATGACCACATCTTCATGTTCAACTTCATAATCATTTAACATATCTATAAAAACTCTCAAATGTTCTTCACTAGTGACAGCATTATTTCCAAAAAAATTAAACACTTTATCTCTTAAATCAAAAGATATGGGATGTGGACCACTAGAAATTTCTACAAATGATATTTGTCTATACTTTTCCATGTATACGGGTTTCTTCTAGAAACCAGGAACATTTGAGGTACTTTCTATGTTAGCTTGGTTTAAAGGAACACTTTGGGATTGTTGAGGTTGGACGATAGGGGCTTGAGTATAAGTGGTGGATGATGAGGCAGGAGCAGACTGAGATATTCCTTGAACTGAAACTATTGGTCCACAAGGAGGTACAAAAGCTAAAGCTGGGATGGATAAATTTGACCATGAGACTAATGCAGAATTAGACTTAATGAACTAGATTTTCCTTCTAGTTTCTGTAGCTTGAGCTTCATTATCTACCTTTTCAAGCTCTTTTGCAAGATCGTTCTTCTCATTTCTAGCCTTCTCCAAATCTAAATCTAGTTTTCATATGGAAGGTTTTATGGGTTTGCCTAGTTGAGCTTGAGGTTCATTTATTTGGACTCCTATAGCTTTACCCTTTCCTTTGTCTGCAACTTTCATAATGGGTTCTATAGGATTTACTTGTACAGGTTTATAGTCTTGGACTTGAGCAATAATTGGTTCTTGCTTTTGATTTAAGCATTTTTCTTGTTCTTGAACTTTAGCTCTTAGTCTATCTTTGTCTACAAAAACATCAGTATGGAGAGTAGTAGTTTTCTCCTCTAACATTTTATTTTGTTCTTTCAAGGTAGCCATCCTTCTCAATAAAGCATCTCTTTCTATTATGGCATCCAAGGTGGCCTGCTCCTTCTCTTTTTCAAGATGAATGCACTTAGCTTCTTCCTCGGCAACCCACTTCTTCAAAAATCAAATTTCTAATTGTACTTCTACAAGATCTATAGAAGTAGCTTCCAAATCAACAGGGTCATCCAGATCTTGAAGATTTGGTTCTGTATATGGGACAATTCTAGGATTAGAAGGATCTCCAAAAGAACTCTTGAGTCCTAACCTACGATGCATTTCATCTATGAGATCTAGTCTAGGGGATATATTCTCTACTAGTGACATAACCTTATCTTGATATGTTCTTTCATCTATTACTGGGGTAGTAAATATCCTTCCTAGGAGTCTTGTATTTTCTGATTCAGAACTGAGTGAAGAAGACTCTCTTCCTATTATTGTTTGATATTGGGAATTGATGGATACACTACCTCAGGGTTTCTAGGTGGGATTTGGATATGCTAAATAAGCACTAGCTTCAAAACCTTGACTCAGTTGCCACCCTTTTCTTGGAAAAATAAAAAATTACAATTATTCTTGACTTAAAGGAAAAACACAAATAGAGATAGAAATATCTAACATAGATGGACCAATGATGAAAATTATAAGACTACAACTCTTTCTTGTTAGATAAGACACTTGGAAAGGCTGGATATGTCAGTGTATCTCTATGTTATTTTGGATTTTCTTTCTTTCTTTTTAAATTCTCAAGGTTTGTCACTAAAACACTCCCTTATAACCATGGTCTAAACTTAAACAATTTGACACACACATACACAATAGGACCAAAGAAACTGCAGTACTTTTCATATATGTGTTGGACAACTCCCCAGCAGAGTTTCCATTTTGTTGGAGTTTTAAGACTACTGAACAATAGAGTGCTTCAATACCAAAATGATAACACTTATGCAACCTAAGCATTATCCATTTCCTATTTTCAATTACACATGCAAACCATTTGGATCCAACATTAACAAAACTAGGAATGGTTTCCTTCTCTTTAGGTTCTACAAAACCAAGGTGGGTGTACCTAGGGGATGATTCAATTTAACTATTGTTGTATGAGAACTATCTTAGTTTCATTCTTATTCTCATCCTCAATCCTCAAACACATATCTAATTGTGACATTCTAAGTAGAATACATCCCATATGACAAATTTGGTCATAAATTCTTTAGTAGATATGCAAGTATTCTCTGCATAGTGGCTAACTAAGGCTAGAATATTTCATGCAAACAAGTATTGACCAAATTTGAAGATCTTCAAGAAATAAAAGGGGAATTGGTTATAACTTTGCATTTGATGCCCATCTACAATCTATTTCTCTGATTAGCTGAATTAACTTGACCAGTGCCTAATTCATTGGGATTCAGAGTCTACTACAATTCCATGGATCTGATTTGTTGCTTTACAACAAATATTATCAGCAATTCTTACTGGAATTCATCATTTAAGACATCCTTCCATTACTACAGCAACCTTATCAAATTTATCAAAGCTTTTACTTAATTCATTGAACTAATAGTAGTGATGAAAAGATATACAACCTTAATGGATTGCATTCAATTGCAAAAGATTTTACTCGCACAACATCAAGATAACTAAGCAATCCAAAGGAGACAAAATTCAAAAAGAACTGATATGGGGATAGCTCATAATTTGTATTCATTTTCCTTGAAAATTGTATACATATGCAGTTAACTTAGAATGACCATAAAAAGAAACACAAAAATTATTCTGGGTTCATGTATTCTCAGAAAACTTGCAGAGAAAATACATCATAAGACTTACTCAAAATTACTAGATTGAAAACAAACTAAGTATATGACTAAAAGCATTAGAAATTGGACCCTCCTCTAGGCCTAGAATCTCATTTATATAATGTGAGATGCAACAAGCTTCAAGCTAAGAGAATTGATAGGTGTCTTTAACAAGAGATATTTACATACACCTATCACAAAATGACAAAAAAAGAGTAACAGAAAGATTTATAGATCAAACATTCCTTTTGGTGGGTCCCCTTCTATTACATCCTCTAATGTCATTGATTTGTCTACTATTATGATTCTTTCATGTATGCAACTGCCAAGCCAGTCAATGATGAATTTTTTTTTGATGATTGCAAGTTAACCTCCACCTATGGGTTTTTACCATCTTTATTTTGTACTGTGGGAGTAACGTATGCCTTTCCCTCTTCTTTGGTTGTGTCAGCATCCTATGGGTCTGGGCCTGCAACTTAAATTGACTGATCATCCTTGTCTTTTTCTTCATGTGGGCCTTGTGTAGTGGCAGTGTCAATGATATGGATCTCATCACCCTTTACCTCATCACTATCAATTCCAACTTCCTAAAACTATTCATCAAGAGCTATTTCTGCCATCCACTTATCAAATAGTGTGTCATCTGGCCAATCAAACTGCAAAATATCTTGTTGCCTTTGGATAACAAACTCTGCCTTATTGTCAATATTAATGAATTCTTGTTTCAAAGAATCAAAGAATAGTTTAACCTTTACCATTTCTTCATTAGTTGTAGCCCACCATGCATTCCCTTTTTCATTGATAACGTTATTCATTCTGAGACAAAATAAATCATCTAACTGCTTGGTCCATTCGTCTTTACTTCTCAATTTATTTTTTCTATCTAGGGCATGAGGGAATAAGCTAAACCTTTGGCTCTTATATTTATATAAATAGCCAATAATTATTCTCTGTAAATGAATTCACTTTTCATCAAACTTTGGGAGATCAACAACCATGTCATTGGTTCTCTCAATCATATCATGTGATGACCTTATAAAAGAGTGACACAAAAAGGTCACTTCTCTCTTCCTCTATTTCTCTCCCCATTTGTACATAATAGGCTTTAAAGCCTCATCATTTTCTTTTAATTCATTCCAGATATTAACTACCCTAGCGAATTGGTCATAAACTAATGGCCATTCAATTTTATTAGCCAAGTATGTAAGAGCTTCTCTCAATTTATCTTCATATTGTGACTCCAACTCCACAAGTAATGCCCACAACTTACTTTTTTCTTCCTCAAAATATTCTATTGTATAGTACTATGGCCTTTGGGGTGTATCTGGTACTTCTATGAGGGGGGTGGATTTGAAAGGTTCATCTGGGGGGTGAGGGTATGTTATTCTTGGCCTTGTGGACCTCCCCAATAACTTGTTTTTAGTTCAATTCTCCTCTTTACCTCTTTATTGTAGGCATCCACAACTGCCTCATACTTTCTCTATAACTCAATCATTTATTTTTCCTCCCTTTTTGCAGTAGCCAAGGAAAATTGAGAATAATCCACATTCATATGGGTTGCCTATACATGTGAGGTGTCAGCAACTCTCCTTACAATGATATTCCTTGTTAGTCCTAAATCATTGGGCTATAATGGAATAGCCCTAGATCCTCTTCTTAGTGACCACATGACAAGAGTATCTTGTTCATTACTAAATGTAGTTCCCAAGAACTCCTTTTTATTTGGATCTTGCAATCTCAAATTATTTGACACAAAATTGAAAATCAATGCATCAGCAATGTCCTAGTTGGATAATAATAAGATATTTGCAGCTTTTACCATCTATCTCCCCTCTTCAGGGGTTACATTTTAGAACTCTTCAATCATCTGTTCCTTTATTTGACTTTGAATGGAGGCTTCATCCATTTCTGGATGCTCTGTTTGCAAATTCTTACATCTTTCATCAACATTGTTCATGTTTTCCCTCCAAGCAAACTGATAGAAAGCCCTAGACTTTACAAAACTATCATCAGATAGAAATTGCTGACTAGCTTGTTCCAAAATAGGGTCCAATTCCCTTCCACTATAATCTGCAATAGTTAATTCAAAACTTGGTACAAGAGGCTCCTGGGGGTTCCATTCTTCAATCTCTGTTTGGGTAACAAAAACTCCGCCTTGTGATTCAATTTTCTTAACTTGCTCATCAGTGAGCTGCTCCTCCTCAATTCTCACAGGGGTTTTGGAAGGTGAGTACTCCTCAACATCATGTTTTTCTTCCCGCATTATCTTTCTCCTTTTAGGAGAAGGTTCAAGAAACCTTTCTTCAAGAATAGCACTAGTAGATTCAACTACCTATTTTCCTTTCTCTATAATGGGCCTTTGATTCTAAATGACAACATATCCTGGCCTCCTTTGAACAATTAATGGACCAACCCCTATATTGGGAGTGAAACCCAATCTCCTCATTATTTCCCTGGCCTTATCTGGAGCAGAATTAAAGAAATATTGCTTCTTCTCATTCATTTCCTCCATTATCTTAGGGAATGTATTCATAAGCTTATTTATTTTATCTGCATTAGTTACATCATTACTTAGAGGGTTTTAACCTTTATCAAAACAATTAATAAAACTCAAAACTTTTGAGTAGACTCTCCATTTCTCTTTGTTTGTCTCTTGCTCCTACAAAGAGTACTCATTCCTTATTATATCTTTAGGAAAATAAAATTCATGTTCAACTCAACCAAGCTTGATCCTATGCCTAAGAGCCAAATGATAGAAACCCTCTGTATCAGAAAAACCAAGGTGAGAGACAGCCATCTTACACTGATCCAAAAACTTGTAAAGGAAAACCCACCCTTCCTTGGTTATTACAAACTAGTGGGCTACTATGGAAGTGGAAAAAAATGATCTCATCCCCCTCTTGTGCAAAAAATATTCTTCTACTCCTCCCAACTGCCACAAGAATTTAGCTACTCCTACCTTTAAGGGCACATGGTAAGGGAGTACATGGGGTGTTCCTTTGAATCCATAAATTCTGATAATAGTTGAAACTGAATATGGGAAGATGTCTCCCCAATTATGTGAAACTTTCAAATTATGGGGTTTATCCATAGGCCTAACGAGGTGCATTAGTGCCTTAGAGATCCTAGGATTATCACTCAATATAAGGCATCTTAGCTTGGAGGAAAAATAGCTATCAAATCTAACAAAATTCACATTTTCTACTTCACTGGTCATGTTTGCACTCCATAATTGAACTGGCAGTGCTTCCCCTTCTTGTTCTCTATTCAAAACCATTTCTTTACCAAAGTATGTCACCCCTTTAAATAGAAATATGTGCATCAACAGAGAGTAGTGGCCCTAGACCTTCTCCAACTTGCCCTTCGCAATCCCAACCAATGCACTGCGAATCTCAGTAGCTAAGTAAGAAGCAAAATCAAAAATTATTTCCACACTGAAAGTGGAGATTTGAGTAATCATATACATGAAACTCACATGCATTAAATCTTCTTCATCCTCTCTGAAAACTCTGCATAGGGTCCTATATATCTCTACTAGCCTGGCATTGAAGTATGCTTTCTTAAAAGGTTCTTTAGAGGATGATGATATTGCTGGTAGGGTTCCAATTTTTCCAATATGGGCCTTCAGTGCACCTTGTCTAACTATATCCTTCTTAGACATATATTCCTTTTTTAAATCATTCAAATTAATGGGCACGTGATATCTAGTGAGAGGTCCCAAACAAAAAACTTCTCTAATCTCCTCTAGGCTAATGGTGACTAGAATTTCACCATCTATTCTCCTTACTACCTTAGTGGCTTGATCATAGCTTTTTTCCATGGCCTCGAGGAGATCATAACCCATAAAAATGCTAGGTACCACTAGCTTTCCTAGATCAAAATTCCATATATTGGCATGTGGGGCAAATAGTTTCCTCTTTTCAAACCATTTCTTGAACAAATTTAGACTAGTTTGTCAAGTATGAGCATCTCGGACCTAGTTTCCATTATCAAACAATCCATTTGCTATCCTCAACCTAGGGTTTAATGAGGTCAATTTCTTAACCTGTGTCATCTCAATAGTAGAC
Organism: Cupressus sempervirens; assembly: GCA_028749045.1. Taxonomy (NCBI): domain Eukaryota; kingdom Viridiplantae; phylum Streptophyta; class Pinopsida; order Cupressales; family Cupressaceae; genus Cupressus; species Cupressus sempervirens. The sequence goes on along the minus strand of CM053786.1, from coordinate 440,945,520 downwards.
CCAGGAAGCAACTCAAGCAGATCATCATGTACATTTCTATCCAAATAATTTTCCTGACCTGAAAATTCCTTCTTTGGAGGCATCTTCGCTTATGCTTTGTAGAACTAAAAATTCTTACAAAAATTATAGCATAATTACTTACTTGGATTCCATTCTCATTCCTCTCTGTACTTCTATAATTTCTCTATGAACAAGCTACTTCACAATCTCGCAAAATTCCTTGGTTATTACAAACTAGTGGGCTACTGTGCAAGTGGAAAAAATTGATCTCATCCCCCTCTTGTGGAAAAAAGCTTCTTCTACTCCTCACAACTGCCACAAGAATTTAGTTACTCCTACCTTTAAGGGCACTTGGTAAGGGAGTACATGGGGTGTTCCTTTGAATCCATAAATTTTGATAATAGGTGAAACTAAATATGGGATGATGTCTCCCCAATTATGTGAAACTTTCAAATTATGGGGTTTATCCATAGGCCTAAAAAGATGCATTAGTGCCTCAAGGATCCTGGGATTATCACTCAATATAAGGCATCTTAGCTTGGAGGCAAAATACCTATCAAATCTAACAAAACTAGCATTTTTCGCTTCACCAGTCATGAATGCACTCCATAATTGAATTGGTAGTGCTTCCCCTTCTTGTTCTCTGTTCAAAACCATTTCTTTATGAAAGTATGTCACCCCTTTAAATAGAAACATGTGCATCAATAGAGAGTAGTGGCCCCAAACCTTCTCCAGCTTGCCCTTAGCAATCACAACCAGCCCACTATGAATCTCAGCGGCTAAGTAAGAAGAAAAATCAAAAATCATTTCCACACCAAAAGTAGAGATTCAAGTAATCATATACATGAAACTCACATTCATTAAATCTTCTTCATCCTCTCTGAAAAGTTTGCAGAAGGTCTTGTATATCTCTAATGCCTTTGCATTGAAGTATGCTTTCTTAAAAGGTTCTTTAGAGGATGATGTTATTGCTGGTAGGGTTCCAATTTTGCTAATATGGGCCTTCAGTGCACCTTATCTAACTATATCCTTCTTAGACATATATTCCTTTTTGAAATCATTCAAATTAATGGGCACACGATACCTAGTGAGAGGTCCCAAACAAAAAACTTCTCTAATCTCCTCTAGGCTGACGGTGACTAGAAATTCACCATTTGTTCTCCTTACTACCCTAGTGACTTGATCATAGCTTTTTGCCACAGCCTCAAGGAGATCATAATCCATAAAAGGACTAGGGACCACTAGCTTTCATAGATCAAAATTCCATATATTGGCATGTGGGGCAAACAATTTCCTCTCAGCGAACCATTTCTTGAACAAATTTAGACCACTTTGCGAGGTATGAGCATCCCAAACCAAGTTTTCCTTATCAAACAATCCATCTACTATGGTCAACCTAGGGTTTAATGAGGTTAATTTTTTAACCTGTGTCATCTCAATAGTAGACCTAGGAAGCAACTCAAGCAAATCATCATTTACATTTCTATCCAAATAATTTTCCTAACCTAAAAATTCCTTCTTTGGAGGCATCTTCACTTATGGTTTGCAGAACTAAAAAAACTTATAGAAATTATAGTGTAATTACTTGGATTTCGTTCACATTCCTCTCTGTACTTTTGCAATTTCTCCACAAAAAAGCTACTTCAAAATCTTGCCAAATTCAACACGATCTTCTCTGTAATTATTTTTGCTCAGAAAAAAGCTTAAAATCTTTGTTCGCTTAAGGTGAAACTAAGAAAATCTTCTATATTATACACTACTTTTTCTCACACACGAAGCTTTCATGTCTAATTAATACACAGAGTGGCACCACCTTCTTCATTTTAATCTACGCAGTTGATCTTTAAAAAATCCTATGATCAAGGGATGTAGAAAAAGGTGACAAGAGTTCCACTTGACAAGTTTGCCAGTCAACCTAATGAGAACTAACCATGTATACAACTCCTTCTTTGATGGCACTTCTATCTAGACCCACTAGCGACGGAGGACATGTGTGGACAGGTCACTACCTCACTATGCATATAGAATGAGCATGTTGCCATGGAAAAGTAGTGATAGTCATTGATTCAATCTTGATTTGATGATGACGCGTTACTGCATTACTTAGAAGAATAGTGGTGGGACCCATATTCACTATCTCATTATACATATCCTATGAGCAACTCTCCATAGCAAGATAGCGAGGGCGGTTGATCTGAGATCAATCCAAGGGTACAAAAACTGTATGAACCTCTTAAGATGAGGTGGGTCCCATATTCACCATGTCACATAGAGTAAATAGTGCACATCCTTTTATGGTGAGATAGCGACAATTTTTGATCTCAACCTGATTTGATGGTTAGAATCCTTTGTTCATTTTCTGAATGGGGCGTGGGTCTAGAAGATTGATGACATGATAAGTCTTGCACGGCTAGCAAAATAAAAACCACATTTTAATCCCAGTCACCTTTCCACATTGCTTGGGTCCCATTATATGCTTATTTCACGACAACTCGCTATATCGCTAATGGCAAGATGCCTAAATTTTTTGATAGCGAGGTAGCGAGCTCTGGCGACTTAACAAAAACTCAACACCGAAAAGTAAAAACATGTCACATCCCAATTACCCACTTTATGGTTCTGACACATCAATAATATCATCATTTATTATCCCACTTGGGATTCTTAATGACCATTGGGAAGTTTGACGACTACCGTGTAAAACATTCTTTGGCTACTCGCTATGTCACTAACAGGGGGATGCTTAGTTTTTCTAGTTAGCGAATTAGAGAATCATCAAAAAAATCATTATTCTGGTGATATCCTTTTCCCACCTTTTACTGGGTTTCTTTTCCTATTCTAACAGTTCTGACAAAATGCATGTGACTAAACTTCTGGCCAAAACATATTCTTTGACTACCGCTTCTCCATTCTATGATGTCATTCTTTAGTTTCATGACATTCACTACCTCGCTATATGTAAAAAAGTGCACAACTTACTATAGTGAAGTAGGGATAGCCATAGATTTTGTCAAAATCAGATGGTGAGAGACATAAGAGAACAAGACTTCTTGGGGGAGTAAAAAAATTAAAATAAAAATAGAATATTTGCCAAAGTATGAAAAGATTTTGCGCCCAAGACCTTTAAAAGAAATGAGACATAAGGTTTAATAGGATTTTCAAAGGTAAACAAAAACCTTGAAAACTAAACAAGAAACCTTGTTCACCAACGATGGATTCAACCTGATTTTTTTAGTACCAATGTTTAGGGAAATTCCATCATGCAAAAAATCAGGCCAACATGATCAACAAGATCAATGTGATGTGAGTTTGAAGATCTGCTATTGAGATTTGAAGAGGTTTTATTTGGTCAAGAGGAAAGAGAAGGAGTTCAATTTATCCTATAAAGAATAATACAAAGGCCAATTGGATAGTGTGTTTGATGGTCTTTCCCTGAAGCTATTTGTATCATGGGTCCTTCTACCTTCTACAACTCCTAACAAGGTTGGAATCTCCTAATAGGGATTCAAAGTATCCGAATAGGGAGTAATATGTACTAAATGTATTTTATTGTCTCCTAATAAAGTCCATCCTCTTACAAGGAACTTTTATATTAGTACATCATTTTGTGGGTACCATCCCCATTGGGTTTCCCTAGTTAACATATCTTGTGTTATTGTGTATGCGTATCTTCTTATAGTTTCTAATTGTACTATTCATGTGCTTAAGGTTTAATAAGGTTAATAAAAAAATTATTGATCTAATAATTGATTCATCACCCTCCCCTCTAATTTATCTTGGTACACTTCACATTCTAACAAAAACATCACTTAGCTCTGACATATCTTGATATTTCTTTACATGCACATAATTGTACTATATATAAACATCACTAAATGTTCTTCCAATTTCATAAAATCCAACTCACTGCCTATTGACCACATTGAACATTTCTTCTTATATAACTTTGGTAATCTCCACATAATGGTTTATATGTTGACATCAATGAGAAATACTATCATGAATGCAACACATAAGCAAAAAAACATCTCTCTAGCAATTCTAACATACTCCTCCATAGGGATATAATTAGCATTCATGCTAACCCATGTATCAAATGAGCTTTAGTTTGTGAATAATTAAGGTACAAAGACAAATCACCATTTTCATATGCAAGAAGTATCAACCAATGGTGTAACACAAAGGTGAGTCTATGGTTTATAATTTTTTAGTTGGTAGATCAAACTAACATTGCAACATATGAGTATTTTTCTATACTGATAGGATCAAGTGAGTTACACTCTTCTAGAAGCTCTGATGTAGGTTCATGGAGTAGCCACACACAATAAATGACATGCATTTTTCCACCATGTGCATAGGAATATTAGGATGGTGCAAGTTAATTGAATGGGTCAAAAAATGGTGTATATAGGTTTTTATCACAATTGACACCTATCTTCTCCCATGAGAACTGGAAAAGGTAGACATGGAATAATGTATTGACTTTATTTGCATGTCTAATATAGTGCTACCAAGTAATATATAAATGTCAAATTAGTATGTAATTTTTTACTTTTAGCAAACTATTTAGTAAATTATTGGGCACAATATGTTTCTATAACTATAGGCCATGCTTTTGTTGTTATTTCACCTAAAGACAATGATGAAGGGACATTTTATTATTTGTTTCAATGTGCTGAGGATAAATATAAATCGGATCATTCGGTTATAGATGGTAAAGGCTTAGAATACCCTATAGGTGCAATATTTGTAACTAGTACATGGTTTAGACATTATGGTATAAAGAACCCTAACTTGTTCTTATTCAAGGAGTGATAGACACATAAGAAAATTCTTCAGTATTCTAACTTTATCATTGCATTAAATGTCCACTTGATCAAATATGGAGAAAAATCACACAATAAGACTCTTGAAAAGGTTTACATGTTAATCCAAAAAGATTTTCTTGAGATAATAAAGGGTAGAGAAAAGTCAACAAAGTTCATTGGATTGAATGTAATTATAAAAGGATTTGAGGTAATGTTTGAATTTCATTTTTTTTTTAGGCAAGACCAGAGATTTTCTCTCCTTATCTCTTTCCTAATAATGTCCCAAAGAGTAGAGTTATAAATATAATATAAAGAGATGAATATTACTAGCTAATCTAATGATTTATCAATTTATCTTAAATTAAATTCAAGATTAAATGTATGCTTCTATTGTCTAATATAATGATTAGTTGACTTTCCCAAAGTCAATTTTCGGTCCATTAACCATAGCAACATGCATGCACCTTTTTTAAACCATTCATGATAGGACCAATCCATTTTATTTTTTAGCTTTATTTGGCTAGGTAAATGCTGGTGGGAACCTTAATTTTTTATTTATCATGAAGGATGTTGTGGCACATGTCAGACCTAAGTGTTCCCAATGTGCACTAAGTCAAATTGTGCATCAATTTTTGGAGAGCAATATATCAAACCTCCTTATTGGAGATTCCTAAAGTTTACAAGGATGGTGTTAGGAAGGCCTAAGTGCATATAACTCATCTTTGGGATACTCCACTTGGTCTAATTTTGGTGAGCACATTGCAATTGGTGTAAAAAGTTACGTTCATTATCAATTGATAGTGTCTAAATGTTGCATCTTCCAAATTGTTCCTCCTTGGATCAATCCATACACTCTATTGGGTTGGGTAAATGCTAGTGGGGACCCTTTTTGATGTAGGAGCATCTAGTGGTGTAAGGGCAATCCTATATCACCCAAAAATATGCTTAGAGCTAATTTTTGTTTAATGTTTTTTCATTTCTAGATAGCCATTTGGGTCAAATAAAGGTTCCAACTCTCACAATTCCACTATTAGTTTTTAAGCACCTTGGGATATGTGTAAATGTAGAAAATTATTTATTTTGTAATTGATCCAAAATTATGATGAGCTAGAGGGTGTAAGTTGGAGAGATGATTATATTTGTAATTAAAAGCGCTCCAGAAAAAAGAATTAGGTCAAAAGGCTTTACAGTTAGAAAGTTATTGCAGTTTTAATTTTCTTAGAGACCTCCTAAGAGGGCTTCAAAGTCATATTTTCGGAACTAAATGGCCTCATATGGGGCCCAAAAATGGGGGACGAGTAAATCTGGTCCATAGGGTTGTAGAGTACTTCAAGTGCTTTCCAGAAATGTAAACGGTTTGTCAATCAGAGTCACAATTCAAAAGTTATGCCTCCCAAAAGTTGGACTACCATTTCTAGATTTTTCTAACTTTACATACCTTCTATTTTGGTAGTGGATGCCAACTAGCATATTCTAGAATTTATTCCTAACCCTAAACCATTTGAGGCTTATTTAAGAACATTTTTGGCATTGTAAAGGCAATTCACGGTGGAGTGAGAGAGAATGTACTATATGAAGGATTTCTTTCTCCAGAATCATACTATTATAAGCCTATAGGGAATTTTTCATTAATAATAATATTTCACTTTTCCTGTGTGTTGATTCTGGTCTTTGGTTGTGTCTCCATCAAGTGCTATCAGAGCAAGTTTTCCTGAGTGTGTAGAGAAAGTGTCTACTGTGAGGCAATTTGCACCAGGACTATGTGGTTGTAGGTTTGAGACAATATGATGCCTCCATGAAGAGAATATGGTGGAATGGCTAGAGTTGTTTCTCTTGAGGTTAGAGCCCTCCAGAGACAAGTTCAAGCATTGCAAGAGGATATCTACAGAGGAATGAATGTTGTCGCAAGCAATGAAAGTGAGGAAGAAAATGAAGAAGAAGAAAATATTGGATAGGAAGGGGAAGGTGATGAGGAAGTCCTAAATCAAGTAGAGGAGAGGCTTTTTAGGGCCATTTATAAGCTTGGAAAAAGACCTAAAATTGATGTGGATATGTTTTCAGGAAATCTAAACCAGGATGAGTTGATCAACTAGATCAATGAACTAGAGGAGTATTTTGAGTATGAGGATATTAGGGACCCAGATAGGGTTAAGTTTGTGAAGGCCAAAATGAAAGGCCATGCCAAAATTTGGTGGGAAGAGATTCAGCTAGAAAGGAATAGAAGATGAAAGGAGAAAATCACAAGGTGGGATTGCATGATGGACAAACTAAAGAAGTAATTCATTCCTATTGATTACAAGCTTGATTCGTTCAAGAAAATGCAAGGATTAAAGCAAGTAGGAAAATCTATCCAGGAATATATAGAGAAATTTTATCTACTTTTTATTAGGATAGGGCATGTAGAAGTAAATAAGGAGAAGGTTGCCTATTACCTTAGTGGGTTACAACCTAGCGTACAAGAGGAGCTAAGTCTGGTTAGAATGACTAGCATTGAAGAGGCATACCAGTTTGCCCTGGGAGTTGAAGAGAAGCTAAATAAAAAGTTTAAAGGAAGGAAAAGAGGGCATAGTCAAGGAGGAAGGGGTGATAGTAGGTCATTTGGAGGCCAAAATGAGACCCAAAAGAAAAATGAAGATGTGGGTACTAGTAGAAACAAGAGAAGTGAGGCTTTCAACCACTCTTGTGATCAAAACTTTGGAGATCAAAGATGAAGAGGTAGAGGATGTGGAAAAGGATCAAGGAGAAGAGGCTTCTGAGGTGCCTATTTTCATTGTAGTGAAGAAGGTCATCGTGCCTTTAAATTCCCTCAACGAGAAGGAAGGATAGATAGGAGAGTTGATGGTCAAGCAAGGGTTGCTCATGTGGATGAGGATGCATAATCATTGCATTCAGAGGATGCAGAAAGAGGAGAGGTTCTTGTAAATGAAAGGGTCTTTCTAAGTGGTGAGACTGAACCTGGACAAAGTAGGAGTTTGTTTTGTACTAGGTGCAAGTGTGAGGATAAGTGTTGTGATGTGATTGTTGATGGTGGTAGCATAGACAACTTGGTATCTGAGGAGATGGTCTCTAAGCTAAAGCTCAAGAGGGAGAAACACCCCCAACCCTATTAGATTTCTTGGGTGAAGGATGATCATCAGGTCCTAGTCAGTGAACAATGTTTGGTGAAGTTCAAGATTGCGATTTACCATGATGAATTTCTCTGTGACATTATTCCTATGGATATCTGCCATTTAAGATTGGGAAGACCATGGCAATTTGATAGACATGTTGTACATGATGGCCATGCAAATACATACTCTCTGAAAAAGGATGGAATTCTCCACAAACTAAAGCCCTTGGTAAAGGAAGTTGAAAAGATATGCAGTAGTGCAACAATATGTCTTCTTGATGGAAGAAATTTTTTGGATGGTATGAAACATCAACGTATGTGTTATGCTTTGATTCCTAGAAACGATAAGGAAGGTAGTAGTGAAATTCCACTTGAAGTTTTAGGACTATTAAGTGAGTATGGAGATGTCATCTCTAATAATGTTTTAGAAGGGTTACCACCAGTAAGGAAAATTAGTCATCAGATAGATTTAATCCCTGGAGCTAGTTTACCTAACAAGGCTGCTCATAGGATGACTCCTACTGAAACTGAGGAGTTAAACAGACAAGTTCAAGAGTTATTAAGGAAGGGGTTGAAATAAGAGAGCCTGAGTCCATATGCAGTACCTACAGTACTAGCATGAAAGAAGGATGGAGAGTGGAGAATATGCATAGACTCTCAAGCTATAAAGAGAATAACCATCAAGTATCAGTTCCCTTTGCCAAGAATGGATGATCTTATGGATTGCTTGAGTGGGGCTCAGTACTTCACAAAGATAGATCTTAAGAGTGGTTGTCATTAGATATGGATACAAGAGAAAGATGAGTGGAAGACTACATTCAAGACCAAGGATGGTCTATATGACTGGTTAGTCATGCCCTTTGGACTGACCAACACACCAAGCACCTTCATGTGGCTTATGAATGAGGTACTAAAGAAATTCTTGGGAAAATTTGTTATTGTCTATTTGGATGATATTTTAATTTTTAGCAAGAATTTGGATGAAAATTTATTGTACATTTGTAAAGTCCTTCAAAGGTTGAGGAAAAAGAGAATGTTGATTAATTTGAAGAAGTGTAGCTTTGTAGAAAAAAGAGTTAGTGTACTTGGGATTTGTTGTATTATCTAAGGGTCTCAAAATGGATCCAAAGAAGATAAAAGCCATCCTGGAATGGCCTAATCCAAGGTGAGATCATTTCATGGTCTGGTTAGTTTTTACAGGAAGTTCATTAAGAATTTCAATGGCATATGTGCACCCCTAATAAAAATAATAAGGGGGGATAGAAAAGAGTTCAAGTGAACTATAGCAGCTACGATGCATTTTGAACTGTTGGAGAAGAAGGTGATAGAACAACTAGTGTTGGCACTACCCTATGGATCTTGACTTTGTAGAGGCTTGGGAGGCTTGTAAAGAACCTATTACTCTAGACAAGACCAGGTGGTTAGATTACATGATTTAGGCTGGTATGTTGTTTAAGGGAAGTCAATTGTGTATTCCAAGGAGTTCCATGAGGGAAAACTTGATCAAGGAGAAGTGTAGTGGAGTTATGGTAGGAAACTTTCATTGAGATAAGACCATTTCCATTATTAGAGAATGTTATTTTTGGCCTCAATTATCAGAGGATGTGAAGAAGTTTGTGCAGAGTTGTCAAGTATGTCAAACAGCCAAAGGATTTAATCACAATACTAGACTTTATCATCCATTGCTTGTTCCATTGAAGCCATGGGAGGACATAAATATGGATTTTGTTCTTGGATTGCGAAGGACACAATGGGGTAATGACTCAATATTTGTGGTGGTTGATAGGTTCTCCAAAATGGCACATTTCATTCCATGCCAGAAGACTCATGATGCTGTACATATTGCAGATTTGTTTTTCAGAGAAGTGGTGAGACTACATGGTCTCCCAAAGAGTATTGTTTCCGATATAGATACTAAATTAGTGAGGTATTTCTGGAGGACTTTATGGAAGAAGTTGAGGATAGAATTGAAGTTTAGTTCTACACATCATCTGCAAACTAACAAATTGATAGAAGTGGTAAATAGGAGTATGGGCAATTTGTTGAGGTGTTTAGTGGGAGATAAGCCCAAGGGATGGGATTTGATTCTACCACAAGTGGAATTTCCTTACGACAATTCTATAAATAGGAGTACTGGTAGATCCCCATTCCAAATTGTGTATGGAAGTAGCCCAAGGACTGCACTAGAATTAAGGAAGATAGAGCAAGGGGAGAGGACAAGTGGTGAGGCCAAAGAATTTGTTGAACATGTCAAGAGCCTACATGAGCAAGTCCATGCACACATTACCAAGATGAATCAATAGTATAAAGCTAGGGAAGATCAAAGGAGGAGACATAATGAATTCCAAGTAGGGGTTTGGTTATGGTACACTTATGAAAGGAACGGTTTCCAATGGGTACTTACAACAAGATGAAGATGAATAAATTTGGCCCCTACAAAATTTTGAAGAAACATGACTTGGAAAATGCATATGAGGTGGAGTTGCCAAATAGGATTCACATTTCTCCTATCTTTAACATTGCAGACTTAACAAAATATCATGATGATGGTGCAGATGAGGGATTGATGCTAGAGCCATGTCCAATTCCTACTTCTCAAAAGGAGGAGATAGAAGAGATTCTAGATAGTCGTCTAGGTAGGAGTGCCATAAATAGGTAGTATGAAGAGCACCTGGTGAAGTGGAAAGGACAACCAATAGAGGACTCAACTTGGATATCAGTAGCAAAGGTTGCCCACTTGGATTTTCCTCTACCATAAAGTGACAAGGTCACTTTTCAATCTACCCTAGGTGTCTGATGTAGGAGCATCCAATGGTGTAAGGGCAATCTTGTATCACCCAAAAATATGCTTAGAGATAGTTTCTATTTAATTTGTTTTCATTTCTAGATACCCATTTGGGTCAAATAAGGGTTCCAACTCTCACAATTCCACTATTAGTTTTCTGGGTTAGAGTTTTATTAGTTTTTAAGCACCTTGGGATATGTGTAAATGTAGAAAATGAGTTATTTTGTAATTGAGGGAAAATTATGATGAGATAGAAGGTGCAAGTATGAGGGATGGTTATATTTTTAATTTAAAGTGCTCCAAAAAAAGAATCAAGTCAAAAGGCTTTACGGTTAGAAAGTTATTGCAGTTTTAATTTTCATGGAGACCTCCTAAGAGCACTTCAAAGTCAGATTTGGGGCACTAAATGGCCTTGTACAAGGCCAAAAAAAGGTGGACGAGTGAATCTGGTTCATAGGGCTGTAGAGAACTTCGAGAGCTTTCCATAAATGTAAATAGTTCGTTAATTAGAGTGACAGTTCAAAAGTTATGCCTCCCAAAAGTTGGACTAACATTTCTGGATTTTTCTAACTTTACACTGACCTCTAACGTGATTTTTGGAACATTCTGTTTTGGTGGTGGATACCAATTGGCACATTCTAGAATGTATTCCTAACCATAAACCATTTGGGGCTTATTTAAGAACATTTTTTGCACTGTAAAAGCAGTTCTCAGTGGAATGAGAGAGAAGGTACTATATGGAGGATATCTTTCTCTAGAATCATACTATTGTAAATCAATAGGGCATTTTTCATTGATAATAATATTTCCCATGTCCTATGTGTTCATTCTAGTCTTTGGTTGTGTCTCCATCACTTTTTCTATCATTTAGCATCAATAATTCTCTGGTGCATGCCAGACCTAAGTGTTCCCAAGGTGCACTAAGTCAAATTGGGTAGCAATTTTTGGATAATGATATCTCTAACCTCAAATGGGTATCAGAGAATCATAAACTACACAAGGATGGTAGTAGGAAGGTCTAACTGTACATAGTTCAATTTTGGGATACTCGACTTGGTCTCATTTTTGTGAGGATATCTTTATTGATGCAAATTGTTGTATTCTTAATCAATTAAAAGTTTCTAAATGGTGCATCTTCCAAATAGTTCATCCTAGGACCAATATGTCTACTACATTAGCTCCATTTAGCTAAGTGTAGTGTTGGGAATCCTAATGGAGAACAAGATACTAAGAGGGGGGTAAATCATGATCTATAATACTTTTGTACTGACAAAATAATTCACACCTAATCCATCTCATATCTCAAATCTTATACCATACATCATAAACATGTAATGTTGAAATGAATAAGCATGACATCCATGAAAATCATCAACACATAACACAATGATTTTGGTTACCTAGAAACACTTCAATATGAAGGTAAAACTGAGGTGGGGATGCAACCCACAAATCTTCAATGTTGCAACAACAAATTTAACCTGTTAGGTTTACAATTTTGATCATATCAATGATCTTCCCTATAAGGGGTCTACTCTTTTAAAATCATTTAAGACTATTAATACTTTCCTTATTAAAGGATTTTACACTTATAATAAAGTAAGGACTTTGTTAGGAGATTTGAAATAGATATGTTAGAACCACTCTATTAAGAGAATTTCCCTAACTTAATCTATTAAAAATAATTTAGTACCCGACCCTTTAGTTTTCTCTAAAAGCTTATTACAGATCTCGTCTCTTCAATATCTCAATCTGATATCATTCTCTAATATCTCTATTCTATTCTTGACTCCTCTAGTTGCATTGTCTAAACTCCTTTTAAACTTAGCCTTCCTTTGCTCTATACTTAGCTCATTCACTCCTTCACTTCTCTTCTAGTCACATACACAATCCTTGTTTGATTCTAGGGTAGGAACCCTTCTTAAATAGATAATATTAAAAAGTTTTAGATTATGATCAATAATCCATATTTTATCCTTTTGTCATTTTCCATTCTAATTTTCTAATTGGTTAATCTTCTTGTCTAGGGATTAATTTCATTTGAAAAAATGCATAATCTCCTCTTTAATTGTCTCTTCAATATTTAAATGTCATGTAGAAGTTAGCTAGAATGATTTACATAAGTGTTTATGCAATTACAAACTCTTATGTCAATACTGGTTTACTCAGCCCTTCAATGTTTTGACGCTCTCTCATAACTAACATTCATGTTGCCACTCGACTTCTACTCACTCAACATAATCAATTCACTCAAAATTAACTAACTTTCTACTTGCTTGATTTTAGCTAAATTACTTGGCTTATATGCTTGCTCAGTCTCAACTAGGGTGCTCAGTAACCTTTGACTTGATCAGCATGTCTTGACAAATAAATACATCCTTTGTAGCTGAACCTTGTCTAGATGGCTCAGTCATAGTGTTGACCATTCAAAATTTCCTTGGAAATTACTAAGTGTTAAGACACTAATATGAAACTTAGGCTTAGAGATCAAAAATCTCCTCCTATGACATTACTGGGAAAAACACTTTGTCATGAATTAGCTTTCCATTCAAAAAAAATACTCCAACTAATACTGTAACTTGGTTTGCAAAAATTTTATCCATGCTATACATTATGTACATGTCTAAAATCTATGATGATGTTCCATCTAATAATGTTATCTCTAATTTCTGTCATCTTCTATATTTTTCCTTCTCTTATGGCTTGGGGTTTCTTAGGACTATCGTGTGCTTATTAAAAGTGGTCGATGAGTAGCCAAAATTTCTCCAAGTCCTTTATTCCATCTATCTCATGTAGATTCCATGACATGAATATAAATCTCTAGCTCGAAAGCTAGATCAATTAAGCTCTCAACACTTGAAAAATGTGTTTCTTTCTTCAATAAGCTTTGGTATATGGATAATTGCTTTTAAATGATCTCCAAATGTGGTAATAACATGAATTGAATAGAAATCAATTTGTTCATCATGCCATTGTCTCTAGCTAATAACTTGGCTAATCTCTTTTGACTAAATATCAACTTGTTATATGAAGGTGAGCTTAAACTTGCATCCTTTCCCAATGAATGTTTACATTCCTTCATAACTACCTGAGTCATATCAATTAATCATTGATTCTCCAATTTGAAAAACTCAACATCATAAAGCTTCATATATAAAGAATAAATAATCTCTAAAATTTCCTATTGTTTTTTGACTAAATTAGAAATCTCTACTTGTCTATGTACAAGTTTCTTAGAGACTTTCTTCAAAACTTTGTTGATGCAAGAGCATCAAGACATGCAAGGAGGATCAAAGGAAAGGAAGAGAATGAACCAATCAATTGGCGCATGCATTGAATCCAATTATGGCCTTACAAGGCTTTAAGGATAATGAAAATGTAGTGAATCCTAAAGGGACTGTCAGGGACCTTAGGATCTTTAATGATGAAATATGGGTAGGAAAGAAATATGCATTCGAATAAGTTCTAAGGAGTCTTTGGAAGGTCTAGGATTGGATAAATTGGTCTTGAGGATCTAATAGGAAAGTTTGAAATGTTGAATTTTCATTTTATCCAATTAGTTGTAAGTTGGGGAAATTAAATGTTTGAATCGTAACGATTAGTTCATTTTGGAGGGAAATTAGTTTTAATGATTTTGGGGTATAACTAAACATGGAAACCAAGCCAAATCAATTGGAATGTTTGTTAGGGAGGTTATTATGGAAATTTGGAGGTATTGTATAGAAAGAAGCAACTGGGATTGATCATTTTGTATGGACTAAGTGAAGAAAGCCAATAAAAAAATTCATTTTTCAAGTATTTGAGGCATTGTAGTTTGATTCTCATTGATTTCTTGTAGTCTTGAGATTTTTTAAGCATATCTACATTATTTTTTATCAACTCCTAATGCACTAAGACTTGTGAAATTCATTTCTTTCAAATTTTTTATTGTTATTTTGAAGGACTTCATTGTTTTCAATGACAGGTTTGAGTTTCTAATTGAAGTCTTGATCATTTCATGGATGTAGGAGTCTAATTCTCATGGAATGATCTTGTAATAGTATGTAAAAATCATATCAAATAAGTTTTTGATAGGAAATTCTAAGGACTGCTGATCACCATTGAAGTTTGTGAAGTAAAAGGCATTAAATTTATGGCTATTTAGAAGCAGAAGAAGTTCTATCCATTAGAGGTTAGTATTTGATGATTGGAAGTGATTAGGTATGTTGGGAATATGGTGAATCCACCCTTGTTTGATCCCAAAAGTGTGGCGACAACACTTAATTAGGAAGCCCTAGTTTAAGAGGGTTTTGAGGAGTAATTTGGGCCTTTTGGTGTTACAAAAGTTTTGGGTCTAACTCTTCTTGGATTTGTGACATTTATGACCTTAAAAGAGACTATCTAGAGTTTGGAGTCTTGGGATTTAAAGAACTTATAGTTTCTTTGTTAAATTGCATCTTTTTATGCATTTTAGAGCCATGGTATAATAACAGTAGGGTATGGTCCAAAGGAACCCATGGAATCCTTTTGATGTATTTTAGTGTGGTGAAAAGGGTGTTTTAAAACCTATGGAAATAGGTTAGTACTTTGGAAAAGATGAGATAAATCCAAGCTTTTATCTCATTGGAGATCTAATAGGGGCGACTAGGTCTAGAAGGTAGTTTGAAGAGATTTAGGTGTTTTATGATGCTTGGGGACCAAGAATGTGCTAAAACCTTTTAAATCCACCTTGTATTAGACTAAGTCAGCCATCCTAATCATCTAGGAAGTCATGGAACCATTTGAGTACTATATTGCCTTAGAGAGGGTTTGGGAATACTAGTTAACCTTCACAAACTTGTAAGTTTCTAATTGTTCTATTCATCCACATCCCTTACCTCTACATCAAGTGGTATCAAAGTACAGTAAGAATCCTTGGGAAGTTTGGAGAAGTGGTCTTAATAAATTTTATATTTTGGATACTTAGTTAGCCCTTAGAGTTGAAGCATCCTTTGAAGAGAAGCACTTGACTCGATCCAACTTGTCAAGGAGATTAGGAACTATGTCTAAAGTGTAAGGATATTTTCCCACAAGGATGACAAATGTGGAGTTGGCAAGGATAGTCAAAGAATAGTTGGAAAATAATATGAAGTGTAAGGCGGCATTAGAACAAAGAGAGAAGGAGAGCCATGAGAAGGATAAGACACTAGAAATTATGATGGAGAGAATTTTGGCATTACAGAAAAGGGATAAAGGCAGAAGACGGGATGAGGAAGTAGAAATTGAAGAAGAGGAAAAAGAGCCCCAAGAGGAAGAACAATTAGATCCTGAAGACATAAGGATGTCAAGGTTTATAAAAGTTATAAAGAGTGGGATACAAGGGCAAGAGAAGATTTTCCTATGTATAGAAGAAAGATGGATTATGAGCAATTGATAGATTGGTTTAGTGCCATGGAGAATTTATTTGAATATGAGGATGTTGAAGAGGGACAAAATTTGAAGATAGCAAAGTAAAATTTGAAGAGACACACTCTACTATGGTGGGATTGTGTTCAAATAGAGAGATGGAGAACACAAAGCCAAAAATCACCTCTTGGTACACTATGATGGGCAAGATGAAGGCATAATTTCTACCTAATGACTATAGGGTGAAATTATACAAGAAGTTGTAGGGTCTTAAGAAAAAATACATAGATGTACGGAAGTACACTAAAGGTTTTCATAAATTGGACATAAGGTGAGTCATGATGAATATGTTGAAGAGAAAATTGCAAGGTACATGGGGGGACTTAGGTTCAATATCCAAGACAAACTTAGTCTTGCTACCCCTAAATCAATTGAAGAATGTTACAAATTGGTCATCAAGGCTAAGGAGAAGATCAAAAGAAAGAAATAGAGACAAACTAACACAAGAAGAGGTTCATCAATGAGAGGAAGAGGTGGTAGAGGTTCTACTAATTTTCAAAAAAACTATTATAAAGACAAGGGGAGGCTATAGAGGAGGATATAGAGGAGGAAGACATAGAGGAAGAGATGATGGAGTGTTCATAGGCAGATGCTTTACTTGTAATGAAGTGGGCCATCAATCATATAAACTTCCTAAATGGATTGAAGACAAGGGTAGGGATAAGAGAGTCAATCTAACCTAAGAGGAACCATAACAAGAGGAGAAATCTAGAAACACATTGGCTTTACCTAAAGAAGGAGAGTGTTTGCTAATGGGAAGAGGAAAACCACACAATCCAAGCATCTTCAGATCCAATTGTCTGATCCAAGGTAAAGTATGTCAATTCCTTATAGACTTGTGAGAAAGTCATAATTTAATGTCTTATGAAGTTGTTAGGAAGTCAAATCTATAACTTTACCACATCCTCAACCATATTATATAACTCGGGTTAACATGAATTGGATTATTCTTGTTAGTGATCAAGTCATGATTCAGTTCTCAGTTGGGAAGTACATGGATAAAGTATGGTGTGATGTTCTAAATATGAGTTGTGAACATTTAATTTTAGGAAGATCTTGGCAATGGTCTAGAAGAGATTTCCATGATGGTTTCACAAACGAGTACTTGGTCCATCATGAAGGTAGGAGATATGAGTTACAACCTTTGTTAAGAGAACAAGAAGAACACATTGTAATGTGTTTTGGGAAGGAAATGAAAGTGCAGGTATAGTATGATATTGGATGGTACAATACTAAGGGAGTACAGTCATAGAGAAACCAAAACAATCCTAAAGGAGAAGAGCTTTGGGATCTATACTATGTGCAAGTTGGGGCAATTAAATGTCCTTTAATAGAGCCACCACCTAGAACTAAAGAAGAAATGGGGAGGCAGATATTTTATCCCAAGAATGAAATAGAAGTGAAGGCATTCAAACCATCTTACTATACTTCATTTGGATAGTTAGAAAAGGATCATTTTTTTACTAAGTCTTTGTGTATGAGTGCAAGACATTTTATGAAGAGGCTAATCACCTTGGGAGATTACTCTACCCTTGCATACTAGTAGTCACCAAAGATCAGTGCTTGGCCTAAGAAGATGAACTCTTGGGACAAGAGTTTCATTGGAGGAGGGGAGTATAATCTAGCAGCATCAAGACATGCAAGGATCCCTATGGAAGAAAATAGATGGATTAAAGGAAAGGAAGAGTATGAACCAATCAATTGGCATGTTTTGATCTAAGGATAATGAAAATGTCATGAATCTTAAAGGGCATGTTAAGGACCTTAGGATCTTTAATGATGAAATAGGGGTAGGAGGGAAATATGCATTAAAATAAGTTCTAGGGAATCTTAAGAAGGTATAGGATTAGTTAAATTGGTCTTGAGGACCTAATAGGAAAGTTTGAAATGTTAAATTATTGTTTTATTCAATAAGTTGTAAGTTAAAGAATTCAAATGTTTGAATCCCAATGGTTAGTTCATTTTGGAGGGAAATAAGTTTTATAGAATTTTTGGGCATAACTAAGCATGGAAACCAATCCAAATCAATTGGGATGGTTTTCAGGGAGGTAATTAAGTCAAGTTGGAGGCATTGTATGGAGAGCAGCACCTAGGATTGATCATTTTGTATAGACTATGTGAAGAAAGCCAATAAATAACTTCATTTTTCAAGAATTTGAAGCATGGTAGTTTGATTCTCATTTATTTATTATACTCTTGAGATCTCTTAAGCATATCTACATTCTATTTGATCAATTCCTAATGCACTAAGACTTGTGAAATTCATTTCTTTCAAGTGTGTTGTTGCTATTTTGAAGGACTTCATTGTTTTCATTGTCAAGTTTGAGTTTCTAATTAAAATGTTGATCATTCCATGAATGAAGTAGATTGATTCTCATGTAATAATCTTGTAATAGTATGTAAAAATCATATCTAACAAGGTTTTGATAGGAAAGTCTAAGGACTGGTGATCACCATTGAAGTTTGTGAAGTAAAAGGCACTAAATTTATGGTTATGGAGAAGTAGAAGTTCTAGCCATTATAGGTCAATTTTTAATGATTGGAAGTTATTGGGTATGTTTGGGACAACATGAATCCAACCTTTTTTGATCCCAGAAGTGTGGGGACAACACTTAATTAGGAAGCCCTAGTTTAAGAGGGTTTAGAGTAGTAATTTGGGGCTTTGAGTGTTACAAAAGTTTTTTGTCTAATTCCTCTTGTATTTGTGACATTTCTTACCTAAGAAGATACTATATATATTCTAGAGTCTTGGGAGTTTGAGGAACTTATAGTTTCTATTTTAAATCATCATCTTTTTATGCATTTTAAAGCCATGGTATAGTAACAGTAGGGCATGGTCCAAAGGAACCCATGGGATCCTTTTGATATATTGTATTATGACAAAAAGGATGTCTCAAAACCTATAGAGTTAGGTTAGTAATTTAGAAAAGTTGAGAGAAATCAAAGCTTTTATCTCACTAGAGACCTAATAGGGGCAACTAGGCCTAAAAGGTAGTTTGAAGAAATTTAGGTTTTGGATGATGCTTGGGTACCAAGAATGTGCTTAAAAACTTTAAAAGCACCTTGTATTGGACTAAGTCACCCATCCTAATCATATAGGAAGTCTTGGAACCATTTAAGTACTATATTCCCTTATAGAGGGTTTGGGGAATACTAGTTAACCTTCACAAACTTGTAAGTTTGTACTTGGGATATTCATCCACTATTGTTACCTCTACCTAATTTTTTCTTGAACTTTCTCTTAGAATATTGCATCAATTTATCATTGGTCTCAATATCATCTGTTTGAACTTTGTCAAATATGTACAGTAACTGATCCAAAATTTGATGCTGACTATTAACATCAGTGATTCCAAATGCATCAAACAAATTTTCTTTAATGTTATGTAATACCTTTTTTTGTGCCCTCTTCTTAGATATTCTTTCTTTTCCTTATGGCTTAGCAAAGTTTTCATCTCTTTCATTTATTCCATTATTGAATTATTTAAGTCATACATAGACAAAGTGATTACTAAATCTAGACTTATTGACTCTTTTGTTAGCTCATCTTATTGTGCCACTGTCTGAGATTGAGGGGTTGTATCACTGAGTAGTGATATATGCAAGTGTTTACCCTTTTCAATCAATCTATATACCTGTATTTTCTCCTTTTGAGTAGACATAACATATTGTTCAAGTGTAATAATTAGTATCTCAACTACCTTGGCACTCGGTAGTTTTATAAGAGCTAGTGTACCATGTTGTTCTTTGGGTGCCCCAACTTCTTCTGTCATTTCTTTTTCTTTCTCTTCTTCAACCTTCTCAACTGTATGGTCCATTGGGAATTAGCTAAATTTTGGAAACACAATTATATCCTTTCTTTGTTTCTTGTCACTTGTACCAACAGTAACTAATGTATCAGTTTTGGAACTTTCAATCCTCGGATAATCCTTAATCCTTAAGTTGTAGTAATATTTGATTGGTGCTTGGTAGAGATGTATCTGATTCAACATCTTTTAGGTCTTCTTTAGTCAACACATTCTGATCCCATGGGAATGAATCAAGAATGTCCTCAACTGAAATCTTGTTGTTCACATCCTTTTACCAATTGCCTTATTTCCTCTAAAAGTTTTCCAACTTCTATTGCATCATCCTCTTCTTCCTTAACTTCTTCATCTCTTTCTTCTCCTTCCTCATATTCTTTATTAGTCAATGGAATAAGCAACTCAAATGCTTCCTTCCATGTATTTATTCTCTCTTGCTCAACTTCATGAGCTTTATTCATCAAAATTTTATAAGCCCTCTCCTTAGGCATAAATTTCTTCACAAAATATTTTAGGTCTATAGACATATGTGTCTTCCCTAAATCTAGCATTATTTGTGCTAACGTGGTCTCCCTAATCTATCTTTTAGTGGATAATGCCCACTTCCATTTATCATCAACTTTATTATGCAAATTTTTAGGAATACCTTCTCCTAACTCTATAGCTATAGATTTGAATTATATCATCATATCTATCATACTTTTTCAATCTTCTCTTGGTCTTGTTTACATAAAGAATCATAATTGATGTCTTTCAATCTTGTCAAACTTACTAATTCACTAATCTCTTCACATGCCTTATCAATAATTGTTGGAGGTGGTCTTAGCACTATCTCAATTTTTCTCAAATTTTCAGACTTTGTTTCTTCATCATCTTCTTCCTCATGTGTTACAACTAGTTTTCTCTTTCACCTCTTAGGTAGGTTGTACTTTAGTGAACTGGCTGATTTTCTCTTTTTTGGACTTTCTTTTGGTTTTATAACTGGGGGCTGAGTTATCTTGGATCTCATTAGTATTCCACTTTTTGGCTCTTGGTGTATAACAACCTTTTACACACCTTTCTTAATTTCTTATTTAACCTTTGTATCAACAATTATTATTTTCTTGTGCATTGTTTCCCTTGTCTCGGCAATGACTAGTTCTTTGCCCTTAGATTCCTTGGCTTTAGTTGTATGTTCAAATCCTTCCCCTTCATTGTCTTTTCCCTCAAGACCTTTCATTGTCTTTTTTATTTTCTTATCTTTCATGGGCTGAATTGTCTTTGTATTCATTTGATCCTTTATTCTATCATATGTGTCAAATGGATTGTCATCCACATCAATATCCTCTAACAAAAGTGTAGTCAATATTGTTGTGACTTCAAAAACATTTACCTCATAAGGCATTAGCCTCAACCATGCAACTCTAGGTAGTACAGCCTAGGCATAAAAAAAATTGTCTACCATGAAACATATATCATCAAAATACTTATCTACAGTGGATTTAGGAATCCTCATACGATTTTTCATTTTATTCTTGAATTCCTAAAAATAGTTATCCATAAGTCACAAATTTTTATCCTAGTTAACTTATCAAGTCTTTTATTTGTTCCATAGCTGGCTTAATTCTATCACATGCTATTATGCCAATGGTAGGAAATGAATAAAATATGCCAACGGCCTTATAACTGCAAGATTCTTTGTCAATTGCGGTAGTTGTAGCCCGGAAAGATTATAACTATGATCCTTTTTAATAATTTTACAACCTAGGTCCATTGTAATGCATGGCACACTATTCAATCGTCTCGACTGATAACACTTATTTGCAATCACTCTTAATAAAAATTCAAGAAAATGGTCTTCAACCCCATTGATTGACATACCTCAACTATTTCATTTAGCTTTTTTCAATTTCTCAACTTCATTTCTTGTTGCACATATCTATTAATGTAAATAATTAGTTATTATTTACACTTTACTTAAGTTTAATTAGATAAATGCATTATTTAATTATTTATTAGTAAGACACCTAGGAGTATGTGTACTCATATGAGTTGTCATGTTGATAACACAAGAGTTAGCAACTCTAATTTAGCACATGGTGTTTACAACACTAGAGTTTGCATAATCAACTAAGTTGTCATGTAGACAACACAGTTGTTCACACTCTAATTAAGCACATGGTGTCTACAACATCTTTTTATGTGGCATACCTATGTAAGCTTATCTTTTCATCATCGCACTAACTTATGTGCTCAATGGAGGATAATCCACTCTTGTTGGACATGTTCTTAGTTGTGAGGCTTATCATTTTGCTAATTCCTAGTTATTCTAGAGGCCTTTATATATAGGTACTTCTAGTGTACATGAACATCAATTATTGAATGATTTGATATCCAAAGATTTAGACTTCAATTTATTCTTATATTGTTATTATGATCATACATCATTTGATTTCATTCCAACATGTAGAGGTGAAGGGAGGATGGGCACTGATCACAGACTAGTTTTTGCTAGGGCTTCCATGCCCTAGCTCATTCGGCTCTATTGACCTACACTTTAGTGGTGGGAGGTTGTTAGTTTCATTCACTGGTGGTTTTGGAAAAGCCAGGCCTCAGTTTTTTAGGTGTTAGAGGCTCATTCTGACCCATGGGTGGTTTATTTATCTTCCAAGTTGCATTGTGTGGTGGCCTCCATGGGAGATAAGGTACTTGGAGTTTGTAGGGCTTCTACCCTAGTCTATTGGTATTTTTGTTGTATTCTAGTTTAGGGGTGAAAGGGAGATCAAGGTATCTCCTCCTCTTAGCTTCCCACTGGTGATGCAGAGATGGGGGACCCATCTTCTTCATTACATGTCAATAATAAGGACTTGAATGGTAAACCTTAATCAAGGGATGGTGAATCCTCTCCAAAAGGAGTGCCTCAAGTAAAGAAAGTAAATGCATGTTTGTAGAGAGCCAAGGATCAGCCAATTTTGATTATTCAACCTGAACAAGTCTCAAAAGATGTTTAATACTAGAGCAATCATGCCTTTATCTCTAAGTTTTTGGGTCTTCATATTTTCTTGCCTGTATTAGAATCCTAAGCTCGTCAGATGTAGAACCCAGAAGGAGATATGGAGATTATGTTAGCAGCTAATAACTACTTTATGGTTATCTTTTCAAGTATGATAGACAAGACTAAGGCATTTGAGGGTGCCCCTTATTTCTTCAATCAGTTGGGGCTTTTCATTAAGTCCTAGCACATGGGCTTCAACTCTACTAAGGAAATCCTATCTCGAGTTCTAGTATGGGTCCGCTTATCGAGGCTACCTTTGGAATTCTGGAGGGAAGATATTCTTCACTTGATCTTGCTACTTCTTGGAAAACCTGTGGGTTCAACTACACAGACGCAAGATCATAAGGTAATTTCTTTAGCCCATATTTATGTAGAAGTTGATTTCAATAACCCATTGCTAGATTCTATGGAAATTTGCATGGGATCATCTTTTTGGATCCAACAATTGGATTATGAGACCCTACCATTCAAATGCAAAATTTTCCATCAATATGGCCATTTATAGAGCAAATGCCCCAAGAACAATTCCCCCACCTTGACCACTCTCGGACCCCCTAGGGAGGACAAGGGGAAAGCTACTTCATCTATTGGACTTGTTGATAGTGAGGGGTTTACTCAGGTCAAGTCTCATAACAAAGGCAAAGGAAAGAAGAGAACCTAGATGGACAAGCAGGCCAATGACACCTTTAATAGGTTTGATGCTTTTAGGGAATTGGCACAAGAAGAAGGTACCCTAGTTGGGCTTCTTTCTAAAACCAAAGGATAGCAAGAGATTCAAGTTGTAAATACATAGAGGGAGGATCAAAATCTAAATGTAGGGGAACAATAGGCTAGATAGCTGGATATTTATTTGCCTCTTCTTTTTAAGGATATTGGAGATATTGGTGAGACATAGGGTTTGATGGGTCCTATCTTGAAGGATCATGTCCCTAGTAAGCCCAAGGGGACCCCAGATTCTACAAAGGGTAATAAGGCTTCTCTTGTGTATACAACAGAAATCTTTTCAAAAAGGGGTCTATTGACAAACCGTCAAAGAGTGGTAGGAAGACTGATCAGGAGAAGGTGAAGATAATGGTTGAAAATTTGGTTGAGTCTAGGTTTGTGAAACCCATTGATTCTCACTTCTCTCACCCCCATAAATGATTGCATTGTCATGGAATGTAAGGGGGTTGAACAACATCCCCAGATAAAAGGTTCTTCGCAAGGTAATTAAGTCTCAGTCTCCGGATGTGATTTTTATTTAGGAAACTAAGCTTACAATGGAGGGTTTGGCTAACTATGCTTCACATATCTAGCCCCAAGGATCTTGGTAGGGAGTATATGCCTTGAATAGTTTAGTGGGGTGGCTTGCTTCTAGGACCCTAGAAAAGTTTCCCCCTTATGGTGGATCTCTAGTCGATTCTCCATCTCTTTGGTTGCTTCTAGTTTTGAGACTAGAGATAGATGTCTTTTATCCAATATATATGCTCGTACTGATTTTTTAGGGAAATCACATTTATGGGCTCATATTAGATTCATCCAATCCCTAGACCCTTTTCTCCCATGGATTATGGAGGGGGATTTTAATGATGTCACTAGCCTAGAGGAAAAATAAGGTGGGCTAGCTAGGCTAGACCCGTCTTCAAATTTGCTCAAGGATATGATTGGCTCCTTGAATCACATTGATGTGAAGTCAACCAATGGCATCTTTACATGGAATAATCAAAGATGTGGGGGTGAGGCTATTTCAAAAAGGCTTGACATATTTTTGGTTTCTTGTTATTGGATGAACAATAGATGGATCACCAATTCTGAAATTCTTGACTAGAGGGGCTATGACCATTGGCCTATCAAGCTATCCATCACCTCATATAGTGTCACCAAATCCCTCCTTCAAATTTCAGTTGATGTGGCTTAGAGACTTGTCTTTACGTGACCTTATGATGGATTGGTGGTATGAGGGGAAGCTTGCCCATGGAATGGCTATGTATACTTTTAGTAAGAGGCTCCAACATGTAAAGTAAAGGCTCAAGAGATGGAATAAACATCATTTTGGGAACCTCCATGTTCAAAAGGTTGCTACTTAGACCAAGCTGGATAACATTACCTATCAGATTAGAGATTAGGGGTTGACTTCTGATTTGAGTAAAGCTTATTCCTCGGCTCTAAAGGGACTAGAGGAATGGGAGCTTCGGGAGGAGATTTTCTAGAAGCAAAAATCCCATGTTGATTGGCTATATGAAGGGGATAGAAATACTACTTTCTTCTACAACTCATTGAAGGCTTAGAGACAGGTTAATTCTATCTCCTCTCTTGTCTCATCTAATGGGGACCAAATCTCATCCTGGTGAGAAATTTCTAGGAAAGCTGTCAATTGTTTTTCTAATCTTTTTACTAGGGAAGTTCTTCCTACTAAGACTAATGAGCATGCCATTTTGGATTGTATCCCCCTCTTAGTCTCTATTGAGATGAATGAGGCACTCTTAAGCCCTATTTGGTTACTTAAACTATAGAAAGTTGTTTTTAATATGAAAAAAGGCAAGGCCCCTGGTCTAGATGGCTTTTCGATTGAAATTTTTCTAGGAATTCTGTGAAATAATAAAGTTTGATCTCCTTGAAGTGGTTCAGGAATCTCATAGAAATAAATAGATGTTAAAGTCTTTAAATTCTACTTTCTTTGCTCTTATTTCAAAGAAGGAAGAGGCTAATAGGTTGGACCAATTCAGGCCTATAGCATTATGTAATATTGTCTATAAGATTATTACCAAACTGATTGCTAAGAGGCTCAAACCATTCCTTGGTTCTTTGATCTCTATTGAGCAAGGTGGTTTTGTTGAAGGTAGACAGATTTTGGATGGGATTGTGATAGCAATGGAAGTTATTCACTCTATGGAAATATCCAAGGAGAAAGCTATGTTTATTAAACTTGACATAGCTAAAGCTTATGATCAGGTGAGTTGGGATTTCCTATAGAAATTTCTTTTGGCCTTTGGTTTTGATGAGGAGTGGATGATTTGGGTTCTAAGCTATGTGACCTCTTCCTCCTTCTTAGTTCTTATTAATGGGGAACCATCTGATTTGTTTGGGGCTTCTTGAGGACTTTAGCAAGGAGATCCTTTATCTCCCTATTTATTCATCATCATGGCAAAGGGTCTCAGCAAATATTTAAAATCATAGGTGAGGTAGGGTCTTATCCAAGGTTGGAGCTAGAATAATAATCTTCCCTCCTACTCTCATCTCTAGTTTTTGGATGATGCTGGGTTAATGGGCATGGGTAGAATCAGTGAGGCAATGAATTTCATATGAGCTTTGGATGCCTATTTGATAGTCTCAAGGCAGTGTATTAATGATGGTAAGTCTTCTATTTATTTCTTTAACACTTGTCGACTTATTCAAAATAGGATTGCAAGGATTCTTAGATTTCAAATTGGATCTCTTCCTCTGATGTACCTTGGGGTTCCTTTGGTCTTGGGTTCTCAGTGAAGCTTGGGTTCTCAGTGAAGAGATTACTGCTAGGGGATTTTAGATAAATTTTGGAATAAGGCTAGTCACTAGACTTACAGATGGTTATCTTCAGTTGGGAGAGTAGTTCTCCTTAAGTCTATGGTGTAGTCTCTCCCTATTTATAGATGTTGTGTTTAGGTTCCCCCTTCCAACTTTGTGATGGATTTTGATGCTTTATCAAGGAAATTTCTTTGGCCTAGCAGCCTCCTATACTCAAAATGGAGCCTTGTTAAGTGGGAGTTTGTGTGTAGGCCAAAGCATCCTAGGGGCCTTGGTTTTAGGTCAATAGCTCTTGTTGTCACCACTTTGGCTACTAAGTTGTACTAGAGATGGTGTAAATGTCAGGATCATGATTGGGCCAAGATTCTTGCCCACAAGTATTTTCCAAGTGTCAATTTCCTTGATGTGCCAAGGCTTACTCTAATAGGCAAAGGCCCCTATATTTGGGACACTCTTAAGAAGGGTGTTCAACTTATTAAGGAGGGCCTCTTTTGGATTTATAACAATGGTTCTAATGCCCTATTTTGGCAAGATTCTTGGGATGACCATCCTCCCATTCTTTCTAGCTTCCCCCAACTTTGGAGTCTTTGCCACATTTTTACTAATGCTAGATGGTTTATGGTGGAGCACTTTAAGACGCTCAAGCATCTAGGTCAGGTTGAGATCACTTGCTAGAAGGACCCTCAAGAGTGGCTTGTGGGTGGCTCTAATGAGGACCATATTGTTCTTACTAAAACTTTGGAAAGTAGGTTTTGTAGCTCTCTTCGGGAGTGGGATGTCTTGGCCTAGAGTCTTAGCCCTAAAGGCAAGTTTTTTGTGGCTCAAGGCTATGCTATGCTTGATAGGAACCTTCATGGTCTAGAGGAGGTGAATTTGTGGAAGAGGGTTTGGTATCACCTTTCTTGGCTGAAATGAACTTTTTTCTTATGGTTGTTGGCTCAAAATAAATGCCTCACTTGGGAGAATCTTCACAAATGTAGTTTTTAGGGACCTTCTATTTGCTTCCTATGTTCAAACTCACTTCTTTTTTTTTGCCCTTATTTAGGAGAGATATGGCATAGATGGTGGGAGGCTTGGTTGCATGGTTGTATTCATACATCCTTGAATAGGTAGTTAGTCTCATTAAGGATAGTTAGTAAAAACTAGAGGTTGGGGACCCTGCTTAGGCTACCCTTTAATTGACTTTTGGGAGAGTTTGGGTAGACCTCCAATGAACACTTCTTTCTTGTGAGTTTCCTAGATAGTCGGGCCAACTCTAATTCTCTAGAACCTTTGGTTGGAGTGAAACCATGGAATTTTCTATGACTCCAAGTTAGAAAGTTTGCATCTATGAAGGATTATTCTTAGTAGGCTTTAGGAGACCATCTTCGCTAAGTATGATATGTCTAAAAGTATTGATCTTGGTGATGTTTCTACTATGCAAAATTTCAATCTAGGAGATAGCAGATAGGGTGTCTACCTTGGAAAAAGATCTCACCATGGCAAGCAATGGGTTTGTTGGGATGTGAGGTGGAATCCCCCCCTAGCTGGGACTTTGAAGATTAATACAGATGGTTCTTCTCATGGGAACCCTAGTCATGCTAGTATTGTGGGCATAGGAAGAGACAAGGATGGAGGTATGGTGTTTCTCTTCTCTATCCACAAAGGTCAATACTCTAACAATCTAATGGAAGCCCTTGCTATTAAGATTGCGATTGAGAGAGGTTGTTCTTTAGGCTAGAAGAGGATCATCTATGAGTCTAATTCTCATATTATTGTGGACATGTTGAATAGTCAAATCTTGGAGAATGTTAATTGGCAGTTACCTACGTAGGTCAGACAGACTTTAAGTCTTCGTAATTCTTTGGACTCTGTCTCCTTTCATCATATTCCTAGAGAATGGAATAGAGTGATTGATTGTTTGGTGAAGTGGGCTTTAGAGAATGTGGATGGATGGAATATTAATGGGAAGGATGAGTTACCTATTGAGTTTAGTGGAATTGTTGAGTAGCTATTATTGGGTGACATGAATATGTAGTGTTTTTGTGGGTCATGTGCCTTTGCTTTGTACTTTAATTTTGGTTGAATAAATTTTTACCCCCTCTTTTTTCATACATCATTTGATCCATATTGTGCTTTTTTCTTGAGCTTCTTGATATTGGCATCATTTTTCTCTAAGGCAAATTTGTACATAATATTAGAGCTATACCAAATTCTTACATGGTAGTAAAGCCATAGGAGCATCATTTCACAGCTATTGGAGACCATTTTTGCATCACCTCTTAGAGGACCACGATTCAGATCCAGAGTATCTACAATCATTGGGAGCATCTAGAGCCAAAGCGGACCTCACCATTGCATCTGGAGTGTCAATTTAGTAAATTTTTACTATAAATTTTCATACCCTATGCTATAGTAAAATTTGAGGCAAAAAAAATTTTGCAAACCAGAACCTGAAGGCTTGATTTGCAAAATTGGTATGATCTCTTTAGATTTGTGTGATTGATTTTTAGATCTACTATCAGATATTGGCATCATATTCATAAGGTCAAAAGAACCCCAAATTGACTTTTGTTTCATCAAAATCAAACATCTAAGGTGAAATCTAAAGTCAATTTATTTTCAAAGGTGCAATAGTGGTGAATCAAGAAAAATAATTACAGAGTTGATTTTCAAATAGTGATATCTCCCTCATACGGACTCTTTTTTTGAGCAATTGTCTTTGTTTTGGGGTATAATTTTGTGATTTACACATTGGTGTAGATTGTTTGAGATCTATGTTCTTGAATTTTTCTACAACTCGCAAATCTCAATTTTTGCAACTTCAAAGGCTTACTTCGGGCTCATGTGGACACATATTCAAGTGCTTTTCTTTTGAGAGTGCATTTTTTCGATCTACTTTCCAGATCTAGTATCAATTTGGAGTAATTATAAGTACACATAGTGCTTTTAGAATTTGGCCTCATTTTGGCCTATTGGCACTTGTAATTAATTAGATACTTTAGAGATCTTATGTCTTATCTTGTTGAGCTGATATAGCTTCATATTTGTTGTTATAACTAGAAAAATCAGAATTCCACTTAGGCCCTAAATTGGAAAGTGGCCTATTGTAAACACGCTAAGTATGAAGTTCCAAATCATACATTAGGGGGGGTTGATTGATTATTTTTGCATTTTGGGGGGTGCATACATTTATTAATCTCATGAAGTCTTGTTTCACATGTCAATTTGGTATAAAACCAAGGTTGAAAAAGAGGAACTATCACAAATGGAGTGCTTTAATCATTGATCATCTAAGAGAGCATAAGGAAGTATTTCCTTTTCTATGTTCTGAAGAACTATCCTCTTACACTGATCTAATACCTATTCACATAATTGGGTTAGTCATCTTTTTTAGTATCAATTCTTATTGCTTTGATGTTATTGGAAAACTCACTAAACTTTATGACATTTGGATGGCTCTTTGGAAAGTCTATGGAGATCCAATAGTTCATCCATTTGTAGAAGAAATTCTACCTCCAAACATTCCAGTTATGGTACCTTTAACTCTAGATGAGATCATACCTCTTGATGCTCATGTTGCTTCTACTGATCTAGTTCCAACCATAGATGCTCTTGATTCATTGCAACAAGAAAGACAATGTCTTCCTATTTTAGCTTCATGGGATGACTTCCTTCTAGACATTGTAGTGTTGTGTGTGGAGTCTTACATTGAAGATTTGGGAGATATCATTGATGACATCCATCTTCTCTTTGTTGGGGAGACTTCTTCTTCACCTGTTGCAGGGAACACTATGGCCCTCAACCACTTGATCTTTCTTTCAAGACTGACATGATTGTAGACACTTCTTTACAATAGCTGGAGAAGGACACTTTTACTTCAGAGGAGACACATCAGTCTTTGGAGATTGTCTTCTAGTTTCCTCAGACATCATATCTTCTGAGGATTCTTCCTTCTTATTGGGGAGCATCCTCTACAACACCTATGGAACCACTTATTCCTACAAGGAGGAACTTCATTTAGCTTTCATGGTGCAGCTTCTTCAATCATCAAGGAGCTTCTTACATGGGTGTACATTCATCATTTAGGGGAGGCTACATTGCTTCTCTTCCGATATCTTCCTATAAGGATAGTTCCTTGTCTTTGGAGTTTTATTCACTTTCATTCATGGGCATGTTACCTTGTTTACCACCTTCTTTTGGGCATCCACAAAATTGTCTTGTGGCATCTACATTCATCAAGGGCTTGTCAACATATGAGAAGACTTCTGAGGTAGCATCCACAGCATAATACATATGGATCCCTCTTCCATCTTCATATTCATAGTGGGAAGCATACTTGCACCTATACTTGGTGCATCTTCTTCCTAAAGGGAGAAATGTCATTTGTAGGCATTAGAATCTCTTTTGTCTTCGAGCACTCATCATTAGGAGATCCTTCACTAAGCGGGTAATTTCATGGAGTGATTCTCTATTGTATATGCATGATGTATGTCATAATGGGGGGTCTTGATTACTCCATCCATACATGCATCTTTCTTTATTGTACTTATCTCTCTTTTTGGGGGCAGGGATTTTCCCATGAGATCTTTCGTCTTTCTTCATTTTTAGAGACTGCATTTCATTGCATTGCATTGTATGTACATCATTGCATTTGTACTTGGATACCTAACATGGCCTAGTAGTCAGGACCCATTATGCATTTTCATCATAGCTTTTGTGAGCTTCAGTGCATTCCCCTAAATCGCACTTAAGGGGGGGTGTTAGTATAAATAATTAATTATTATTTACACTTTACTTAAGTTTACTTAGATAAATTCATTATTTTATTATTTATTAATTAGACACTTAGGAGTATGTGTACTCATATGAGTTGTCATGTTGACAGCACAAGAGTTAGCAACTCTAATTTAGCACATGGTGTCTACAACACTGGAGTTTGCATAATCAACTAATTTGTCATGTAGACAACATAGTTGTTTGCACTCTAATTAAGCATATGGTGTCTACAACATCTTTTTACGTGACACCTATATAAGTTTATCCTCTCATCATTGCACTAACTTCTATGCTCAATGTAGGATAATCCACTCTTAGTGGACATGTGCTTAGTTGTGAGGCTTATCATTTTTCTAACTCCTAGTTATTCTAGAGGCCTTTATATATAGGCACTTCTATTGTACATGAATATCAATTATTGAATGATCTAATATCTAAAGATTTAGACATTGATTCATTTTCATATTTTTATTATGATCATACATCATTTGGTCCATATTGTGCTTTGTTCTTGAGCTTCTTGATCTTGGCATCATTTTGCCCTAACGAAAATTCTTACATATATAAGGTAGGGTATCTTGTTACTCATTGTATGATGACCTTTTTGATCTTAATTGGCTTGCCTTCTAAACATACCTTCATACAATAAATGCAGCTCAACACAATCCTTATCCATTCTTCTTTGAGAAATTTTGGAAAGCCTAGGGCATGGGTAAGCCCTTTCTTAGAAATATTCTGATACTCCTTTAATACTCCATTAGCACATAGGTTCTCATAAGCTAATCTTAGCTCAAAATCCCTAAATTCTCCAATTTTTCTCATATAACAAGTTCCTACATCCTGAATTGTTAGAACCTTTGGTGGAATTGACAACAGAGTACAAATTTCATCTTTTTTTCTTCAAAGTTTGAACAATCCTTGAAATTAGGTGGCAATACTGGTCATTCCTCACAATTTGTGTGTTTCCCTCCTTTAGCATTACATTTGGAGTTATAGATGATGTGATTTCAAACTAGGGTTTTGAAACAAACTTTTCTTTGATAACCTCATAAAACAACTAGCTCGATAATAAAAGTTTTACTTACTAAATTCTATCAAATTGCCAATGCAACATATTGATTCACTTGCTTTGTTGCTAAGTTCAACTCTAAATCACTTGTGCACTTGAACTCACTTAGTAAAGTATAAATGGATGCCCAAATTTGATATATACCTTAATTTTTTGCCAATTAGGTTTGCATTAAATGCATTTGAACCCAAGTTGGTGCACAATATTTGTCTCAAACTTTTGTGCCTCATTTCAAATACTTGGCCACTATCAACTTTCTTGATTAATACCAATTCACTTGGTAGTAAATTAGCTTGGTCGACATGAGTTCTTGGTCCATATCACAATTCTTGATCAATATAGACTAAATTACTAATGCTTGGCACTTGATAGTAAAAAGTATTTCATTGCCCAATACTTCTCTCAAAACTTTCCTAATGTATTTTGATTCATGTTGATATGGACTTTTAACCATTTATTTGTTAGGAATAGATGTATGATAATTTATTAATTATATAATCCCTTACATACTTTCTTTTGCTTAGTTAGATGAGGTGTGATCATGTAATCCATTGGATTTGGTGATCCCATATTTTCTCTCTCCACTTCTTCCTACTTCCACTCTTCCTACTTCCACTATCTCTTTCCATGTTTTCTTTTCCTCGACTTTCCATTTTTTGGTGCTGGTGCTTGGGTCCTACATCTCTTACTAACATGTCCAGCCTTAAGACAACTAAAAAAAACTAGGTTTACATCCAACCACTTCTTATAGTTACCTCTAGAATGTGTCTTTATGCAATTCTTTGGAATGCACCCATACTCTCCACAATAATGATAGTTATACCATGTGTTTTGATTCCACTTGTAAGAGTTAACTTTCTTAGGTGCATGTGTTTTCTTTTTAGATGTCCAACTAGAATTTTTCATTGGATTTGCATTCATGATCTCTATGTCCATATTTCTCCCAATTATAACAATGTCCCTCAAATCTAGGTGTAGTGGGTGCTTCACTTTTCTTTGATCTGCATTCATTTACTTGGTGTACTAGCTTCTTGAAATTAAAATAGTTACTAGTAAACTTAGGTTTAGGGTTTTGTATATAATTTTTGCTCCTACATATGTTATCAGTGTGTCCAAGTTTATCACAATGATGACAAGTAGGTTTTCCTTTGGATTTTGCATTTCTTTTCTTTCCATTCTTTGATGACTCTCCTTCTACAATAGATGAAGAGTGTTTATCATGTCCTAGACAAGAAGTATCAATGGATGATCTTGGTGTTCTCATAAATTCTTCAAAGTATCTAATAGCTTCACTTAGTTTGTTCATTATTTCCAGTATTTCTTTCTTAGATCTTAACTCATTTCTTAGTTGACCAATTTGTAATTTCATATTTATGATCTCCATGTCTTTTATGTTCAACTCTTGATTTACAATTAACAATTGGGTCATCATGTTCAACTAATTATTTGTGAGCTTATGCACCTCAAATGATCTTTCTTCAAGTTTGGTAGTCATTTTTCTTTTGGCTTACTAATTCATGGCTCTATCTTCTTCTAGTTTCTTATTTTTTTTAGTTACTTCACATAATCTTAATGATTGAATTTATTGTTCTCTCTTGAGCTCTTTGACTTCTTTGTTCATAATGTCGATCTTCTCTAGTAGATCTTCTATTGTTGCATCATTATCATCAGTATTTCCACTATTAAGAAATCCTTGTGTATCAACTTCTTTGTATGGCATATCATTTTCCTGAATGGTCATTTCTTTCATTTTCTTTAAGGATTTCCTTAACTCTTCTTTTGCTCCTTCAATTTGTTGCAATATGATCTGGATTTCAATAATTTGGTTCTCAATAATTTTCCCATCTTGTATTCCTCCTTCAAGATTTGATCCTCTCAAGTTGTTAGAATTTTTCAAGAGAACTGGGCTCTAATATAAATTGTTGGAAATCTTAATGGGAAACAAGATACTGAGAGGGGGGAGGTAAATCAGGATTTATAATACTTTTTCTCTAATAAAATAATTCACACCTAATCCATCTCATATCTCAAATCTTATACCATAAAACATAAACATGTGATGCTGAAATGAAATCTATCTAAGCATGACATCCATGAAAATCATCAACTTATAACACAATGATTTTGGTGACCTAGAAACACTTCAATATGAATGTAAAATTGGGGTGGGGGATGAAACCCATAAATCTTCACTATTGCAACAACAAAATTAACCTATTAGGTTTACAATTTTAATCATATTAGAAGATCTACCCTGTGAGGGGTATTCTCTATTGAAAGTGTTTAAGACCATTAAGTCTTTCCCTGTTAAAGGATTTTACACTTACAATAAAGTAAGGACTTTGTTAGGAGATTTGAAATAGGTCTACTAGAACCACTCTATTAAGATATTTTCCTTGACTCAATTTGTTAAAATCCATTCAATACTTGACCATTTGGTTTTCTTTGAAAGCTTATTGTAGATCTCCTCTCTTCAAAATCTCAATTCGATCTCCTTATCTGATATCTTTGTTCTAGCCTTCACTACTCTGGTTGCACTATTTGAAATCCTTTCATACTTATCCTTTCTTTACTCTATGCTTAGCTTGTTCACTCCTTCACTTTGCTTCCATTCACATACACACTCCTCATTCTAATTCTAGGGTAGGAACCCTTCTTAAATAGATAATCTTAGAAAGTTCTAGATTAGGATAAATGATCCATATTTCATTCTTTTTTTCATTTTCCATTATGATTTTCTGATTGGTTTATCTTCTTGTCTAGGGATTAATGTCATCTAACAAAATGAGTAATCCCCACCTTAATTGTCTCTTCAATCCTTAAATATTGTGTAGAAGTCGGCTAGAATTAGTTACATAAGTGTTTATACAATTACAAACTCTTATGTCAATACTGGTTTACTCAGCACTTGAATGTTCTAATGCTCAGTCATAACTAACATTCATCATGTCACTTAGCTTCTACTCGCTCAACATATTTTGTTCACTCGGGAATAACTAACTTTCTACTTGCTCAATCTTAACTAAATTACTCAGCTTATATATTTTCTCAGTCTCAACATGGGTGCTTGGCAACCTTTGACTTGCTTGACATGTGTTGACAAATAAATACATCCTTCGTAGCTCATCTTAGTCTAGATTGCTCAGTCGTAGTAATGATCATCCAATGCTTCCTTGGAAATAAATAAGTGGTAGACACCAATAGAAACTTAGACTTACATATCAACATGTAATGTTTACCCCTAGTTTTATTTGATGTTATATTATTGAATTCTTTTAGGGCAATTTCCATGATTATGTGATTTGATTTAGGGGAACTTGGCTACCTAACTTGGTTGATATTGTTTACGCGATTGGATTATATATTTGATGAGCTACTTTGTACTTAGATATCTGATGTATTTACCATTGTTTATATTTATTCATTTGATCATAATGTTTTGTATACTTCATATAGTGATTTCAGTTATTTCATGATGAAAGACATATGGATTATTTATATGTGATTTTATGGATACTTACTCCATACTTGCATGTGTATGGTGTACATGTATGTTTTACTTTATGTTTGACATGTGTGATGTGATTGAGGGAGGGAGTCATAGCCACCTACTAGTCAAGATCTACATGATGTACCTCTCACTGTCGTTGTATGTTTAGTTTAGATATATACACATATGTACATGTTTAGATTTTTTGTAGATTGCATGTATTGGGCATCGACTTCCCTGAATTGCTCGGATGAGCATTCCTTATTGTAGTATCTCAATGGTGAAAGAGGGGAGATAATTCTCAAGTCAAAATCCTAAAGTTGAGCCTAATTATCCTAAGATAAAGGGCAAGTATCTGATTTCTTTACCTTTCTAAATTTGTCAAATTGGCATGAATTCAATATCTTGACCTTTGAGTTTGATTTCTTACTTTGCCTTTTAGTCAAGTTTCTTATTTGAGTATGTGGGTCTTTTGTAATTTTAAAGTGTATTTAAATCAGTCAAAGATGTTATTAAATGATTTAATATTTTTAAAAAAATGAAAGGAGCAAAATCAATTTTATTATATTTCATTAATTGAGAAATTAATTAAATAAAAGAGTTAAATTTAAAATATTTAATTAAAAGTCTAATCTTGGAAATTTTTGCAATTAAATTTATTAAGGCTAAATTTGGTGTAATTACATTTATTTAATTTAAATATATTAATTTTAGAAGTTGTATTTAAATAAGACGTTAAAGATTATTATTAGTTAAAATAATAAATATGTTTTCGAAAAATGTCTTACTTATTAAAAAATAAAATGGGAATAATTTAAATAAAAATTATTGTAATTAAAGGCACAAAGCTTGCATAAAGGAAT
Organism: Cupressus sempervirens; assembly: GCA_028749045.1. Lineage (NCBI taxonomy): Eukaryota > Viridiplantae > Streptophyta > Pinopsida > Cupressales > Cupressaceae > Cupressus > Cupressus sempervirens. Next base: position 440,908,894 of record CM053786.1, on the reverse strand, counting down.
TAAATCAATTAAAATAATAAAAGTTAATTTTAATGAGAAGCATTTACATGTTTGTGAAACTAGAAACGCTAGGTAGGGTTAGACTCTTTATGAAGAGATTCAAGCTCATTTCTACATAGAGAGGTTTGGTGGAGAAACTTGAGAATTCAGAGGGAGGAATTGTCTATGGGCTTTTGGAATTGTAGAATTTCATTATAGAAAATCTCCAAAAATTTATGTCTTCTCTGCATCTATTATGTCAATTTTTCTTGTTGGAAATGTATTTAAAATCAAAACCCTTGTTGGAAATCGATTGATCTTCATTGTTGAATCATCTATCAAAATAATGAGATCAAAACCATTAATTGAAAAGCTTGAAATTTAGAATTTAATTTGTGGGTAGGGTTTGAAATTCGAAATAAGTTCATTATTTAAGGAAAATTTAACTAGTTGCATTTTATCCTTAATCAAATATATGATTAAAAATAAATTAGAAAATTTATATATAAAATGTTAAATACCACAATAATTATTACTATGGTAATTATAATTATTTTTACCAATAAATTTTTTAACTAGTCATTAGAAAAGGCATTTTTATTGTCTTTTAAAAAGAAAATTGAAGCTCCTGTAGGGACCTTTGGCAGGTTGTGGACCCACCCCTATATGGGGTTTGATTTATTTTAATTTAATTTTTTATCATAAATTTTATTAAATAAAAATTTAGATTATATTATAGAAAATATTCTTTTAATAATTTAAGTTTGTTTTATAATTCAATTTTCATATAATTCAATTTTTATTTTAATATAATTCAAGTTTAATTATAATAAAATTGAAATAGTGTTAAATTTGGTTTTGTATTATCAAATTTATAGTGTTGAATTTAATTATTAATTGAATATAGTATATTTAAATTATAAATATTCTGAGTTTTAAAATATTTGAATTTATCATAAATTTGTTTCTAGGAGAAAGATAGTGACGATTGTTATTTTCGACAAAATTACTCTATCACTTCAAAGGGGAAACTTAATCACAATAATTAGATTTTAAATGGAAATATAGTATTAGAGAAAATGGGGATTATGACAACAATGAAAAATGAACTTATCTTATGACCAAACTAACTTAGGAATTTCATCAACTCAAAAAAATTCAAATGATAACTTGAACTCTACTTTTAAGAATCGATATTTATTAAACTTATCAAAAACTAAAATGGTTGATTAAGTCCCTATTGAGATTATTATGTTTTATCTTGTGGTGGGGTTTAGGGGAAACCTAATAGTTTAGCCAAATAGGAATGGTTACCAGAGGCTTGGGAATAGTTGTTTCTTTATGATGGCTTTTATGTGATGTTGTTTAGTCACAATTGTCTCATTCCCAATCAATTTTCTATACTCATGTGTTTCTCGAATGAGATCTACTTCTTTGTTGTAAGCTCATGTGTTGTGATTTTCTTGATATAACCTGTGAGGTTTCGATCAATTATCTATTGTTGCTTTCCAGTTGCTCATATAGGACTAATGTGTTTATTGTGATTTTATGAGATATTCTTGTATGAGATTAGGGTAGGTTATATATGTGTATGTTGAGAAGTGGCTTGCAATGGAGGTCAGAGCCTTAAAGAGGTTTCCAGGGGAACCCATTGTAAGTTGTATTAATAAGTGATAACAATTTCATTAATAGGATTAAATGAGTCAACAAAAGTAAGTTTGTTACCTCCCCCATACTCGAGTGCTAATACAAGCTAGAATCAGAGTAGAGAGGATGCTTGCTTGCAACCTTTTCTTGTTAGTATTCCTTATCTGTAAGAAAGGATACCAATGTCACATAGAGTCGCTAGAGGCTCGAGGGCCTGAGAGACTTCTAGGTTATCTTAGTGTTGGCACATGTGATGATACTTTCCCATATGCACGTTAGGATTCCTATGTGTCTTTTTTTGCCTATGGGATTAGATGTTATTTGTGTACTTGGTACCTTTGAGATAGATTTCTATTAGGATTCCTTGACCTAGATTCTTGTTATGACTTTTGGATTGTTATCCATTTGGGGCTTTAGATTATCTCCTCAGTATGGAGGGAGTTGGCCATTTAGGTTCTATGAGTTCAGGTGGTAATGTTTCTTTTACCATTGAGATCTGACAGTTGGATATCGATGTTGGATATACCTTATGCAATTGTTCAATTCTTCTTATCTTGTGATTATGCTCTATGGTCATATTTTGGCATTTTGTACTTTGGTTATTTAAGATCCTATGGGATTTTATATCTTATCATGATGTATATTCTTTTAGCATTCCATATCCTACAACTTGTGCAGAGTAAGAGTATGCATTTTGGTTATTCCATGAGGCATCTTATGTACTTTTGTATTATTTCATGTGATTTTTGTACATGTGGTCATTCCTATATCATGGATTGGTTTAATTATCAAAGTTAAACTTAATAAAACTTATATAGATGATTAAACATTAAGGAACCCTTGAGAGATGTAACTGTTATTGTATTGCTTATGTATGTATGTGAGTTATTGCTTCTTCTTTGATATATCTTGATTATTTTACTCTTTAAAATTTTTTTATCAAACTTAGCATCATTGTAGTTTAATTTCTCTTGGGTTCCCCAATAGGGCGTTACATTTAGTATCAGAGCCTAGTTTCTACATTGGGAGCTCTAGGTATATTGGTACACCCACTAGATGACAAGTAGTCAACTTAAATAAAACTTAAACAACTATAATTTGAACAACTCGAACTTCAGACTTGAATACTCAAACATAAAAAAAGAAAATTTAGAAAAACTATTGATTTTGGTTTTTAAACATATTTTCTTATAATTATGCTTTGAGGTATTATGCCCTGGTTGATTTTGATGGTATTTGTTTGTTCTTGCTTGGATATTTTAGGGGGATAGTGTCTGACACTAGATCAATTATGATGGGTCATAGCTTAGGCTGAGGTAGAGGTCATGGGTGAGGCAAAGATATTAGCCCTAATGTGACCAATCATGAAAGTCTTGTTTAGGAAAAGAATAGGGAGGATAACAATGGGGAGCAGCATATGGACTCTAAAGATACTTGTACCAGGTAGCTATTGAAGATTATTTTAGAGCACCTAACTAACTAGGAGAAGGTTGAACAAGGGGAGTCACATCATTCTAAGAATTATGAGAGACAGATATCCATGAGTCCCAAGATTGGTCATATAGGGGATAGGATAGAGGCTAGCAAATCCAAATAGATGAAGGACCTCCTATGAGTCAAGCTTAAGGCTTTTTCAAGAGTTGGTACTAGGTACAATGCAAAGAATTGGTTGATCGCACTAGATAGATGTTTTGCAATGGAAGACTTTGACACAAATGTTGATCTCTAAGCCTTGTTTCCTATTAGTGTTCAACACTTTGTCATTTTCTAAGTAGCGTTAGTTGATGATTACTATAATTGAGCCATCCTAAGAAGGCTGAGCTACATGAACTTGTTTATATTTCACTACATGTCCAAAAAGTCAAAGGTTGTCGAGCACCCTAGTAGAGATTGAGTTGCAATACATGCCAAGTAAATATATGGAGACCAACTAAAGTAAAGATAACTTATGCTAAGTGAGTGAGTACATGTTGAGCCTATAGAAGCTGAGGGCCAACATGAACGTTAGTTACGACTGAGCAGCAGGACATTTAATTGCCAAGCAAAATATTTTTACATGTGTATTTGTAATGGCACAAACTACATGATATTTTTAGATTGTAAAGATAGTTAAGAAGCTAATTATGTGATGTTTTAGAGGATGTTGATCCCTAGGAAGGTAAAGTAACCAATTAGAAAAATAGAAGAACTAAGTGGAAAAAGAATGAATTTTGGATCATTGATTATAATCTAGTGTAGACACCTAAAAACCTTTAGAAAATAAAGTATTTTTATTTTCTGAAAAAGTCCTGATGACATCATCATTTATTAATTAATTAATTATTTAATTAATTAATTAATTTTTATGCCATTAAATCCTTTTATCTTAATTAAAAATATTTAATTAAGGAATCCCTCCCAAAAATGTTTAAATCTTATTTAAACATTATTTTCTTATTTATTAATTATTTAATAAATAAATTGACCAAAAATCCTAAAATAAATAAAAAAATTATTTTTTGCCCAAAACTTGGCCAATTTCCTTATGACCAATAACCTCTTCCAAAATCTTCTAATCCTTCTTTAATTTCGATTAAAGGCTAATCTCATCATTTCCTACCCCTAACCCCAACTCAAAATATTTAATTAAAATTAAATATTAATCCTCATGTTTATTAAAAAAGTTTTAATAAATATCTCCTCAACCCAAACCCTTGAAATAAATAAAACTTTATTTATTTCCTAAAAATCTAATTTATCCTCACCCTAAGAAGTTCTAGACTCTTCTAGAAAGTCTTCATCCTCATCCTAGGAAATTCTAGACTATTCTAGAAAGTCTTTATCCTCATCCAAAATCTAGACTCTTCTAGAAGATGTCTTTAAACCTAATCCTAATCCCCTCCTAACCTTGTCACATTCCCTAAACATGGGTTAAAACTTACTAACCCAAGCCAAAGTTAACAAATATCTCTTCCTTCACCCACCCTCATTAAATGCCATCCACTTGCCTATCCTTAAGCTAATCCTAAACCATCCTAATCCATCCTCTAATCATTTGCACAAGCCTAAGCAAGCTTAGAACCTTCTTAATCAATCCCAAGTCGAAATTGCTCTCATCACCCTCAAAATATCTCAACCATAAAACTTTATGAAGTCCACTAGGTCATAAATGACTCTTACAAGCCCTTTTATTGCTCTTACAAGTCATTATGAGGGTCTTTATGAAGATTTTATCTCTTGAGCCTCCTTTGTTGACTCATCCTTGCCCTTTCCTCCATCCTCTCACCATGTGACATGTGTCACTCCTTGATTGGCTATAAGGAAGCACAATCCATGTGCTCTCCTCTCATGCAATCTGAGCCTTCCATAAGCTTTTTCCCATCCTTGCATCTTAGCCCTCAATCCCTCAAGCCTCTTGCCTATAAATTGGATCCTTCCCCTTTACAAAATAACACAATCCATGAAGTAAAGTTATAATGCTATTTTGAGAGCCAAATCCATACTAAAGCCATCTATCCACACCAAAAATCCACAATCATCCATTGAAGCCCTTTTTGAAGCATAAAGCTTGAGCATACATCCTATCTATTTAGAGAAAGCTACTCAACAAGAGAGCTTCTTATTGAGAGAGCCCATTAATGGCTCATATTCTCAATTAAGAGCTCATCTTAGTCTATCTTGAAGTTTATGAATTTTGTTTAGTTTGTAGAAGCTTTATTTAAATTTGGTTTCTATTAGCATACTAACATTTTCTCATATACATCTAGAACCTTCTACGATTGTCTATTTAAGAGGGAATCAAACCCTAAATCATTAAGGAATGTTAAGGAAGACCATGAATAAACAAAAAGGATAAGGACAGAGCAAGGAAGGTTAAGTTTGATAGATAGATCAAATAGAGAAACCTAGTAGTGAAGAGTAGAATTGATAAAATTAGATAAGGAGATCATATTTAGACATTGAAGAGAGAAGCTCTATAATCATCTTTATGAGAGAAAACTAAAGGATCTGGTAGTGAGACATTATAACCAATCTATTAGGGAAAATCTCTTAACTATTTCAATAGAATCAGTTAAATTTCCTAACAAGGTTCTTACTTCATTGTAAGTTTAAATCCTTTAATCAAGATAGACTTAATAGTCTTGTAATTCTTTTAACCAAGCAAACCTCTCACATGGTAGATCATCAAAAGTGATCAAATTGTAGCCATAATAGGTGAACTTTGTTGTTGCAACAATGAAGATTAGTGTGTGTCATCGCCACCCCAATTTTACCTTCACCTTGGATAATTTTTGGGTTACCAAAATCTTTGTGTTATGTGTTTACATTTTCATGTTGATGGATTTCATAAATATTTAGATTTATTTTAGTTTTATAGTTCATGATTATATGGTGTATGATCTAGATATGAGATGGATTCCCATTACTCAATACAATAGGCACAATCAGTACAGCCAACTAGTATAGAGTACTTGTTTTTTTTTCTAGTAAGGGTAGATTTTGATAGTCCAATGTGTCTAGAGTGTAGGTAAGTTTTGTTGGAGATTATTTTTCATGCATACAACATGGGCATAAATTGACCCATTGTCCCCAACAAGAACCACAATTCTTCGATTAGAGACTACAGTTTTGAGGCCCATAGTTGGAAACATGGGCAGATCTCAAAGAGTATTTGCAGCAGAGTCTGATCCTCCTACAAGGGGAAAGTTCCAATAAGACCTGCATATTGAGTGCTTGAGTTTTATCTTTTTTGTAGGCTTCTAGGATTAAACCTAAGTCTTGGGAGAGGATATAGTGCTTATCCCTAGTTTGCTTTTATGTTATATTGCCAAATTCCTATAGGTCATTTTTCATGATTACATGATTTAATTAAGGGGTATCTGGTTACCTAATTTGGTTGATTCTCTTTACATGTTTGGGTTATATGTTTGATGAGCTATTTCATACTCAGATATTTCATATGTTATCATTGTTTATAGTTATTCATTTGATGATGATGTTTTGTATACTTCATATAGTGATTTTAGTTATTTCATGATGAAATTTATATGGATGGTTTATATGTTTTTTTATGGATACTTACCCCATTCTTGCATGTGTATGATGTACATGTATATTTTACTTTATGTTTGAGATGTCTATTATGGTTGAGGGAGGGAGTCGTAGTCACCTACTAGTTAGGATCTACATGATGTACCAGTCACCACTATTTCTTGTTTAGTTTAGATATATATGCATATGTACATATTTGGCTTTTATGTAGATTGTAGGTACTGAGCATTGATTTCCCTAAATTGCTAGGATAAGTGTGTCTTATCCTAGTATCTCAATGGTGAAAGAGGGGAGATAACTCTCAAGTCTAAATCCTAAACTCAAGCCTAATTATCCTAAGATAAAGGAAAAGTATCTAAATTTCTTTACATTTCTGAATTCATTAGAGTGACATGAATAAGAGATCTTGACCTTTGAGTTTGATTTCATACTTTGCATTTTAGTCAAGTTTCTTATTTTAGTATGTGGGTCTTTTGTGATTTTAAAGTGTAATTAAATCGGCCAAAGAGATTATTAAATGATTTAATTAAATGGAAATTTTAAAGTAGAAAAATCAATTTTATTATATTTAATTAATTAAGAAATTAATAAAATAAGAGTTAAATATAAAAGATTTAATTAAAAGGCTAATCTTGGAGATTAAAGCAATTAAATTTATAAAGGCTAAATTTGGCGTAATTATATTTATTTAATTTAAAAATAATAAATTTAGAAGTTTCATTTAAATAATGGATTTCAAATATTATTATTAATTAAAATAATAAATATGTTTTCTAGAAAGGTCTTACTTATTAGAAAACGAAGTGGGAATAATCTAAATAAAGATTATTGTAATTAAAGACACAAAACTTGCATAAAGGAATTAAAATAATTAAAATAATAAATTAATGAGAAGTCTTTGCATGTTTGTGAAACTAGAAACCCTAGGTAGGGTAGACTATTTATGAAGAGATTCGAGCTCATTTCTACACACAGAGGTTTGGAGGAGAAACTTGTGAATTTGCAGGGAGGAATTATCTATGGGCTTTTGGAGGTGGGATTTATGGAGCACAAAGATTCATCATATTGTTAGCATTAGAGCAAGGTAGAAATTTTGTAGAAATTCATTTTAGAAAATCTCCCAAAATTTATGTCTTCTTCATGACTGTTATGTCAATTTTTCTTATTGGAAATGTATTTGAAACCAAAACCCTTGTTGGAAATTGATTGTTCTTCACTGTTGAATCATCTATAAAACAAAATAAGATCAAAACCCTTAATTATAAAGCTTGATTTTAAAATTTAATTCATGAGTAGGGTTTGAAATTCAAAATGAGTTTGATATTTAAGGAAAATTTAACTAGTTGAATTTTATTTCTCCATCAGATCTATGATTGAAATGAATTTTTTTTAAATAATATATATAATGTTGATTACCACCGTAATTTTCATTGTTGTAATTGTAATTATTTTGACCAAAAAAAATTTTAACTGGTCATTGTAAAATGGCATTTTGATTGTCCTTTTAAAAAAATTGAAATTGGGACAGGGGCCACCACATCCCCACCCCCCTTCTTTCTCATTCTCCAATGGTTGAAGGTTGTGCCCTGCCAAAGGACAGCACCGACATTGCCTTGGCAGCGCACCGATTACCTTGGGTAGTACAATGGCTGCTTTGGTGGCACCTATGCTAGCTTTTTGTAAGCCACGAGCCCACCCCTATATGGAGTTTGATTTATTTTTATTTAATTTTTTTATAAAATTTATAAAATAAAAATTTAGATTATATTTTATATATATAATTTAACGATTTTTTTTTTATAATTTAATTGTTTCTTAATTGAAATTTGATGTCAAATAAAATTTAAATTGTATTAAATTTAGTTTTGTATAGTTAAATTTATAGTGTTGAATTTAATTATTAATTGAATATAGTATATTTAAATTTTAAATATTGTGAGTTTTAAAATATTTGAATTTATTATAAATTTGTTCTAGGAGAAAGATAGTGACAACTATTATTTTTGATAAAATTACTATATCACTTCAAAGGGAAAACTTGATCATGATAATTGGATTTTAAATGGAAACACGATATTAAAGAAAGTGGGGATTCTTACAACTATGTAAAAGAAACTTATCTGACCAAACTATCTTAGGAATTCTATCAACTACAAAAAAAATTAAAATGGTAACTTGAACTCTGTTTTTTCAAATTGATCTTTATGAAACTTATCAAAAACTAAAATGGTTGAATAACTACACTTTTTTAAAGTACTTGTTGAGATGATTATGTTTTATCTGATGATGGGGTTTACGGGAAACATAGTAGTTTGGCCAAATAGGAATGTTTACCAGAGGCTTGGGAATAGTTATTTCTTTATGATGGCTCTTAGATGATGTTGTTTAGTCATGATTATCTCATTCCCAACCAATTTTCTATACTCACATGTTTCTACTATGAGATCGAGTTCTTCATTGTAAGCTCATGTGTTGTGATTTTCTTGATATAACCTATGAGGTTTTGATTAGTTATCTATTGGTGATTTCTAGTCACTCATATAGGACTGATGTGTTTATTATAATTTTATGAGATATACTTTTATGAGCTAAGGGTAGCTTATCTATGTGTATGTTGGGAAGTGGCTTGCAATGGAGGTCAATGCCCTAAAGAGGTTTCTTGGATAACCCATTGTAAGTTGTATTAATAAGTGATAATAATTTCATTAATGGGATTTAAATGAATTAACAAGAGTCATTTTTTCACCTTGCCCATGTCCCAAGTGCTAGTATGTGCTAGGATGGGAGTAGAGAGGATGCTTGGTTCTGACCTTGCCTTGTTAGTATGCCTTGTCTATAAGAAATAGTATTGATGCCGCATAGAGTCACTAGAGGGTCAAGGTCCCAAGATACTACAAAAGTAACCTTGGAGTTGATTCATGTGATGATAGTTTCCCATATGCATGTTAGCTTTCCTATGTGTCCTTGTTTTCTTATAGGATTAAATTTTACTTGTGTACTTCATACCTTTGAGATAGATTTTCATTAGGATTCCTTGACTAAATTCTTGTTATGACTTTTGGATTGTTATCCATTTGGGACTTGAGATTGTATCCTTAGCATGGTGGGAGTTGGCCATTTAGGTTCCACGGGGTCAAATGGTAGGGTTTCTTTTACCATTGAGATATGGCAGGCTAGATGTTGATGTTGGATGTACCTGGTGCAGTTGTTCAATTCTTCTTATCTTGTGATTATGTTCTAAGATCATAGTTTGGCATTCTATGCTTTGGTTATTTGAGATCCTATGGGATGGTGTATCTTATCATGATGTTTATTCTTAAACCATTTGTCTAGTTGAATCTAGTTTGTCTTCTCTATTAGCTCTATTTGGTTGGTTAAATACTAGTGGAGACCTTTTTCTATTCATTTAACATTGAGAACATTCTAGCACATATTAGACCTAAGTGATCCCAAGGTGCACTAAGTTGAATCATAAAACAATTTTTGGACAATGATATCTTGGACCTCATGATGGGTATTAAGTATGGTGATATCTCAAACCTCATGATGGTTATTTGAGATCCATGAAGTGTGAAAGAATGGTGTAGGAACGCCTAAGTGTGCATAGCTTAGTTTTGGGATACTTTACTTGGTATCATTTTGGTGAGTGCATCACAATTGGTACAAAATGTTATATTCTTGATTTATTGAAAGTTCCTAAATGGTGCATTTTCCAAATCATTCATCCTGGGACCAATCTATTAGCTCTGATAGCTCTGGTTGGTTGGTTAAACACTAGTGGAGACCTCATTTCATTCATTTAGAATTGATAATGCTCTAGCTTATACTAGACAAGTGTTCCAAAGGTGCACCAAGATGAATTGGACAACAACTTTTGAACGATGATATCACAAACCTTGTGATAGGTATCAAAGATCTATGAAGTCATGATAGTTGAGTTTTTAAGTAGTTGTGGTCAATTTACAAGGTGGTTGGGTGGTTTGATTAGTATTTTTGGACTAATGTGACTCTTTTTAAATATGCTAAGCTTGAGACAAAGGGAAACAATCAATTTAAGAGAGTTAGAAGTCTCTTTTATGTTTAAGATGAAGGAGATACTGCATTGAAGTTTTTGTTGTAAGTGTCATAGTAAATGATGTAACTGAAATGATGTTGCTAGAAATCATAAAGAAATAAATTTTGATCAATGAACATTATCAAATTCTAACTAAACTTGTCAACTTGACAAATTACACCTCTATTTTCATTCTACCATCAAATATTGTTTCATCACTTTCAAATTCTCTCTCATTAAAATTTTGAACTCAAAACATAATCAAAATCCTTAGTCTAACCTTAGACCTCTATACTAGCCCTTCATTAGGCCTTATAAGGACTATTACTTATATTGGCATGTTTAGCATGCTAACATATTTTGGACACAAATTGCATTCAAATGGCATACATCAAATAATTAAAACATAAACAAGATAAACAAGAAATATATTTCAATATTTTGGACACAATTTGCATTCAAATACTAACATTTTTTTAACATAAACAAGAAATATATTTTGTTATCCAACAATTTCATACATCAATAATATGATACCTTAACTATATATCCAATAGTGTCATACATCAAATATATGTCCCATATGTCATAGATTGAATACAATATACAAAACAATATTTAAAATATACATCAATTGTATGTCCAATATATTTCATGCATCAAATATATGGCCAATATATCACACATTTAATACATTATAGATTATGTCTAACATATCATGCATAAAGTACTATATCCAATACAATAAACAAAAATATTTGTACACTAATGTTTTACGGGAATACAATGTGCATCCCTAATCTACTCCTTCCCACAAGGGGAAGAAAACCAATCCCTAGCTATCTTTAATCATCACATAGAGGCAGATGTTGCAGATAAGGTCTTTTGAATACACTCACTAGCCTTCTGGTCTAGACTCTTCTGCAACTCAGGCTCTGATAAAATAAAAAGCATACATAAATCAATGAGTACTATACATCAAAAATAAAATATACATACAAATATAATAAAATATTTGGTTACTACTACCAAATAATCACTCTATACATCAATCTTGGGGGCATGCAGTTGATCAAGAGTAAAAAGGTCGTACAATAATGATCAAAATAATCACTAAAATGCATATATGATTATCATTTAAAATTTCATCAATACATATTATGAATTTCAAATTAAACAATGCAAACTATTTCATGCCTCAGTTAGTGCTTCGGAACTAGCCATTGTCGTAGCAATTCTATGGCTAATAGAATCACAAAAATTCAGAGGAGTCTCTGATGTCAATAGCTAAAAATGATACAACATAAGTAATATTTGTAGTTATGAAGATTGTTTATATATTTTTAAACAATATCATCAATTAATTAATTTGGGTACCTTTGTGCATGTATTGTCACATCCATCATGTGGTGTCAATATTGAAGCTGTTAGGATAAACCACAAACAGAAATAAAAACTACATGCAAATATAACCAATAACAAAAAATAATAGATCACACAGAAATGAACACAAGGCACCAAGATTTAACATGGTTCACCCAATCCCTAGGCTACATCCACCAAATAGCAAGTCCGATCTTATTACAATCCAGTGATTACAACCTGATTACAATCTGTAATCCCTTATAGCTTAATACCGCCACAAGAACCAATTTTGCATCACAACATAATGAAAAAACACCCAACCCTAAACCCTTTTATACAAGTATTAAATTTCTTTAGGGTTATAAAATGTCTGCCATAATTAGCCATAACTTTAGTGGCAAATCTACGAATGGTGAATAGTACCAAAAAAAATTCTACGAATGGCGAATAGTACCAACAAAAAATTTCAGACCCCACTAATTATGAAGTATGTATAGTACTTTCCTGATTAGTCACCACAATCTAACAATCTCCCACTTGGGGACTGATCAGGCTCCACACTAAACAACAATCTCCCACTTGGAGACTGATCCTATAGCAATACCACTACCGCATGGGGCTCCCACTGGATCAAAACACCCTGTGTTGGAATTATGATATATTTTTCTTTAGTACAAACACTTATTTGATTCTGAATGCTTACCGAGCTCATCACTTAGTCTACAATGTATACTGAGTATTTAGTGGTTACCTTGTAAGTTCAGTAGGTAAATAGTTCACACCAAGCATTCTAGAGGATACCGAGTGAATGGGCAGTTCAGCAGTATTTATCGAGCAAAGCAAGGTAAATGAAGAACTCAGTGTTCACCGAGCACAGAAAGGTAAATGAAGAACTCAGTGTTCATCTAGCACATGAAGGTAAATGAAGAACTCAGTGTTCACTGAGCACAAGAAGGTAAATAAAGAACTCAGTGTTCACTGAGCACAAGAAGGTAAATGAAGAACTCAGTGTTCACCGAGCACAGGAAGGTAAATGAAGAACTCAGTGCTCACCAAGTAGAGCAAGGTAAACGAAGAAGTTAGTTTCTACTGAGTGACACTATATCTACTGAGTCACCAATGGTTACCGAGTTCCAAGCACTATTGTGTGGCTAGTATGAACCGTGCCTCTACTTCTACCGAGTGCATGATGATGTCGAGTAATGTAGTGGATGTTGAGTATCAAAAGGTCACCGAGTCAGCTTGAGGAACCTGAGTTTTCTACTATCTGGTCGACTCAGTAATGTTTTGTTAACTTGTGTTTTGGCCAACCTTGTAATTGTAAATATTGGAATGGTACATATGTAATGTATTATATCATTTGCAAGTGTGTGTGAGATATGGATGAATATATGAAGAGAGACATATAATGTTTTACAAATCAGCAGAAGAGCAGAGTCTTAAGCAAGGTCATCAAGAAGCAAAAATGATTCATCAGTCACAAGAGGTGATTTATACTTCAAGGATCTAATCAGAAAATCAAGTTTGTAAGTAGATCCACTATTTCATCCTAACAGGTGAATCAGTTTTGTAAATCCTTTAACAAGGTAGACTTAACAGTCTTTTGTAAATCTCCTAACAGAGTGCATACTTCATTGTATGTTTGTAAATCCTCTAACAAGGTGGACCTAGCAGTCCTACTTGCTCCTAACAGGGTAGATCATCAGAAGTGATCATGGCAAGCCTTAACCGAACAACTTCTACTGCAGTAATGAAGTTTTGTGGGCATCATCCCCACCCCAGTTTTACTTTCTATTTGGAAGGTTTCTAGGTCACCAAATCTCTGTGTACATGTGCAATGAATGTTTGTTCTTTCATTTATGCAGTAGAGTAGATGAATGATGAATGGTTTAAATACTGAATTGAGAAAAGTTTTATAAGTTACTGATTCACCCCTCACCTCTTAGTAAACTAGCTTATCCTGAATATTTCCAACAATTAGTATCAGAGCTTTGTGGTTCACAGGATAAAGTTTGATAGCTTAAGCAAAGATCAAGGACTATGGAGATATTCAGACTTGACAAATCTATTGAAAATGAAAAGCTAGATCTGGAAATGACCATGACTCAACTCAAGGAAGCAAAGGAGCATCTTTCTCAATCTCTAAAAAGAAGGAAGGAACTTGCAAGACAAATGAATGATCATCAATATTTTGAAGAAAAGATTGAAGACCTTTTACCATCAAGCAGTTCAAATGAAGCTAATGAAGCAATCAAGGAACTCCTAGCAAAGAATGGTTCTTTGTAGGAAGAAATAAGGAAGCTTAAAAGAGAACAAGAAATCCAATCAATTAGGCTATGTCAAGTTTTGGAACAGAGAAACAAGGCAAATGAAGACCTAGAGGTAAGAAATAATCAATCCCTTCAACATGAAAATCTTGTAGGTCAACTATCTAATGCAAATGAAGAAATTATGAATCTAAGATCTGAGAACGAAAGTTTGAGAAATGATTTAATCACTAAAAGACAAATTAATGCAAGCTTACAAAGTGATCTAAGATCTAAAAGACAAATCAATGAAATTTTGGAAAAAGACTTGATCACTGAAAGGCAAGTCAATGAAAGAATGATGAAATATCAAACAAACATGAACTAATTGAATCAACAAAATGAGCAGAATCTTCATAACCAAAAAGGTAAAGTCGGTCTTGGATACAATAAAGAAAGTGAAACCTCCAAACAAGGTGCCCAAAGGAATCAAAGACCTACTTGCAATCACTGTGGTAATTGAGGTCATAAATCAAACAAATGCTGGAGTAATGGAAAAGGAAAATTCAATGGAAAATGTTACAATTGCAGTCAGCATGGTCATAAAGCTAATGAATGCAAAGAGAAACCAAAATTGAAGGCAAATGTCACAAATGCAAGAAGCATGGTCACAAGGCATTCCATTGTAGATCCAAATCATTCAATCCCGCTAAACAACTTGTCAAAGCAATCTTTGGATGGGACTATAATACTTGGTGTAGATGTCATTATTGTGGAGAATATGGACATGTTGGCAAAGACTGTTCAAGGTATCACCTGAGGAAAAGAGACACAACAGTAAGATGTTACACATGTACTGAACTTGGTCATATAGCCAAGAATTGCATGAATACTGAAAGAATTGAAGATGAAAAGAAAGCTAAAGCTGATAACATTCGAAAGTAGATGAGACAATAGTGGATTCCTAAATCTACCGAGCAAGACAATTCAAATGATGGTTATGTCACTCAAGAAATGGGTGACTCCACCATTTCCAATTAGATTTAAGAAGAATCAAGAACTGCATCATCAAGCCATATCTTAAGCAGTTCCAGAATGAAAGAGTGGAAATGATCAGATCAGTATCTCAAATACAAGGACCAAAGAAAAGTCATCATTCACTATGTTGCATTTACCAAGCAAGGTTGGTTAAAGACCTTACTGAGCTAGGTTGGGAGTATCAAAGATTTTGTTTCATCACCGAGTTGCAAAGCTTTTATCGAGTAGATCGATGACAGACTGGCAAGCACTATGTCATCTCATCTACCTTCGTACCAAGCGTTAATAACAATATTTTCATCAAAAGGGCAAAATTCGATTTCATTCTTCACCGTGACTAAAAAGCTAAAAGATTTCCAGTGAATCCAGAGCAAATCCCAAGCGATTCCAAGAAAATTTTGAGCGAAGAATTTGTTCAAGATTTTCTTATATTTACCGAGCAGCAATGGCATCCGCAAGCACCAGCAGCAGCAAGGCAAAAAGATGTTTAGAGATGTTAGTAAAGGGTACAGAATGGAAAGCGCCAAATTTCAAGATTGTTTCGACCGTTGCTGAATCACTCGACCCAACTGGAGCTCAATCACAAATACTCCCCAAGGTACTTCTTATCAATGATATTTTTACTCATTTCAAATGTTCTATTCAAGAAATTGGAAACCTAGAAATGGATAGTGCCCTAGGTGAAATGAGTGTAGATGGCTCTCTGAAACCCGAGTTCAAGCATCTTGAAACCAAATGCTTGAAACATATCTAGCATATGCCTAGAATCTTCCAAAACAAATGGATTAGGTATATCTTGAGTAGGGTGCATAATGGTCAATTATGGTTAGAGAAGCCAGTGCTAATCACTAAGAAAATGATTCACAAAATCATGGGTCTCCCTATGCTCAACAAAGCCAAAACCACAAAAACCCTAAGACAGGAGGAGCTACAAAGGAAAACCCTAGCCGAATGGGATGGTAGAGGTTTAAAGATAAACACGGTATCTGATGTCGAACTAAGATTTGGCATTCATGTGATTGCATATAAATTATACAATTCCAGCAAATTGAATAGTGTACCTTGTGAAGCTGTGGATTTGGCCCTCAAGGTTGTAAAGAAAAACCTTGAACTTGATTTGTTTGAGGTAGTGCTGAAACAATTGAATAAAAATATGGATAGTATAAGGACTTCCAAAAAAAACCCTTGTAAATTCGGCTCTCTGTTAATCTATCTATTTTTCTACATTCAAAAATTCTTTCCATCTAAAGGAATTGTCATATGGAGAAAAGACATTCCAATCTTGTATCAAATAAATGAGTTTGTAGCAGAGATGGGTGAAATTTTTGATAGCATCATGGATAACTATTTTGAAGATTTCAAGGAGAGAATGAATAACAGGTTTCGAAATCCTCCTAAGCTTGTTGAGGATTATAAGGATGATGTATGCTTCATGGTTGACTATGACAAGGTGTACATCCAGGCAGTCCGACCCCGATTTGCATGGGTAAAACCTCTTCCCTATGAGGTAAATATTGATGAAGCCAGGGACATCATAGAAGCACTAGTAAATGAGCCAATAGACCCAAGGCAAAAAAAATTTGAAACATATGATGAAGCAAAGGCCAAAATTGAGCTTGAAATCAAGCTACCACAGGCCATAAGCAAAGGTAAGAGGAAGATAGAAAAATTAAAAATTGCATCTGGCCCTCTTATGCTAACTAAAGGAAAAGGTGAGGATGAAGAAGATGAAGAAGAAGAAGGAGGAGAAGAAGAAAAAGAGGAACAAGAAACTAAAGGAGAACCTCCGAAGAAGAAAGGTAAGGCAATAATTACCAAACCTAAAAAGAAGCATATTGTAGTATTTACTAGAAGGACCAGAAAAGGTAAGCAGGAACCTATATTTGTCAGGCCTACACCTACATTTGAGGAAAGGCTCAAACTATTGGAAGAAGGAGCTAGCATCACAAATTTCAAAGCATTGAAATTTGAAACTAGAACAAATGCTGAGAAAATGCAGATTGAGGAACTGGTACTCTCCAAGATGGGTAAATGGAAATACTCTCCAGAGCAGATTGCCCCCCAAATCTCAAAGGAACTACTGGAGAGATTGCAACCGAGATGGGAGTCAACAACCCAAACAGTAAAAGACATATATGAGCAATCCTTGAAGAATATTCAACCAAGTCTCACTGGAGTAGAAGCAAAAATTGCAATGAAAAACCATGAAGGAAATATGATGATCAGATTCCACACATGTTTAATTTTGATCAAAGACATTGAGCATATTGTAAATGATGCTAAAAACATGTGGAAAAGCATCTATCATCTGCATAAGCCCAGTGAAGACCCAGTGGAAATCAAAGATCATGACAGCAATAACAGTGATGATATTGATGGCACTCCATCCATCATAGTTTCACCAGGTGAGCTACATGCATTAATGGGACAAGACAAGGAGGAAGAAGCTAAAGAGGAAGATAGGGAGGAAGATGATCTAGTGAAAATTGTAGCAGCAGTGATTGCATCCCTTCCTCACTCTCCACCTAAAACTGTCACATCATCAAGGTTGGAGTCAGATTCAGTAGGTTTCATAGCATCAACATCAGATTTATTATCTACACCTGCCACATCACAGCTCTGGGTATCTTCAATGGAAGCATCTACCACTTCATCTACCAAGTTGCAACCCTCTCCTTCAGCTACCTAGCCAACCTCCTCAGCTCCATCATCTTCAATCGGTATAGTAGTAAGTTCCACAATTTTGTTAGCTACATTAGCACTAATTTTTGCACCAATTAGTCCTCCAATTAAAAATATTCTAGCTTGTTCTACAATTTTGTCTACATTATCTGCATCTACTTCAAGTCTAGTTAGATCAGATACTGCATTATCGAGTGTACCATCATTTTTGGGAAGCATTCTAGTTTTTGATCTGGTAAATACTCCTAGTGGTACTCAATCCTCAAGTATTCCAATTTTCACTGCTAGTCCTTCCATCTCCACTATTGTGTCCACTTCCAAGGTCAAACCAGTCATCACAGAAGCCAAACAAAAGTAGCCAATAAAACTTCTTATAACTAGAAAGGAAATTCCTAAAGATATTGACTTAGATACAGAGATAGTGATTCCAAAGATTGACTATGAAAATGCTACCATTGAAGAAATGAGGTATGCTAGTCAACTAATAGTAGTTAAGGTCTGAAAGGGATAAGGAGTATAGAATAATTGAGAATGCCAGGAATATAATTACAGAAGCTATAGGTTTTGAAGTAGATTCTACTCAACATATTTTGATTCAGTTAGAAGAAGCTGTAAATAAATTCAATGAGGACACCTCTGGTCAAGAAAAATTGATTGAAAATGTGGAAAGGAAATTTGATAATAAGGTGCTTGAGCACATTGCTTAGCACATTGCAATTAAATAGGTAGAATTGTCCATAATTTTGGTCAATCTTGAAAATTCTTTTAATAATGTAACTTCACTTTTTGCCAAAATTTGTGATGTTACCGAGTATACTAAGGAGATCAAGGAAAAATTAAATAAAATTGATGAGGATATGAAGGTCAATGCCCAAAAGTTGCAACTTGACCCCAGTTCAAGTTCATCCCATCATCTAAGAATCAAATTTTTGTCAAAAAACTAGGCAGAACTATTGAGAGAGGAAGCAAGGATCAGATCTACATTGATTGACATCCAAAATATGATTCTTCCTGTCATGGACACAATGCAGAAACATATTGCCTACTCCAAAACATTGATCCATGACAACAATTTCTCAGTGGCAGATCATGTGATTGAACTTTTAGATGAAGTTTAGATAGCACTCTCTGCCTGCAAAATTTTGGAAAAGAAAATTAGGATAAGACTTTGGCTCTTATTCTCAAGGTACATTCTGAGTTTATCTCCTGTTTTGGTGTTTCAATGTAAATACATATTGTTTACTTTGATATTATTGTCAAAAAGGGGGAGATAGAGTACCAAAGAATAAATAGAGATATTTGTAAATACTCTGTGCATATTGCATGGGTGAGATATATATGTAAATTAGTATGTCAAATTTTGCACATAAGTTTTGGCTCATAAGTGTTTTTTTCACTAATGCCAAAGGGGGAGATTGATGGAATTATGATATATTTGTCTTTAGTGCAAACAATTATTCGATTCTGAATGCTTATCGAGCTCATCACTTAGTCTACAATGTATGCCGAGCATTCAGTGGTTACCTTGTAAGTTCAGCAGCTAAACAGTTCACACCGAGCATTCCAGAGGATACCGATTGAATGGGCAGTTTAGCAGTATTTATCGAACAAAGAAAGGTAAATGAAGAACTCAGTGTTCACCGAGCACAAGAAGGTAAATGAAGAACTCAATGTTCATTGAGCACAGGAAGGTAAATGAAGAACTCAGTGTTCACCAAACACAACAAGGTAAATGAAGAAGTTAGTTTCTACCGAGTGACACTATATCTACCAAATGACCAATGGTTACCGAGTTCCAAGTAGTATTGTGTGGCTAGTATGAACCGTGCCTCTACTTCTACCGAGTGCATGATGATGCCGAGTAATGTAGTGGATGTCAAGTATCAAAAGGTCACCGAGTCAGCTTGAGCAACCCGAGTTTTCTACTACCTAGCCAACTCAGTAATGTTTTGTTCACTTGTGTTTTGGCCGACCTTGTAATTGTAAATATTGGAATGGTATATATGTAATGTATTATATCATTTGCAAGTTTGTTTGAGATATGGATGAATATATGAAGAGAGACATGTAATGTTTTGCGAATCAACAGAAGAGCACAGTCTTAAGCAAGGTTGTCAAGAAGCAAAAAAGATTCATCAGTCACAAGAGGTAATTTATACTTCAAGGATCTAATCAAGAAATCAAGTTTGTAAGTAGATCCACTATTTCATCCTAACAGGAGAATCAATTTTGTAAATCCTTTAACAGGGTAGACTTAACAGTCTTTTGTAAATCTCCTAACAGAGTGCATACTTCATTGTATGTTTGTAAATCCTCTAACAAGGTGGACCTAGCAGTCCTACTTGCTCCTAATAGGGCAGATCATCAGAAGTGATCATTGTAAGCCTTAACCAACCAACTTCTACTATAGTAACAAATTTTTGTGGGCATCATCCCCACCCTAGTTTTACTTTCTATTTGGAAGGTTTCTGGGTCACCAAATCTCTGTGTACATGTGCAATGAACGTTTGTTCTTTCATTTATGTAGTAGAGTAGATGAATGATGAATGGTTTAAATACTAAATTGAGAAAAGTTTTATAAGTTACCGATTCACTCCTCCCCTCTCAGTAAACTAGCTTATCCTGAATATTTCCAACACCCTAGACTCTGTTGTTCTTTTATTCATGTTAAATCTAAAAGACCAACCAAAGCTAAAGAGGAGTTTAGCTTCTCCCATGTTACAACCTTTGTCAACATATCTGCTGGATTGTCATTGGTATGTATCTTCTCCAGCTTTAACTATCCATCCTCCAAAACTGACTGAATGAAATGGTACCACAATTGTATGTGTTTGGTCTTAGAATGCAAAGCTGAATTCTTTGCAAGATGAATGGCACTCTGACTTTCTGTGAACAAATAATTATCCTGTTGAGGATGTCTCAATTCTTCCAAGAAGAACTGAAGCCATATCATCTTTTTAGCTACCTCTGTAGTAGCAACATACTCTGCCTCTGTAGTGGATAGAGTATTAATCTTCTGTAACCTAGAAACCTAGCTCACAGCTGCCCCACCAATAGTAAAGACATAACATATAGTACTCCACCTGGTATCAATATCCCTTGCCAAATTTGAGTCAACATAGCCTTGTAAATCATTAGTAGAGCCCCCAAAGTGTAAACACTTATTGGATGTTCCTCTCAAATAACTGAGAATCCACTTGACAGCATTCCAATGCTCAAATCCTGGATTACTCATATACCTGCAAATGACTCCCACTGCATGGGCAATATCTGGCCTAGTGCATACCATAGCATACATCAATCTTCCTATAGCTGAAGCATAGGGTACCTCGAACATCTTATCCTCCTCTTCATGTGTCTTAGGACACATCTCCTTAGTCAATTTCAAATGACCAGGTAAAGGTTTGCTGACAGCTTTAGCATTCTCCATAGAGAAACGTTGCAACATCTTCTCAACATAATCAGCCTGAGATAGCATCAATGTTTTGTTCTTCCTATCTCTGCAAATATTCATACCAAGGATTTTTTTTGTTGCCTCCAAATCCTTCATAGCAAATGCATGTCCTAATTGGCATTTCAACCCCTTAATATGGTCCATGTTAGACCCAGCTATGTTAGACCCAGCTACAAGCATATCATCAACATATAAACATAAAATAATGTAGCTATCATCATCCAACCTCTTAAAATAAACACAATAGTTTGAATGACACCTGTTATAGCCATGCTCATGCATAAACCTATCAAATTTTAGATACCATTGCTGAGGTGCTTGCTTCAAGCCATATAAACTTTTCTTCAATTTGCACACTAAGTTCTCCTTACCTTTGACCTCAAATCCCTGTGGCTGATCCATATATATTTCTTCATCCAAATCACCATGAAGAAAGGTTTTTTTAACATCCAACTACTCTAAATGCAAATCTTCAGTAGCCACAAGACTTAAAATAGTATGGATAGAAGTCATTTTAACAACAGGAGAAAATATCTCATCAAAGTCAATTCCTTTTTTTGTGCAAATCCTTTTACAACTAACCTGGCCTTAAATCTTTTCTTACCTCCTTCCTCTTCTTTCAACCTGTAAACACACTTATTATGCAAAGCCTTTTTACCTGTTGAAAACTTGCACAAATCCCATGTCTTATTCTTCACCAAAGAGTCCATTTCGTCTTTCATTGCAGACTCCGACTGAATCTTAGTATCCACCTGCACAGCTTCATCATAACTTTCAAGTTCACCAGCATCAGTAAGTAAAATATAATACAAAGAGGGAGAAAATCTTTGTGGAGGTCTAATTTGCCCCATTGACCATCTAACATTCACTGGTGTGTGTGGTATTTTTTGTTGCAGTTGTTGCACATCATGAGGAATGGTTGGAACAATAGCTTTTGGAGTGTCATCCAGCACTACATAATCATCTTCTTTTTTCTCATGTTGCTGCAATAGATCTTTGTACAACACTTTCTCATTGAATATGACATCCCGACTTCTAACAATTTTTTGATTTTCAAAATCCCAAAGCCTATAACCAAATTCATTAATGCCATATCCAACAAAGACACATTTCTTTGATTTTTCTTCTAGCTTGGTTCTATTTTCAGAGTCTATATGAGAAAAAGCTTCACAACTGAAGGTCTTAAGAAAAGAATAACTCACCTTCTTACCAGTCCATGCCTCCTCTCGAATACCACAGCCCAAAGGAGTAGAGGGACCTCTATTAATCAAATATACTATATTATTGACTGCCTCCACCCACATGTGTAAGGGCAACCCAACATGCAACCTCATGCTCCTTGCGTGCTCCATTATAGTCATGTTCATGCATTCAGCCACTCCATTTTCCTATGGAGTCACTGGAACAGTTTTCTGTCTACGAATACCATTAGAGGAGCAATAATCTTCAAATTCATGACTACAATACTCACCACCATTATCAGATCTTATAATTCTTACTAGTCCATGCTTCCACTAGAATACCATAGCCGAAAGGAGTAGAGGGACCTCTATTAATCAAATATATAGCAGTATTGATAGCCTTTATGCATATGTGTAAGGGCAACCTAGCATGCAACCTCATGCTCCTTGCATGCTCCATTATAGTCCTATTCATGCTTTCAGTCACTCCATTTTCCTGTGGAGTCTTTTGAATAGTTTTATGTCTGTGAATACCATTAGTGGAGCAATAATCTTCAAATTTGTGATTTCAATACTCACCACCATTATTAGATCTGAGACATTTGAATTTCTTACTAGTCTCATTTTCAACCAAGCATTTCCATTTCTTAAAAGTTTGAAATACATCATATTTATGTCTAAGGAAATAAACCCATACTTTTCTAGTTGCATCATCAATAAATGTAGCATAATAATGAGAGCCACCAAGGGAAGATACCTGAGCTGGTCCCCATACATCTATATGCACAAGCTCTAATTTCTCCTTTTTGTTTTCCTTCCCAGTCTTTACAAAACTCACTCTCTTTTGTTTTCCATACACACAACTTTCACAAAAATCTATATTAACACATTTTAGACTTGGTAAAACTTTCTTTGAATGAAGTACTTTTATACCTTTCTCACTCATGTGCCCAAGTCTGTTGTGCCACAATGTTGTATCAGAATCTACAGCAGCTATTTGTTCTCCCTGCTCAACCACAGCAATTGTTCCTAAACATTCATTTTTCTTTGAAACAATCAAAGTAGAAGGAACAATATGACCTGTACAAAGATATAAGGTGCCTACTTTCACACCTTTTGATACTACAAGGGACCCTTTTGAAACCTTCCAATTTTTATCATTAAAAGTAACTACACAACCCTCATCACCGAGTTGCCCTGCTGAAATTAAATTCCTACTTAGCCTTGGAACATGTCTTACCTCATGTAGTAGCCAATGATTCCCATTCTGCAACTTAATCTTAATTTTTTCCTTTCCAACAATTTGACAGGGTTCATTATCCCCCAAATAAACAAGCCCAAAATCCCCTTGGACATAATCAATGAAATAACTTCTATGAGGTGTAGCATGAAATGAAGCACCAGAATCTAAAACCCATGAATCATCTACACTTTCTAAAGATAGAAGCAAAGCATCCTCTTTGAATTTTTTACTTACAACATTTGCCTCCTTGTCTCCATCTGATTTATCTCCTTCATTTTTCTTTCCATTCCAGCAATCTTTCTTTTTGTGCCCTGGTTTCCCACAGTACCAGCAATCATTTGGTCCTCTCAATTGAGACCTCCTCCCCTTTGACTTTCCTCTTGATTTCCCATATTTTTAGAGTTACTTCCTCTCTCAGTCGTTCTACCCCTACTTTGGGCATTCAAAGCACTCCCTAATGTAGATCCACCTGAGGATTTCCTACGAGTTTCCTCAGTCAAAACAACACCAATCACATCATCATATTTTAGGGCACTAGATCCAGGAACAAAATTACTCACCACCATTACCAAGCCATTCCAGCTTTCAGGAAAAGAACACAAAATCAAGAGAGCCCTAATTTCTTCATCAAAATTGATACCCATAGAAGATAACTAACTAGTAATAGTATTAAACTTATTTAAATGATCTGCAACAGATCCACCTTCTACCATTTTCATATTAAATAAATGCTTCATGAGAAATACCTTGTTTGAAGCGAAGGGCTTTTCATACAGTGTCGCTAGGGTTTTCATCAAATCTTCTATCGTCTTTGCTTTTGTAATATTAAATGCCATCGATGGTGCCAAGCATAACCAAATGCTTTCGAGTGCCTTTCTATCCAAAAGATCCCATTCAGCCTCTGACATAGTTCCCTGATTCTTGGCTTTGCCTTCCAATGGCTTCCATAAATCCTTCTGATATAGATAGTCTTCCATTTGCATCTTTCATAACTGGAAGTTCTTCCCATTAAACCTGTCAACCCTCAACTTACCCTCATCTGCCATTGCTCCCACTCAACCGTGAGACTTCCACTCAACTATGAAACTTTCCAGCAGAGGATAACTAAAAAAATAACATGGCTCTGATACCACTTGTTAGGATAAACCACAAACAAAAATCAAAACTACATGCAAATATAACCCATAATAGAAAATAACAGATCACATAGAAATGAACACAAGGCACCAAGATTTAACGTGGTTCACCCAATCCCTAGGCTATGTCCACCAAATAGCAAGTTCAATCTTATTACAATCCAGTGATTAGAATCTGTAATCCCTTACAACTCAATACCGCCACAAGAACCAATTTCACATCACAACATAATGAAAAAACACCCAACCCTAAACCCTTTTATACAAGTATTAAACCACTTTAGGGTTATAACATGTCGGCCATAATTAGCCATAACTTTAGTGGTGAATCTACGAATGGTGAATAGTACCAAAAAAATTTCTACGAATGGCGAATAGTACCAAAAAAAAAAAATTAGGGTGATGCCTCGAACCCCACTAATTATGAAGTATGTACAGTGCTTTCCTGATCAGTCACCACAATCTAACAATCTCCCACTTAGGGACTGATCAGGCTCCACACTAAACAATAGAAGCTACAACATTTACCTATTGTAGATGTATATTAATCTATTGAATAACCATTCTTATAAGAAGGTACTATATACCAATTATAATGCATTATTACATGTATGTACCTGTGGGTAAAATGATGTCATCACAAAACCCAGGTGACCTCTTCTCAACATCACCATGACCACTTTGACTCTACATATTGATCATAATATGCCAAATATTTTGATTTTCATTCATGTCTTAAATAAACATAATCAATTAAATCAAATTAAGATGTAAAGAAATATACCTCTACATAAGTGGTATTACACCCACACTCACTATCCAATGTGAACATTGATGGTCTAGCAGGGAACTAATGCACGTACATAAAAGTTATGAGTCAACCATTCACATGATTACATAATAATTAAATGTATTCATTAAAATTATTAAACTAATACATACTTATAGATTTGTCGAAAAAGAGTAAAATGGGGCTAATGGATCATTACTAGTGCCACCAATAGTCTAGCCCTAAATTTTGAACACAATCAATACATACTAATTTATTAGTCATTAATGTACATATGAGATGTGATCAAATTAGTTTCATATAATTGTAAATAATTACTTGTGTATCGATTCCAAATGTCACATTGATGTACTCATTGGTCATCAGTCTATCATCCTCCTCCATGTCTCTTCTAGTAGTTCCAAATGAGCATAGAGATTTGCATGACTGGAACATATGAATTAGTCTAGACTACCAAGGCCCATCCTTGAGTAAAGGAGTGCCATAATGAATGAGACTTAGAGTTAGAGCACTAATGGTGCCTAGTGTATTAACCTTTGCATGTTCCTTCAAAATAAAAGGAACACTAACATGCTCCACCTGAGGCTTGCTAACAAGTTCCCTAGGTGCATTAGGGTCAATATATTCCCTCTTCCTCTCAAATGATGACCCACTACCTCTACCCTCAGAATCTAGTATATCAAAATAATTGGGGATTTCCCTAAGGATAAACTTGCAATATAATTTCCTTAATAAATATATAGGAAGTGCATGATTATTATAGAGAGGAACATCAAATATCATCCACTATCCATCACAAAAGTTATTTTTAGGTCATAATGAATGCACTGATGAATAGGGAATCTCTTTATTGTAATTCTAAGGGTGTCAACTTCTCTTGGTTTTTTAAATAATTTGTGTATGTTTATAATTATTTTATTTTTTACATCTTTCTGGGATAATTGATTTGTATAATATCATTTTTTGTCTCCTCCCTTATCATGTTATATGTTAAACTATCCACTAAATGAGGCTATGTGGGTCAAAATGGACTTAAATGACAGTGCTAGTTGTGTTGTAATAGGATTTGTTCATACCAAAATTTTGAGCCCCTTAACCAATGTTTCTAATTTGGTTCTCCCTCTTTCAATTTCATTTAATAGATTTTTTTGGCTCCTGGGAGGTCATTGAATTGGCCATTAAGGTTCTTGTTCTTTGTTCAAAGGGTTTTGTGATGGACTTGGTTGATCTAGCAGAAGATTTTGTAATGGATTGAGTTGAGGGTTTTGTGGAGGATTGCGACAAGGGTTTTGCAAATTATGAGGAAAATAAATAGTCTCATTACAAAAACAATACTACTAAAACATAAATTAAAAATAATTGAAAACTAAACAAACTTAAATTTATCAACATCAATAATTAAAACTTACTTCTTCCACAAATTTTGTATTGCCATTGATTTGGAGTCAATTCTTTTTAAAATAACCAAGAAAATTGCAACCTAAGGTGCATTTACAGTATTAGAAGCACGAAAATAGGGAGAAATATAGTTTGGAATGTTGAAAATGAGAGGATATTCATGGGTTTTGGATTCTATATCTTTTTTATAGTGTGATTGCACTATGTTTTAAATTTGATGAGCCTAAGTCTTGTGCTATCCAAAGCATAGCATCATCACTCTATAGGGGTGATCATGTTATGCTTTGCATAGGAAAAAGAAAGAAACTGGCACCTTCTTCATACCACAACTTTGTGCACTTACCCTAATAATTAATACACTATCATCAAATAGATAATAACAATAATCCAAGCAACACATTTCCCAACTAAGTCAAGAAAATTAGTTCCCTTTCTCTATCCAATAGGAAAACTAACTTCTAAACCAATGATCCTTAGTAAAATAGAGAAAATCTTGCAATGCGACCAAAGTTATTGCATAATTGACATATAGGTGTACTCCTCTAATTAGGTCCATTCTGATTGACTGGTGCTTTGCAATTCCTAAGAATGTGTCCAAATTTATTACACTTATAACACACAATTTTCAATCGTTGTTTCATTAGCTCCTTCTCCTTCATTAGATCTACTTGAGGATCTCCTTCTTTTATTACCTATAGGGTTAGTATCCCTAAACATTCTACTATTGCTATTATTACTATCAAAGTTAGGTTTTCTACAATCAACTACTTTATGTCAAAACCATGAAAATTCTAAGAATAGAAACTAGTAATAGGTTTGAAAGATTTACATGTAAAATCTCTCTTCATATGACCAATTTCATTACACATAAAGCATCTACCTTTAAATTCATACCGTACCTCTTTAGTTGATTCAACTTGCTCTTTTTTCTTAGGTTCATTATGTTTCTCAGGGTGACTTTGTTGCTCAACTTCATTAGGTACTTCTATAGATTTACTTGGCTCAATTTCATTCTAATCATTCTTCTTAAGTTCAAGGGTTTCAACAACTAGATATGGTTCCATTCTAGCTTCAAAAAATTTTGTTGATTTTTCTCCAATGAAATATCCAAGACTAGTCTTATCATAGGAAAGTCTTTCATAATATAGTTTCTCATTAATTTTCCCACTACTGGAATGTAGCTTCTTTAACTATTTCTTAGCCTGGGTTAATTCACCTTTGACAATAGCTTATCTATGTGCTTCATGGTAGAAAATGATAGTACTTCTATAGAAGCAATTGAACCAAAATTTCAATGTACCCCACCTATTGGAGATGAAAAGTATCCCTTCATAGTCATTCAACATGGAGATTATATTCTTGCATCTGAGAAGTACCCCAATAAAAATAGATAAGGAACATACAAATATACATACATCAAAGTGAGAAAATATCTCATTAGAGGGACTAGGAAGAGAAAAATAGAGAAGATGATAGATAAAATAGCAAAGAAATAATGAATTACAAAAGAACATATGACATCTCTAAGGAAAGAGAGAAAAGTTCCTAAACAAACTAATATTGAAGTCTCTACCCTTGCAAGGCCAATAGAGGAAGAGAAATTAGTTGCACAATCACTTGAGGTGTTAGATACACCATTATAAGTGTTCACAAAGTCTGAGGTAACCCCTACACCTCAGCAAGCTATGAGGAAATCAATGAGGATAACTCCTCCAATCAAGGTAAAGAAAGCTAAGGAAGAACCATCAACAAAAACTTCTTCGACTCCTATACCCAAGGCTAAGGCTAAGGGATCCTTATTTACTTATTCTTTACCATGATCAAAAAAGAAAATGGAAAGATGACATGAAGAAGATAATGAAAAGGATAGAAAAATAAGGTTTGATCAATTAGATGAATAAATACTATGATAGGTATGAGCCTAGAGATCGAGATTTATTTGAGGACCTTTTATCTCTTACTCATTAAAATTTATGAGGAACCTAATATAGATTTAGGGAAAAATTCCTAATGCATTTTTTGGGAGGTAATATGTTAGATGATAGAGAGCTTTAGCAGAGAATCAGAGGATAAGAGAGAAGACACTTCATGATTTATGTTCTTTGATTACTTGTGATTACAAAATACATAATATTTTGTATAGGGAAAGAGATAAAATTAGATCTAAGATGAGAATCATAAAGCTAATGATAGGCATGTATGATGATATTGTTGAGGAAATAGAGAGATAAATCTACAAAGTGTTGATGAACATTGATTATAAGGGTGTACCAGTACCTGCAGCTAGACCAAAAGGAATTATAATTAGAGATTGGTCATAAAAACTTGTAGAACATAGTAAAAATGATATATAAGATGTAAATCAATTCTTCATTATAGTGAAACAACCTAATTTATTTCTTTCTAGTGACAATTACTTTAGATCCATCTAAGGAGGAGAAGGAAAAGAATATCTTCATGGGAAATTTAATTTCTAACAAAGGAGTTAGATAAATTATGCATTAAGCCAAGATATTGTTTAGGAAGTTGAAGAAGAACAAGAAAATTGAAAAGAAAAGAGGATACCCTAAAGGAGGTTGAAATTAGAGAGGAGATCAATGAAGGAAAACCTTCTTTGGTCACAATTGATAGGGAGAATTATTATAATGTTCAGCATGATGAGTCTAGCATTTCCCCTACTAATAAGGGTGATGTTCTTGATAAGACACATGGTAACTTGTAAAGTGGAAAATCTCATTGAGACTCCCACTACCTCTAACAAAACTTCATTGTTGGCCAGTGATATGAGAAAGGACCTTGCAAGTGTTAACAAGTAAGGAGACTTGGAAACATATTATGAGGATCAATTGATGAAGATATCAATGATGGCTTTTTCTAAGGAAAAAGAGAATTTAAGAGGAAAACAAAGAAAAAGTCTAGAGTGCTAAGTAGAGAGCTAGATAGTTTAAAGAATATATTGCCTATCCTAGATAGATTAAACAAGATACTACCTATCCTTTACACTTTTCAAGGTAGTGAGGTTGTAGAATACTTAAACATAATACAACATGAGTTTGATACTCACTTCTAGACTTTGGAACAAGCAGATGGAGCCAAAGAAAGAAAAAAATACAAAGGAGAAAGGTTTAACAAGGTATGTAACTCCATCGCTAGTTACTAAGCTAGTTGATGTGCATATTAAAGAAGTGAAAACTTGTATCTATGAGAGTAGAAAAATATACATCCATTTCATAAGATTATCTAAATATGTAGCTAATTTTGATAAGATGATAAAGGAAGAAGAGGAATGTTTGGATAAGTTGGCTATTGTGTATGAGTCATCTAAACTAGTTGTGAAAGATTTTGACAAAGAAGTGAGAAAGGTAATGTATAATTTCAATATACTTAAGAGAAAGAAGGATAGGTTTTTCAAGAGGTTTATGGAGATGAGGATTCTCATCACTCCTAAACTTGAGATTATGCAGAAGGAGATAGAGTTTATTGAGACAACCCACAAGTCTGTTGGTAAATAGATTTGTTCTTTCAAATTATAACTCTTAAATGCCCAACTCAAAAACATATCTGATCACAAATAGTTGAAAAGCCACTTGTGGATAAATTGGCTTCCCTCTAAATTGGTAGGTACAGCTCCCTAAAATATATTTGCAATGAATTTTTTTTCTTCCTAACTTAATTCAAGGGTATTTTCTTGACTTGAGAACAGAAGAGGTATTAAAAAGCTAGACCTAAATAGAATCTAACTCAAGCGAATAGAAGTTTCTAAATATCAAAATGGGTTTTACACATTCACACATCTTATGAATTCATAAAGCTTATCTAAATAATAGCTAATACTAAACTAAGAAAATTTGAATATGAACTATGATTAATAAATTGAAAACACCAAAGGGATTTCCCTTTGAATGAACAATAACAACACCTATTATATTCATTCATTGTTTCAAAACAAGGGAAGTGAAACTTTTTTCTTTCCTCATTTTGACTCAAACAAAAGAGAAAACATAAACTAAATATAACAACAATTGGAATAGAAAATGATTGACATAAAATAACATTCAATTGTTGCTACAACAAAAAGTACTTCACACCAAAAATTTGCTGACCTTTCATTAATCTTTCAATTTCATACATATAGAGTTTTGAGATAACTGTTACAATAGAAGCTTAATCAGTTCATCTTTTGAAAATGAAAAATGGCAAGATGCCAATTTGTCGTATTACAAAATTACAAAAGAAAATGAAAAGAGGGCATAATATGAATCATTTAGACTTCTTCCCCTTCTTTTTTTTCACTCTATATGCCTTAGTAGCAACTATTACTGGAATTAGCTCCTCATGGTTGGGCACGTGTATATTGGTGAATCTCAAGAGCCATTTTGAATGTTCCCTTGCCAGCTCTTTCATAGAATTCAACTAATTTGGTAACTCCTCTGCAACTATGAGTATACAACCACTGAGTGTCTGGAATTCTACAATTTTGTTTTGACTACTGGAAGTCACTCTAGATAGATTATCGAAAAATGTAGAAAAGTTATTTTTCATTGTATCTACTCCAATGAGAGCCTTTCCTTGACCACTGGTTTGTGACTCAATGTGTAACCCTTTCATCAGTTCAAATCATCTATCTTGAGTCTTCTTTGGTTTATCCTCTATTTCCTTGAGTCCCTTTTTAGCTAACTGGATTGTTTCTAGCTTGAACTGCATGCTTTGGAGCCATTCAAATAGAGGTTCATTTCCCTTCTTCAAAATCTTCACTTCAACTACTTCTTTTTCTTTCATCTGGATGATCATCTTTAGAAGAGAGATGAAGTCATCACATTTGACCTTTTCTCCAGCCAGAGTATTGCTATTA